>CM062291.1:317478331-317990463 GCA_031216915.1 Pictodentalium vernedei
GCCGGTTCTCTCGCCGCAGAGTCATTCAAGTTTCTCAGTTTCTTTTTCAGAGGAACAAGATCATGGTGATGGTTATGTGACACCTACCAAAAGTGTGCTACCGTCGTCATGCTCTGTTGAGCAAACAGAGCTAGCTGCTAACATGCTCCTGAATATTAGGCAAGTGATAAAGCCACTTGGCGGTGGTTTTAATCCTTTCCAGCAACTAGCTTGAGTGGTGAAGCAGTTACTCCGTCCGTGAGAGCTGTGACGCCGGGTATGTCCATTGCGGTCGAAGGAAGTGTATTGGGTAGAGCGAGCACCTTAAAAACTAAACATGCTCACCCAGCGATGACAGAACTAGGGAAGAAGCCAGCAAGTGTTTTGGGAAGCTCAGCGAGGTCTGAAAAGGCTGTGACCGGGAGAGGTCACTCTCTATCCCAGCAACATCTGGGGCCAGATGTTGTTATTAAGAACTTGAGCGGTCTGGAGCATACGTCAACACCTGCTGTTTGGGATCTAGGTTGCAGCCGGCCTCGGCTACAGTCACGGCTTCTTCTGCTTCGATTATAAAGCTACTCGACTTTGGATATCCAGCCTGCTGCGCGAAGAAGGGACCACTCTTCGACTGTGAAGTCGGACCATCCTGCAGCTATGGAGACGAGGCCTCGATCATCGGGACGTTAGGCGAAGAGATCCATGTCCGGCATGCCTTCCCAGGAGCAGCAAGTGGCTAAGAAACAGAAAACCGCTGCCCCTCAAGCCTCGATGACAGACTTGCTTCTCAGATTGCGCAGCTGATCGCAGCAGCATCCCAGCAAGTGCAGGTGCAGCCTCCCTCAGACTCAGAACCTGAGGTATCGAACGCAGTGCTGGGTTGGTCCAGTCGACTATTCATGCAGATGTAATGGATCAAGATTCGCAACTGATTCTCTCGAATGGTGAAAGGAATAAGGAAGAGGATTACCCTTCCCTTTTGGAACAGCACATGGTTGCTATGGATTTCATCCATCAATACTACCCTGAATTTGTTCCACTGAATCAGAATGCTGCGACAACAAGAGAGAAACCGCTGGCATCGCTAGACGCAGACTTTATGCGCAGAAGGAAGAAGTTCTTTCTTTTCTGGTTCAGTCAAGGCAGGTGTCGCAGGCCTTCAGCCATGTAGAAGAAACCATATTCAACCTCTCGAGTGTGAGGAAAAAAGGCGGTTTCTTATCAACATCTTCCATAAATATACTGGTTCTTGGACCACGTTCATTTAAAACGGCGAATATGTGCAGAGAGCACCTCTGCGTGTGAATGAGCAGGTCGGGAATCTAGATGTATCCTTACCTACATCATTCGGTATTCGCTCAGATGTAATGGAAACGGCAATTTCATCATATAGAGCAAATTTGGACGTAATGTTCTGTGTTGATCACCTTACTAGAGCTATGGCGCAACCTCTCAACGAGAAGGAATTTGAGGACGTTCGTATCTCTCTTAGAGTTCTTTCCAGGGCAATTATGAATACCACGTATAACTCGGCCCTGACAGTGGATAATCTGGAGTTAATTAGACATGATGCTGCCCTTGCGTTGTCATCACTTATAGATGACAAGGTGTAAAGATCTCTGCGGGTCGCTCCAGTCTCCGGACATACTATTTTTGACAACTAGCTTTCATTAGTCTATGAACAGGCTACTAAGAAAGCGTCCAGTGCTCTGCTATTGAAGACAACCAGCTTCAGCAGACAGGAGTAAAGGAGGACACTCCAAATCTAAAACGTCAAAAGGGAACTCTTCACAAGGGTACAAGAAACTCTTCTACAATTACTCTGGAGGTTGTCAATATAGCGACACGGGAAAGGGGCGTTGGTCTGATGGGACTATCGGTCAGATGCCTATAGGTCGAAAGAGCGAGGTTTCTCCTCCCATAAGCCTCGCAGGTCATACAGGTGATGTTCAAGACCTCTATTGCTGGCCAGTTGGCGGAAGGTTATCAAATGTTGCGAGAAACTGTATAGCGATCATGGAAGATCAGTGGGTGAGAAGTGTAGTCTTGGACGGCTTACGGTTATCATTCCGAGCGAAACCCCCACTAACAAGATGTCCACGTTAGACAAATCTTCTGTCTGATCCTTTCAAAAGAGAGTCTCTCCTAGCGGAGGTACAGGCTCTCTTATTAAAGGAAGCAATAGAGGTCGTCGAGAATCAAAATTCTCATGGTTTTTACAGTCACCTGTTCCTCGTACCGAAGCCAGATGGCTTGTTCGATCGGTAATAGACTTGAACTGGATAAACAAACTCATCCTGGCTTCAAAGTTCTATGCGGAGACCATTCGGTCAGTAACTGCGAGCATTTGAGTGAACGACTATGTGGCAAGCATAGATCTAAATGATGCGTACTTTCATGTCCTGATACATCCGGCATTCAGAAAGTACGGTTCGGCGTTCTGAGATAGTATATCAGTTCTGAGCAATGTGCTTCGGTCTGAATCTAGCGCCCTGGGCATTCACTCGAATAATGAACTCGGTAATATCTCAATTCCGAGCTCATTCTTCTGCGGTAATGTCGGCTTACTTGGACGACATTCTTCAGGGATACAGCAACAAAACTACTCTTCAGAACGATGTTCAGAGTCTGCTATTATTGCTCTGACGTTTCGGCTTCATAGTAAACGAGAAGAAGTCGGATCTAGCTCTGTCCAAGTCGTTCACTCACTTGGAAATGAGCTTCGAGACTCTCAACAATGTGGTTCATCTACCGTTACCCAGATCGAAATTAGTCAGTTGTTACACTCTCTTTTGTCGACACTCAGATGCATTAACAGTGATGGAATTTATGCGACTGATGGGGTTGTGCGGAGCGGCTGCAGATCTTATTCTGATGGTTCGCTTATGCACACGTCCCCTCAAGATATTCTTTACTCAGAACTGGAGTGTGGAGACACATTCGCTCGAGATCAGTATTTTTTAACGGACCTGGTAAAACAAAAGGTCCAGATTTGGGCAGATATTCAGTGGTTAACTCAGGGAGTTCCGCTACAGCTGCCGGATCCGGCTTACACGATTATGACAGATGCGAGTCAAACATGTTGGGGCGCGACCCAGAGCCTGACAGACTCGAAGTGCCAGGGTCTTTGGGGCCCTGGGTTCCTGAAGAAACACATAAACATCAAAGAAATGATGTCAATATGGTTAGCACTACAACAGTGGATTCACATTATAGCGGACGGGCATGTTCAGATGTTGGACAATGCATTCGATTTCGATATGCGAACTAACGAAAAAAATTCTTCTGTATGTCTTGAAGCATCAAGTTTATCTATCGGTCCATCATATACCGGGTGCCTGAACGTACTAGCAGATTTGCTGTCTCGGAAAGGTCGCCTGTTGCTCCATCAGAATGGACTCTCAACATGCGAGTATTCAGACAGATTTGCTAGCAATGGGATCAACCCATGATAGACTTGTTTGCGACACACCTCAACAATCAGTTGCAGACTCATGTGTCGCCGTACCCAGATCATCGAGCGTATGCAGTAGATGCTTTCTCAATTTCATGGGACGGAATGATAGGATACGCGTATCCTCCGACTCCTTTGTCTCAACAGATCTTGTTAAAGATCAAGCAGTTGCATTGCAAGATTCTATTAGTAGCATCTCTGTCGCCACAGAAAACATGGATCAATCTTCTCGGGTGTCTGTTATGGGGCGTTCCTGGAAGCTTCCTCTGCGAGAGGACCTTCTTTATCAGGGGAAGTCACAACACTGCATCACAACCCGGAAGGTCTCAACCTTCACGTATTTCCGTTATGCGGTCCTTCTTGCATGGCAAGCGTTTTACAGGACGAGCAGTGGATGCAATTTCTAACTCCTCTACGCTGAATTATGCAGCAAATTGGAAGATTTTCTTCCGATGGTGTAAGGATCAGTCGATAGACATTTATGATCCGTCCATACCAGATATTGCCAACTTTCTGGTCTACCTGTTTGACTTTCTCAAACTGCAGCCCATCACTATTAAGGGCTATAGGTCTATTTTATCGGGCACTTACGCTCATCATGATAACTTGGCAATTGGATCTAATGCTTCATTATCCAAATTAGTTAGAAATTTTCTATAAATAGACCTAGAACCCTCAGATTAATTCCTAAGTGGGTTCTGTTGAAGTTTAAAGAAGCTCCTTTTGAGCCGTTAGACGTTGTAGAGTTTGAATTCTTGACCTATAAAACAGCATTTCTCTTAGCCTTTGCTTCTGCTAGAAGAGTTAGTGAACTCCATGCTTTATCTGTTGACGAATCTCACTATCATAGTGTTGGAAATACCATCACTTTAACTACACAAGTGGGATTTTTGGCTAAGAATCAGGCTCCAGATAAATGGCCTGAGCTTATGATCATTAAGGCTCTGCCGTCTATGGACAACTGTAGACCTTTGCTGTGTCCAGTCAGGGCTGTGCGCATATATAAACACCAATCAGAGTTTATTAGAAAAGGAAGAAAAAGATTAATTTTATCATTGATTCCTAACAGAAGAGATATTTCTGTTCATTCAGTTGCTAGATGGATTCAGTTGACAATATGCATTGCCTATGAAAGTCTGTCTTCAGATCAGTGTTCTGTAAATAAGATATCCACGCATGAAGTTAGAGCGCTGTCCACTTCTTGGTCTTATTCTAATAGTATAGCCATTACTGATCTCATGAAAGCTGCGTACTGGACACAGCCTTTTATATTTACGAAGTTTTACCTTAGAAATATAGAGTCCATTTCCGGTGACCTTAGATGTTTAGGTCCTCTATCTGTTGCTCAGAATGTCGTCCACTAAACGTTTACATCTATAGCTATTTAGGCAACCCCTTCCAGCAGTGACGCTGTTCTGCTGCCCTCTTCGTTCTGTAGTAACGTACTTCAGAACAGGGGAAAGGGGGGGGGGGACGGACGGTTTTTCCCTTGTTATCATCTGGCTTTATAGTGAAAAGCAAGGGAAGACCTCCTCTGGTGCCCGAGTCGGTGCTGGGATGGCTTTAATGTGTAGCTCGGTGTGAAGCAAATTAATATGTTTCATTACCCCACCCCCCACCCCCCTCCCCCTGCAAACAAAGTTTGGGTGGGTATATAGGAATCACCCCATCCATTCGTCTGTCCATCCATCTGTCTGTCCGTCCTTCCGTCCGTCCATCCGTCTGTCCATCCTTGTAAGTTCAACTCCTCCGAAACCGTTTGAGGAATTTTCATGAAACTTTACACAATGGAAGAACTCCATATGCAGATGTGCATGAAGCAATATAATTCCGTTCTGACATTTCCAAAGGGAGATAATCTAACTTATACATTTCAGGCACGGGCGGTATCACTTTGTGAGCTTGCTCACAGTACCTCTAGTTTATGTATTGTTTTTAAAGTGTAGCTCACTGTGAAGCATTTGTATCTGTCACGTGTCAAAGGGAATTAATGTACAATCCTCAGACCTGGGGTTCGCTGTACAAGGGAAGGTTTATCAGTTCAGAGCTATGTGCTTTGGTCTGAACCTGGCACCCTGGGCATTCGCTCAAATAATGAACTTGGTAATGTCATACTTCCGAGTTCATTCGTCTGCGGTAACGTCGGCTTACTTGGACGACATTCTGCAGAGGTACTGCAACAGAATCATTCTTCAGAACGATGTTCAGAGTCTGCTTCTATTACTCCGAAGTCTCGGTTTCATCGTAAACGAGAAAAAGTCGGATCTAGCTCCGTCCAAGTCGTTCACTCAGTTGGGAATGAGCTTGGAGACACACAACAATCTGGTTCATCTGCCGTTACCCAGAGTGAAATTAGTCAGTTGTTTTGCTTGCTTTTGTCTACACTCAGACTCATTAACAGTGAGGGAATTAATGTGACTGATGGGGCTGTGCAGAGTGGGTGGCTGCGGATCTTATTCTGATGGGCCGCCTGCACACGCGTCCCCTTCAGATATTGTTTACTCAGAACTGGAGTGTGAAGACGCATTCACTCGAAACCAGTATTGTTTTAACGATCCTAGTAAAACAAAACGTTCCGATTTGGGCAGATATTCAGTGGTTAACTCGGGGAGTTCCGCTGCAACTGCCGGATCTGGCTTTCACAATTATGACGGATGCGAGTCAGACGGGCTGGGGCGCGACCCTAAGTCCTGCAGACTTGAAGTGTCAGGGTCTTTGGGACTCTCGGTTCCTAGAGAAACACATAAACATCAAAAGAGATGACAATATGGCTATCTCTTCAACAGTGGATTCGCCTAATAGCGAATGTCTATGTTCAAATCCTGTCAGACAATTCGACAGGATTCCATTATGCGAATTAACGGAGAGGATTCTCCTATATGTCATGAATCATAATGTTCATCTTTCTGTCCATCATATACCGGGTCACCTGAATACCTGAATGAACTAGCAGACTCCCTCTCTTGGAAAGGTTGCCTGTTACCATCTGAATGGACTCTCAACAAGCGAATATTCAGATAGATTTGCTACCAGTGGGATCGTCCCATGATAGATCTGTTTGCAACACACCTGAACAATCAGTTACCGACGTTCGTGTTGCCATGCCCAGATCATCGAGCGTACGCAGTAGACGCTCTGTCAATCTCATGGGCCGGAATGATAGGATATGCATATCCTCCAACTCCGTTGATTTAGCAGACTCTGTTAAAGATCAAACAGTCTCATTGCAAAATTCTAGTAGCAACTCTGTCATCACAGAAACCTTGGATCAATCTTCTCAGGTGTCTTTTATGGGACGTTTCCCAGAAGCTTCCTCCACGAGAGGATCTTCTTTATCAGGGGAAGTCTCGTGCACTGCATCACAACTTGGAAGGTCTCAACCTTCACATATTTCTGTTGTGCAGTCCTTCTTGCACAGAAAATAGTTTACAGGACGTGCAGTGGATGCAATTTCTAATTGCAGGAGGATCTCCTCTACGTTGGACTATGCAGCGAAGTGGAGGGTTTTCTTCCGTTGGTGTTAGGATCAGTTGATAGACATATACGATCCGTCCATTCCAAATATTGCCAATTTCTTGGTCTACTTGTTTGATGTTCTCAAAGTGCAGCCTGTCACTATTAAGGGCTATAGGGCTATGTTATGGAATTTGGCTTGGGTTCTGTTGAAGCTCAAAGAAGCTCCGTTTGAGCCATTGCACGTAGTAGAGTTCAAATTCTTGACCTATAAAATGGCATTTCTCTTGGCCTTTGCATCTGCTAGAAGAGTCAGTGAACTGCTTTATCTGTTGATGAATCTCACTACCGTAGTGTGATTAATACCATTACCCTTACTATGGAAGTGGGATTTTTGGCTAAGAATCAGATTCCAGACAAGCGGCCGGAGCCTATTATCATTAAGGCTCTGCTGTCCTCGGATAACTGTAGACCTTTGCGGTGTCCATACAGGGCTATGCGCATTTATAAACGTCGATCAGATTTTATTAGAAAAGGAAGAAAACGTTTCTTTCTTTCATTGATTCCTAACAGAAAGGATATTTCTGTTCATTCAGTCGCTAGATGGATTCAGTTGGCAATATGTATTGCTTATGAAAATCTATCTTCGGATCAACGTTTGGTTAATAAGATAGAGGTTAGAGCACTGTTCACTTCTTGAGCTTATTCTAACAGTATAGCCATTACTAATCTCATGAAGGTTGCGTTCTGGCCACAGCCCTCTTCATTTACCAAGTTTTACCTGAGAAATTTAGAGTCCATGACTGGTGACCTTAGATCTCTAGGTCCTCTTTCTGTTGCTCAGAATGTCGTCCATCAATGGTCACATCTATGGGTATTTAGGCTGTCTGTTCCAGCATTGACGCTGTTCCGCTGTTCTCTTTGTTCTGAGGATATTTACCTCAGAACAAGGGGAAGGGGGGGGATGGTTTTTTCCCTTATGATTATCTGGCTTTATGGTGAAACGCAAGGGAAGACCTCCTCCAGTGTCAGTAGTCCTGAGTCGGTGCTGGGATGGTTTTAATGTGTAGCCAGGGTGAAGCAAATACTATGTCTCATTTATGTAAGGTTTTTAAAGTGTAGCTCACTGTGAAGCATTTGTATATGTCACATGTCAAACGGCATTAATATACAATCCTCGGACACTTTTAAATGAGAAAAAGAGTCTCATTCTCTGGACTATCTTTATATATTAGTTTTCCTTCACCGAATTAGCATAATGGGTTATGCAGGCATTAAATGGAGAATTATATATTATGTAATACTCAATTACATTGTTTGTGTTATGCCTTTCTCTTTTCTCGTAAAGTAGAAAGACATATATAATTCCCATCTTTTCCTATTCTCCTGTAGGAGCTATCCTTTACTGAAGTGATTGAGAGATTGGATTTTCCCTTATGTCTTAGGCCCTCCAGCCTTTTTACGATTCAGCTAGTCTGGGTCATTGGTTGTTATATTAACCCTTTAACCAACGCAGGCGATATCAAAATTTATTATTTTAAATATCATTTTTTAAAACGTGTCAAAACATTTCAACAAAACCATATCATGTGTCCCCTCATTGGAACGAGCTTGACGAGCTCATTCCAAAGAAGGGGGTCACATGATATGGTTTTGTTGAAATCTTTTGAAAAATAGTATTTTTTCAGCTGCTGAAGTTGCACATTACACGGACGTATGTGGCCGATTCGTTGGGTGAAGGGTTAAAATATTATAAATTTTAAGTAATTTGTATATTTTTTATACTTAACAATGGCCCAAACGGGATGGCCCTCCCATGAGTGGGCACTCATACCTCCCCACTGTTTATAACATTTAACAGGCAATCTGTAGAAAGAATGATGGATGACGCCAATTTCGGTTCCGTCCTGGATACTGCACATGTGCAGATTTGAAAAGTATGGAGGGCCAAATAGGACATCAATTTTTTGGTTTTGCATGCAAATTTTGGGGATTGGGGGCAAAATTTGTGTTTGGCCCTAGATTAATTTTTGAGTTAGCACCAGCTAGTCTGGGCCATTGATAAGTGTAAAAAATATACAAATTACTTAAAATTTATAATTTTTGGCATCATTATTCAGAGTAGTATATTCTTTCTCCAAGCAGTCATTGGTTGTTACGGACCTAGGAAACAATGAATTATTTCGGCGACAGTCCGTGACGAATCTTTTAATCATACCTTGTTCCATGTTCTAAATCCAGGTTTCTACCAGAGACGGTACACATTCTCGTATATTCGCTCAGTTCAATTGGAGTTTTATTATTGGAATTAATTGTACACCTGAACGGGGTCGCCTGTTGGTTGCCTTAGAAGCATGTTTGCAGTACAGATACTTTCCATTGGGATTCAGTTGGACAAGTGTATGGTTGTACATGTTATATCACCGGTTTCCGACCTATCTACGTATTCTGACTCCGGTATACATTAGAAGCATGTGCTGTTAATAACCTGGATCGCCATGAGAGCCTTAGCTTCTGAAGGGGCATTAAGCACCAATAATTAATAATAATTAATAACCGGGTGCCTGTCGGGCGAATATATATTGATTATTTGGTACTGCTTTTCACTGATTCCCGAGCGCTTCCCTCTTTGTTTTGAAGAATATTCCTTAAAAAAAAAACAGGGGGAGGGGATGATTTTTCTTCATCTCTTCTAGCTTGATAAGTGTGTAACTTTGAATGAAGCTATTTTGTCTGTAAATTAATACTGATCCTGGATATAGCTTGTTTATTATTATAGGACCGCTCATATGAGCGGGCCGTATTATGGTATGGCAATGTCCGTCTGCCTGTCTCTGTCCATCTGTCAGTCCATCTGTCTATTTGTTTGTCTGCACGATAACTTGAAAACAATACATCCAACAGATACTGTTTTTTTGTGGTTGATTAGTCATGACTAGAGGATGGTTCCTTTTGATAACCAGCATCAATGCCCATCAGTCCATCCATCCATCTATCCATCAGTCTGTCTGTCCATCCATCCGTTAACTTTTGTTTGCGATAACTTGAAAACAATACATCCAACAGATGCTGTTTTTTTATGGTTGATTAGTCATGACTAGAGGATGATTTCTTTCAATATCCAGCATCATTGTCCATCCGTCCGTGTCCATCTGTCCATCCATCTGTCCATCCATCTGTCCATCCATCTGTCCGTTAACTTTTATTTGTCCATGCTATAACTTTAAAACAATACATCCAACAGATACTGTTTTTTTTATGGTTGATAAGTCATGACTAGAGGGTGGTTCCCTTTGATAACCAGCAATCTGGCATGTCCAATATGGCCACCATGGCAACCTGAGAGTTTTGGTAACTGTTCATTATCCACGCAGTAACTTGAAAACAATATATTTAAGTTTAATGGGTCGTAAGGTAGGAATGTACAATTATTTTTGAAGGAATTTTTGGCCTATTGTTCAACTAAAAATGTCTTCACAAGCGCAATTTCTTCATAGACGGCCGTATATTGATCCACTGCTGGCGGTGCACTTGTTTATATATGGCGTGTGTTTGCAGGGGTTAGTCTCCCACTCTCGAATACGCCATCCTAATTTAAGGGGCTTAGTCTGGACTAGCCTTAAAATTGGGGGCTCTTTACACCCAATTAGAGGAATCATTCATGCTAAGATTACGGAATTAATTGGATATCGCTCCTTATGTATGGAATGCCTTTTCTATTATTGTATAGAGAGACATACATGTTATTCCTTTTAATTTAATCTCCTTTTCACCTTGGAATACAAGCTTAGAAGCCGTATTTGGTCTGCTAATTCTTAAGTCCTGGCCCTCCATCTTTTTACGATTCAGCTAAGTCTGGGCCATTGGTTTTTAATATAAAAATATGATAAATTTAAAGTAATTTGTATATTTTTTACACTTACCAATGGCCCAGATGGGGATGGCCCTCCCTTGAGTGGGCACTCATACCTCCCCGCTGAGTTATTATTTTAGTAGACTCGTCTACAAAGAATGATGTTGGTGCCAATTCTGGTCTCTTCCTGAGTACTGCGCATGCGCAGATAATAAAAGTATGGATGGCCAGATAGGACTTTAAATTTTCGGTGTTGTATGCAAATTTTAGGGGTTGGGGGGGGGGGGGCAAAATTTGTGTTAGGCCCTTGATAATATTGAGTTTGCACCAGCTCAGTCTGGGCCATTGGTAAGTATAAAAAATATACATATTACTTTAAATTTATCATTTTTAGTGATTCTCATGAGGTTTAGTTAACTTGCCCAGTGTAAATCCTCTGTTTAGGATTTTTTGACATGGTTATTTTTACAGGAAAAAAGTTTAAAATATTTCTTACTTTTGCAGAATCTTGAATGAACAGTTAGAAAAAGTGAGAAAGGATTGTTCAGATGCAAGGGTGCAAAATGCAAAGATTGCTTCACAGGTTTGAATTTGTGATTATTATATTCTTTTATATCAGGGTTGCTCTGTGTATTCAACATTGCCCGATACAATACAAACATTGAGAAATGTGTTAGGTGCTCCACGCATGGAATCTACATGAAAGAACATCATGTAAGAATGCATATGATTGGGCATGAGCTATCTGATTGACGTTATGACAGGACTGTAAACAGACCACCGAAAGGTGACATTTTTAGCTATTGCCATCACGTGTGCGGAAGTCTGTAAGTGTGTTAGTTTGTGAGTCTGTTCACATTTTCTTTAGCACAGGCTACACCCCATAGTTTTTGTCTGATCATCATGAAATTTCATACTAAGGTTCAAGGTTATGTCTTGATGAGAATATCCCCTTTTGGACGTTTGGTCAACCGTGACGGCTATGCGTGCCCGAAACCTGTAAATCTTTAGCACAGTCTACAGGTCGTATTTATGAAGGGATTTCATTGTAACTTGGTGGAATGACCCCATAATGTGTAGATGAGGATGTCCCCTTTTGGTCGCGATCAGTCAACTATGACAGGTACATGAGCACAGTCTACAGGTTGTATTTATGAAGGGATTTCGTTGTAACTTGCAAGGATGACTCCGTATAGGTCTAGATGAGAACGTCCCCTTTTGGTCACAATCTGTCAACCATGACAGCTGGCAGGCCCGAAACCTGAAAACCTTTAGCACAGTTTACAGGTCATATTTATGAAGGGATTTTATTGTGACTTTGTGGGATGACTCTGTATAATGTCTTGATGAAAACGGCCTGTTTTTGTCAGGTTCAGTCAACCGTGACAGCCGCTGGAGCAAGTTACCTAGATTTCATTAGAACATTCTACAGCTTGCATTTATGCAAATTTGTAGGTTTACTCAGTATAATGTCTAGATGAGAATGTCCTATTTTGGCTGTGATCGGTGAACCGTGATTGCCGAACAGGCCTGTGACCTAGATTTGTTTAGCACAGTCTACAGTTCTTATTTCTGTTGTGACTTCCTTGTAACTTGGAAGGATACCTCGGTATGATGTCTAGGTAAGACTGCCCTATTTTGGTTAAGATCGGTCAGCCATCACTGCCGCCTGGTCTTGTGATCTAGATTCATTTAGCACTGTCTACAGGTTGTTTTTTATGAAGGGATTTCATTGTAACTTGGTAGGATAACTTAGTATGATATCAAAATGAGACTCTCATATTTTGGTCATGTTTGGTCAACCGTGACTGACCTAGATTCCTTTAGCAAGGTCTCTGAGTTATATTCATGAAGTGATTTCATTGTGACTAGGTAGGGTGACTCGTTTTGGAATGAATTTACTCGAACTTGGTAACTTTGGTTGACATACATTAACTGTGAGAGCCACATTAACCCAGGCCTCAATTTTTTAGTACAGTCGACACCTCAAATTATTCTTATTGAAAACATAGCAAAAAGGGAACAGAAATTAACATATTCTCAATTATCACAATTCTTGTCTTATAATCCTTTCATAAACTTTGAACATTATCCTTTTCATCAAACACAAAACACAGTCAAGTTAAGCTACATTGTCATTTACACTTTCATTCTTTAAAATATCAGTCTCCTTCACTAAGTTCATGTTGAATCATGGTATAAATATAGAACACAACTCGGGTAGAGTATGAGAGACAAGAATCAACAACCCCTGTTGGAGTTTTTTCTGTATTTCAGGTGTGCCGAGTACAAGAACTCTCAACTCCCAACTTGTGTTGTTGATTCAAATCCCCCATACTCCACCCCTGTTGTGTTCTGTAATAACTCCTGAGCAAGCCTGAAAATAAGCATACTATCATCTGCAGAATGCGGACCGCAGAGGGTGAATTTGGTGATGCTACCCTGCACAGCATGGTAGCATCACTAAATTTAACCTCTGTGAACCTCATTCTGAATCAAGGTCTCAAGCCTGAACAGCAAGAGGTACCCAGAGGATAAATTTGCACACTGTGTGGGATAGCATCAGCTTATTCACCCTTCGTGGGACCTCATTTTGCAAATGACAGATTGCTTATTTTCAGGCCTGCTCCTGAGCTGATTGTGCATTTGTTGTTTGCAGATAGAATTAGAGTTTGTACAGTGTTTTTAAAAGTTCTTTAATTTTAAAACTGAAATTCCAGGTCCTTAAAAGTGGTTGACAATAAGACTTTATAGAAAAAATCATGGAAAGTACTTGAAAGACCTCTAGATGGGAGCTATTGATTTTCTTCCATTTCCCTCAAAACATGTTGCCACTGGCAACATTCTTTGAACTTAGTTTAAGTCACACCTCAATTTTTCCCTGCAGGGCACATTTATCATCAGATTGCTTTGAAACCTGGTATGCTTATTTGGGGTGACCCCTAGATGGGAGCTATCAGTTTTCTTCGATTTCCATCAAAATATGTTGCCATATGTTGGCAACAACCATTGAACTTCGTTTAGTCAGGCATGAATATATTCCATTGGCACGCCCTACAGGGCACATTTATGATCAGATTGGTTTGAAACTTGGTATGCTTGTTTGGGGTTACCTTGAGATGGGAGCTATCAGTTTTCTTCGATTTCCATCGAAATATGTTGCCGCTGGCAATGACCTTCGATGAACTTAGTGCAGTTATGCATCAGTATTTCCCTTTGGCACACCCTGCAGTGCACATTTTTGACTGGATCGCTTTGAAACCTGGTATGCTTGTTTGGGTTGAGCTCTAGATGGGATCTATTGATTTTCTTCCATTTCCGTCAAAAAATGTTGCCGCTGGCAACAACCATTGAACTTGGTTTAGTGAGGCACCAATACATTCCATTGGCACGCCCTACAGGGCACATTTATGATAGATCGGTTTGAAACTTGGTAGGCTTGTTTGGGGTGACCTTGAGATGGGACCTATCTGTTTTCTTCTATTTCCACAATGTTGCCACTGGCAACATTCTTAGAACTTAGTTTTGTCAGACCTCAATATTTCCCTTTGGCACACCCTACAGGGCACATTTATGATTGGATTGCTTTGAAACCTGGCATGCTTGTTTGGGGTACCCTCTAGATAGGAGCTATCGATTTTCTTCCATTTTCATCAAAAAAATGTTGCCGCTGGCAACAACCTTTAAACTTAGTTTAGTCAGACATCAATATATTTCTTTGGCGCGCCCTTCAGGGCACATTTATGATTAGCTCAGTTTGAAACTTGGTATGCACTTTTGGGGTTATCTCCAGATGAGAGCTAGTGATTTTCTTCGATTTCAGTCAAAAAATGTTGCAGCTGGCAATGACATTCAAGGAACTTAGTTCAGTTATGCATCAATATTTCCCTTTGCTCACCCTACAGGGAACATTTATATCGGATTGCATTGAAACCTGGTATGCTTGTTTGGGGTGACCTTCAGAGGGGAGCTATTGATTTTCTTCAGTGACCTTTGAACTTTGTTAAGTCAGGCATCAGTATATTCCTTTGGCATGCTCTACAGGGCACATTTATGATCAGATAGGTTTGAAACTTGCTATGCTTGTTTGTGGTTACCTCTAGATTTTTTTTATCAGCATCAAAAAATGTTGCTGCTGGCAATGACTTTTGATGAAGTTCGTAAAAACTTAGTGCAGTTAAGCATCAGTATTTCCCTTTGACATACCCTGCAGGGCACATTTATGATTGGATCGCTTGGAAACTTGGTGTGCTTGTGTGGGGTGACATCTATATTGGAGCTATTGATTTTCTTCCATTTCAGTCGAAAATTGTTGCCGATGACATTTGAACTTAGTTTAGTCAGATCTCAATATTTCCCTTTGACACACCCTTCAGGTCACATTTATGATCGGATCACTTTGAAACTTTGTGTGTTAGGGGTGACCTCTAGATGTGAGGTATTGATTTTTTTCATTTCCATAAAAAATTATTGTCATTATCACCAGCCTTTGAACTTGCTGCATTTGTGTAGCAACTTATCCCTTTTGCACTCTGTAGGGTATATTTATGAATTTCCATAAAAAAGGAAAAAAAAACTTTGCCACAAGCAATGACCTTCAAACTTAGTGCATTTGGGCATTAACATCTTCCTTTGGCATGCCTCAGGGGGCACATTCATTATCAGGTTGTTTTGAAACTTTCTATGCTTATGCAGGGTGACAAAGATAAAAGCTATTGATTTTCTTTTCAGTTCCATCAAAAACTATTGCTGTTAGCAACAGTCTTTGAACTTATTGCATTTGTGCATCAACATTCTTCTTTGACATGGCCGACGGGGCACATTTTATCTTAGGAATGTTTTTGAACTTGGTATGCTCATTAGGACCTCTAGATAAGAGCTATTGATTAGCATTCATTTCTGTGGAAAGTTGCCATTTACAATAACCTCTGAACTTAATGCATTTGTGTATCAGCATTCTTTCTTTAGCCAGCCTTACAGTTTACATTTAAAAATGCATGGATTACTCTAACGTTGTGCACACACAATGGTGTTATGTTTAAATTTCACCAAATAACATTGGTACCAATGATCTTCAATTTTGCCATTTCTCTTATAACTTAACAAGTTCAAGTTTGTCAAGTTGAGGTACAGTGTCATTGACATTTTCATTTAGTATTTTTATGGCTTGTTTCTGTCAAAATATCTAAATTCTTATAAGCTGTGGTATGCATTTATTTTTGTTAATTATATTTTTTTATCCAATGAAATAATACCCACACATGACATTAATCCTTGGGGGAAAAAAATGTTTTAACCCTTTACAAATTACAAAATGAATCATCAAAAAAAACAAAAACATTCAAAACATTTTGACAAAACCATATCATGTGACCCCCCCCCCCTCTCTCCCCCCCCCCCTCCCCCCCCCCCCCCCCCCCCATTGGATCAAGCTTCTGCAGCTTCTTCCAATGAGTCTCATATGATATGGACTTGTTGAAATTTTTTGAAAAATTTGAAAAAGATACAATTAAATTTTCAAATGTTAATCTAGTTTGCATTGGATAAAGGTTTAACTGACAGATCTTGGTCATATTTCACACAGTGCTTGCTCATTACTGAAGTAAGTGTCATGTCAGTGAGACAAGGTTATAACTTCAAGATCACAGACCATTCACCCATCATGACATACACCAAAAATAAAATGAATTTGCAGTCTATTTTGATTCAAATTTTTCACAACCGCACTTGTTTCTCTCCATTGTATTAAAACTATAATTGTTCTGCCTTATTGTTTGGTCTCATATTCAGGGAGCATCGATTAGCTCTACTGATAAATGTCCTGAATTTCAATCCTATCAGTGTTTGTCTTTTGATCTGCTTTTTTGTCCCCCCAACAAAACTTTTTGTCGTAAGACTATTGTAATCAGCTGTATGCATCAGTGCAAGCATCCTGCCATCTGGAGTGATAACTAATGTTTGGGTTATCGAATCAGAACCAAATTTTGTGTATATGTCCCTTACCTAATGATTAGATGAATTCCAAATATTGGCTAGATTCGATCATTTTTAGCCCGACTGTTTACAGTTTGGGGCTATAGTCATGACTTTCATCCGTCTGTCCATCTCTCTGTCTGTTTGTCTGTCTGTTAACATTTGGAGTTTTGGTTAAAGTTTTTTAGTGAAGGTTGAGGTTTTTTTTCTTTTAAATTAATATTAATTACTATTGATTGTATCATTCTCATTATGTTTTTCATCTTATTTTGGGAAATATTTAACCCTTTTTTTATATGATAGTTTAACTTAGAACTTTCAGGTTAAAGTTTTTGGTCAAAGTTTTTTTTTGTTTACAAAGTTACACCTTTATTTCTTCAAACACTTTACTGCAATGTCACTGTTTCTCATTTGGGACAATGTCTACTATCTACTGAATCTTTCTACAGTGATTTTCATTAATATTGGATTTTAACCCCTTTTAAACATGTTATCAGACTTAGTTTCTTAGTATTTGAAATTAGGATTTGCCACATACTTTCTTAATTTAATTCTTACATGGTCAGTACAACTTAATGGTTGCATTTACATTAATAATTTCTGTTATCGGTTTTAAGAAATATTTAACCCGTTTTTGGCAGTCTGTTTTACTTGGTATTCCTAGCTTAAAGTTTCGGATTAAAGTTTTGCTTTCCATGGTTGTACCTTTCATTTCTCAAACACTGTTACAGCGTCATTGTTTTTCATTTGGGGCAAAGTCTACTGAACCTGTATACAGAGGTTTCAAATAATATTGGCATTAATATAACCCTTTTCAAAACAGTTTTCGAACTTAGTTTCTCTAAATTTCAAATTATGCTTCTACCACATACTTTGTTACTTTTTATCCCCCCTCAAGGGAGGGATATAGCATAGAGCTCTGTCCATCCATATGTCTGTCAGCCTGGCTGTAAGTCTGTCAGTCTGAACTTTGTTTATGGCATAACTTGAACAATAGTTAAGAGATTTCAATTCTTTTCAATATGTGTCTCTACAGCAGCAATGTCTATGTCAAGTTCGATGACCACCATTATCCAATGAAAATTGTTGAAGTTATTGCCCCCCCCCCCCCTCTCCCCACCACTTTGGTCCAAAATGCATTTTGAAGGATTTAGAGTGACAACATGCGGGAAAAAATAGACTCCTATAAATTGCATGGATAGGCATGATTTCTTTTACTTGTGTGCAGCTTTTTTTCTCATTACCTGAGCTTCATAGTTTGAAATATAAAGAAATGCCTTCTGCAGCATACTTCTGTTGTTTTACAAAAAGCAATACTGATTGGAAGGATATGAGAGTGAGGAACTTTGATGTTGTCTCCAAAACTTCAGGGGAGATGGGTAGAATCAATCCCCCCCTCTCTCCTCCCCATGTTATCCGGTTGCTCTCTCCACCTTTCCACCGGTTTCAACAGCTCCCGGCGTATCTGCTGCTACTGCTGTTCTGTCTGCATCGTCTTCGTCACCGTTTTAGCCGGTCTCGGCTTATCTCTGCAAGGGTCGGCAGAGATGTCTGATAGTGTGGACATGGGATATCAGCCTCAGCCTTCCCTGACTTTAACTCGGCCGAACCTTCTGCTGTGGTCTCTCAGCCGTCAAGCCCAGCAGTTTTGTCCTTGAGTTTAGATGTTCATGGTGGGGTCACCATGGACTGTGTTGTGTTTCCGTCCTCGGACTCGGGTCCTTTGGCCAGTTTTGCGGGACCGACACATATTTTGCAGCCTGCACCTTCTATCCCTCAGAGGTCCATTGTGACTCTCCCGAGTTCCTGCACTTCAGATCCTCGGGGGTATTTCATATCCCTATAAGCTTCTGCATTCAGATGTATTGGCTGCCACTTATCGCCCCATGTTGGTGTACTAAAGGATTGTGAACCTTCGCTGCTTAAACGGGTTAGGAGTGAAGCCACTTTTCTGGTCATTCCCATGTTGAACCGGCTGATACGGGCCATGAGCTTAAGGAGGCCCTCCCCTTGCTCACGCAGGTTCTTTCCAGGAGCCTTCCCATTCCCTCCCGAAAGGCTACTAGTGGTTTCCAGGCACCCCCTGTGGCACCACCTACCGGGATTGGAAGCAGGCTCTTCTGATCCCCTGGGTGCCTACACCATGGGAGGCATCGGCTGGTTTGCCCGTGATGGGCTCTGCGTCTTTCGACTCTGAGGATGGGTCAGACATACCTGACATCGAGAGCCATCAGTCTTCTGACTTCGGGGCAGCTCTTGACTTTGTGTTTGAGTTCCTTCCAGATCTCCAGTCAGCGGTGTCAGCCAGGCTGCGATTATTGGTCGCGTGCCTACAGCCTGTGGAGCAACCCACTTCTGGGTGCCTTCGACTGTGCCAGTCGATGCAGGTGGTCAAAGCGTTTGGAGCTGAGTTCCAAGGCTATGAAGACTTCATTCTTCACCAGGGCTGATACCTTTTTGCATCCAGTGCATTATCATTCCTATGATTCTACCAATCCGTCAGTCTGCCAGACTTTGACGGTCTTGGATCAGGACTCCTCCTCTCTCGGGCTTTCCAAGCCCAAGTTGGCTGTTATTCCTATGGCGACTCTGCATTCTTTCTCTCTAAGACCATGTCGTCTCTGCTTTGGCTGCTTATCTGCCCCTAGGTAAGTTTGACAACGTACAGGCTCTTTTGCGTGTGATCTCCAAGGCGCTCATGCATCTTACACACATGACTGTAACACGGCTAACTTGGAATTAGTTTGCCAAGACGCTGTGTTGGACACAAGCCATTCCCTTCCTGAGGGGCAGTGCGCTGCACTTCGATCCACTTCGTTGGTGAGTCCGCGACTATTCCATGGTACCGTGGTGATGGTCCAGGATGACGTCCTTCTGTTGGAGGCCAGGGCTGTTCGAAGCCTAACAAATACTCTTCTGCTTCCTCTTTGAGGCCAAGGGCTGATCCTCCTGCAGCCGCTTCTATTCCTTACTCGCGTGGTAAGAGTAAGCATTGGCAGATCAAAGGGAGAACTCAGGAACCTTCATCCAGCAGAGGAGGTGGTCTCTGTGTCAGTCTACGTCTGCGACAGCTCAGAGTATTCTCCAACTGCTCGGTCTCAGCAGTTTGGTGACTGATCTCATTCCTCCATGTCGACTGCATGTCAGACCTCTCCAGCACTATCTGCTCAGTCGTTCCAAGCCGAATATCGATCCCCTGGATCTGGTGCTTCAGTTACCAGCCTCTCTTCTCACATTTTCCCACTGGATGGATGTTCAATGGATTATGCAGGGAGTTCTGTTGGACTTGCTCACATCCGATCATGTCTGACGGCAGACATCAGTGATAGCTTTGTCTATTTGGCTACGCCTTCCCGCCGGTTCCGATTCTGCCTCAGGTTCTACCCAAGATTCGAAACTGCAGTTGTCGAATCATTCTGATCGCTCCTCTGTCGCCTCAACGGGTGTGGATCAATCAGCTCCGCTTTCTGTTGGCGGCGGTTCCGGCATGTCTCCCTCTACATCGCGACCTTCTTTGCCAAGGTCACCCAAGGAGGTTTCACATCGACCAACTTCATTGTGCCTTCATGCATATCTTTTTGTCAGGTCCTGTCTCTGCCATAGAGGTTTTGCGAGATGAGCAGTGGAGTGCATTTCGTCTTCAAGGTGCACTCTACTGGTTTAGCCTATGCAGCTAACTATAAGGTTTTCTTTCGATGGTGTGCTGATCACTCTGTTGACTATGCCAATCCTTCGATAACACAGATTGCAGAGTTTCTGGTATATCTGTTTGATTCTCAGGGTCTCCAGCCTGTTACCATCAAGGGGCAGAGGTCCATGCTTTTGGAGACCTTTTCGTATGTGGGAAATGTTGTATCGGCAATAATCCCTACCTCTCCAAGCTTATTTGGCACTTTTCTTTGAAAAGGCCTAGGATTTTGCAGCTTATCCCAAGATGAAATCTTTCTTGGGTGCACTTTGCATGAGGGGGGGGGGGGGGGGGGAGGGGGGGGGAGGAGGCACTGTTCGAACCTTTATCCCAGGTGGATATGCATTTTCTCACATACAAGTCGGCTTTTCTGATGGCTTTTGCCTCAGCCATTTCTGTTAGTGAGCTTTACGCTCTCTCAGTTAATCTGGCCTTTTTCAGGACCTCTGCCAACAGTGTTACTTTTACCACTGATTGCTCCTTTCTGGCCAAGAATCAGATACCAGAAACAACTCCACCGCCTATCTTTATCAGGGCTCTTCCTTCTGCTTAGGGTAATCACCCTTTGCACTCTCCTGTTTGTGCAATTCGCATTTATCTTAACCCGACGCAGTTCAATAGGAAATCAGGAAACAATTCTTTCTGTCTCTTATTCCAGATCGACAGAAGATCTCTCCTCAATCAATTTCTCAATGGATTTGTCTTGCTATTCATGCGGTATACACTCATCTAGCGACTGTGGATTGTATTACCAATCGTATTTCTGCCCACAAGGTACGTGCCTTGTCTACCTCCTGGGCTTATGCTAACTCCGTCAAGTTGTCGGATGTTATGCAGGCAGCCTACTGGAGAAATGCTTCTACTTTCTCTACCTTCTGTCTGTGTTAGTTGCAGGAGCAATTCTGAGGGCCTTTTTTCTTTGGGCCCTCTTTCTTCTGCTCAGGCTGTTGTCTATCCTAGCCATTAGGCTTCTTACAAGGTCAGTTACAGCCCTGTGCTGTTTTACTGTCCTTTCTGCCTGTGCGTCATGCTGTGGCATACGCCTCATCTCTCATTGTCTTTTACTAATGTTTGCGATGCTATGGTTTGATAGGCCTAGGGAACTCTTCTGTCCATGGTTCCAGTGCAGTTGTCTATTCAGCCTGTAGTAAACAATTGTAAGAAGGTAGGTTGATAAGAAATTTAAATTTTATAGTAAATTTCCTTTCTTATTATACCTACCACACTTGTTTACATGGAGGCCCTCCCATCTTTTTGGGGGGGTAAGAATCCTTTCTAACCACTGATCACATAACTCCAAAGTTGGCAGATTCAAAATAATGAGTCATTGGGTACCGGAAACCGTGGATCTGTACTAGGAAAAGAGCATCCCCTACTGGATGTGCACCGGAAGCACTTGACTCAGTTTTTATTTTTAGTCGAGTTGTGACGAAGTCAAACTTGACTTATAGTTTGATGAATGGCGGGCGGGCAGGCTGTTGGGCTGGCGTAAACAATTGGTTTCCAGATGATAACTTGATAATGGTTCAACCCATGTTCATGAAACTTCATTGGTAGGTTGGAATCGGTGAGAGGAAGAACCCTATTATTTGTGGACTTGCTTGGTCAAAAGTCAAAGTCACAGTGACCTTGAACATAGTAAATTGTAAACAATTGGTTTCCGAATGATGACTATGGTTCAACCCACATTCATAAAAACTTCATATATATGTTGGCCTTCCTGAGAGGAAGAACCCTATATATTTTTGACTCACTAGGTCCAAGGTCAAGGTCACAGTGACGCTGAACATAGTAAATCAAAATAATTGGTTCCTGGATGATAACTTGATAATGGTTCTACCCATGTTCATGAAACTTCATAGGTAGGTTGGCATCAGTGAGAGGAAGAACCCTATTTATTTTGGACCTGTTAGGTGAAAGGTCAAGGTTACAGGGACCTTCAGCATAGTAAATCATAAACAATTGGTTTCCGGATGATAACTTGATAATGTTTTGACCCACGTTCATGAAACATCATAGGTAGGTTGGCATCAGTGAGAGGAAGAACCCTATTTATTTTGGACTTGCTAGGTGAAAGGTTAAGGTCACAGTGACCTTCAACATAGTAAATCGTAAACAATTGGTTTCTGGACGATGACTTGATAATGGTTTGGCCCACATTCATGAAACTTCATAGGTAGGTTGGCCTAGGTGAGTGGAAGACCCCTATTTATTTTGGACTTACTAGGTCAAAGGCCAAGGTCACAGTGACCTTGAACATAATAAATCGTAAACAATTGGTTTCCAGATGATAATTTGACAATGGTTCCATCTACGTTCATGAAACTTCATAGGTAGGTTGGCAGTGGTGCAAGAAAGAGCCTATTTATTTTGGAATCACTAGGTCAAAGGTCAAGGTCACAGTGACCCTTCACATGGTAAATTGTAAACAGTTGGTTTCCGGACGATAAGTTGATAATGATTAAACCCATTTTTGTGCTGTCACAACTCGACATTGGATCGGTGATCCTATTGGCATTTTTTCTTGGTGCTTTTGCACCACTTTTCTTTCCCAAATCGCTTGGAAAAGATCAAAATAGAGAGTGTACTTTCAAGTTAGGGACTTCCACTGTAGTGCAAAACTGTAGTAAACAGTTGTGGTAGGTATAATAAGAAAGGTAATGCACTATAAAAATTTGAATTTTATTTAAAACTTTACCTGATGCACAGGACACAAAAATTTATTATTTTAATTATTGTGTTTCAAAATTTAAAAAAAAATTTCAACAAAACCATATCGTGTGACCCTCATTTAGAACAAGTTCCAGTGAGGGGTTACATGATATGGTTTTGTTGAAATTATTTTAAAAAAAAAATTTCAACTGCTTTCTTTGTAAAATATGTGGATGGGATGTGGCAGATTCATTAGGTGAAGGGTTAAGTACCATTCACAGTATTGTTGCATCCACACCTCTTGTTGTTCATTCATTTTAAGAAATGGGTTAATTCTTCATGCCTTGTTTTGACAGAGCGCAAAGAAGTTGAGCAATGGTTGTTGATTGTGGTAAACAAGTTATGTTTTACTGGAAAAACAGGTCCTAGAGGTTGCTAGGTTTGGAAAGCCTTTAAAGTGCATAGCTTTGGTATAAACAATTCAATAAAAATGACTTTATGCTTGTGTTTTATTCATAAAGACAGAAAGTGACTTAAACACTCATACATTAATAAGAATATATTGCCTTCTCACAACCCTTTGAACCCTTCTCGTATTTTTAAAGTCAGTTTAATGGCAGGCAATTGGAAGAGTCCATATTCACTATTTGGGTGTAGACCAATTAATATTTTCAACATGCAGCTTTTGGACTGCACATTGAAAATATTGATCTATCCCTCACATTAACTCAGTAGCCATCCTACTTAATGAATTAATGATGTCATGTTTCTAGGCTGGAAAAGCGGTCTCTTGGGTTCAAAGGGTTAAGACAAATCTGTATTCGCACATGACTAACTCAGTTTTTTTTTTCTGTCAAGAAAATTTGAAAGAAAAACGATATGGGGTGAACATGTAATTAATTTTTTTTATTATGCTTTTATTAATACTTTTTTCAAGCTGGATTACTCGAGTGAAAGATTTAAAGTTCTTCAGGGGAATGTAGAAGGATATAGAAAAGAGATAGATGCACTGAGAGAGAAAAACCAGAAATATTCAACATCTGTAATGAAACATGAACAGACTATAAATGCACTAAGGGAAGACCTAGTTGTGTCAAGTGAAAAACTAGCAAAGGCTGAAGTTCAGATTCAAAATGTACGCTCCCAAAAGGATCTTATAAAGTCCTCTGAACAGCGACTGATGTTGGAACTAGAAAGTGTTAGAAAAGAGAAGGTTTCTCAGGCGATGCTTTTGTCAAACTTAGAAACTATCAAGGTTTGTATTCAGTGTTATTTTCTGTTTTGTTTGTTTTTTGGAGTTTGTGTTTTTGAGATAATATGTTGTGATCTAATATACTTTTGGAAAGGCTCAAAAAGCCCTTTCCCACATAGTGTTACATCACAGCATTTCATTGTCATGTCATCATAATATAACGCTTTGTCATCATTACAAAGTAGATCATGGTTCTGGATTAGTTCACAAATAAATAAAATGACAATTCGAGTCAAGATATTTGTTGAAATTCTAGTAATGTATGTGTATGAAGAATTGGGTTACATTATTTCTTTCCAGACGAATGGCAGGCAAATGGAGCGATCATTTGCCCAGTTTTTACAGCCTTGAAAGTCCTTGAAAATTGTCTTCAAATTCCCTGAAAAGTGCTTAAGTAGTGTTTGAATTTGATTCTATGATACCAGTGGGAAATGAAGCTGGAGTACCTGTAGAGGATCACTGAGCAATGGCAAATAACTGTCAGGCTCTCCAAGTTATTTATCTGGCACCTGCATGAGTAGCATCAGTTGAAGAAGGCAAGTGTACTCCCGTAGCACTCTACACTTGAGTACACAGTGTTGCCATGCTCCCACATAGGCAGCCGGGATAAAGTGCCTTGCCCAAGGACACAACATAGATGTTTGATTAATTGATCTTATTTAGCAGTATAACATGTATACTATTAAAAGATAGTTAACTGGTTGAGTGCTAGAAGCCACTATCAGGGCTCTACTCAAAAGAGCTGAAAACCACTTTAGTGGCTTTACACTGTAAACATTACCTTGTTATTTGCAGGGAAGGAGAAAAAAAGTGTTCATATAAAATTATCTTGTTACAACTCATTGGAGCCAACAGGCACTCTCCAAAGAATTATAACAAAACAATTATTTATGAACAAAATATTGCTAAACTAAGGCTCCCTTACTGGTAGCATAAAATCTTGGAAAAAAAATACACTTGTTACAAATCACCATTGAAAACTATTTAACACTCTACTAGTTAAAGGTAACATGCATTATTCACATCTAAATGACTGCAGCACAGGGAGATGGTATAGCCACTAGGGCTGTCTTTCCTGTCTGACGTGGATCAGGATAGAGCCGTTGACCGTTTGATCTCAAGTCCTATGTTCTTAGGGTTTTTATAATCCAATTGTTGTGCATTTTCATTGTTACATGATTCAATACAGATAATGGGAAATGTGCTAGATACTGCATACATGGAATTGGGAATACATGTAAGAATGTCATGTATGAACATATCTGATTGGAGCATTACGTGTCTGCGTAACATTAACATGAATGAAATGCTCAGGCTCAAAACACTGCCAAGCACACACTCCTTTAAAAGGTCATGGGAGGTCCTTGAAAAGTTCATTTAGGTAATTGCAGCTCTAATTTTGATAAAAAAAAATGTGTACTCTGAATCTAAAAGCTGTTGTAGGTGTGTATTTTGAAACATAAATTTAAAAAAAAAATGTTTTCATTTTGGATTTTCAGTTTGTTTGTTTGTTAGAAGAAAAAAAAATTTGAAAACCCATTTGGTCATACCAAACTGAAGGCTGTTTCAGTGAGAAGTTGTAATTTGTAGTGGAAAAATAATCAGTTGAATAAGTCTGTATCAGTGTCCATTTTGTGATAAAATTACTTACTTATCACAGTTTATATTTAGATTCATAATGGGCAGGGTGGCATTGCGGTAACTGGTTCTCATCAGATCACCGAAGTTAAGCAACGTCGAGCCCAGTTAATCCTCGGATAGGTGACCATCTGAGCGATCAATTCGGTCTCCCGCATTGTGACCTTGGGCATGACACTTAACCCCAATTGTCCACATGGGGGCACGATGACGCTGTGTACTATGGCGTACTGCACGTCGATGGTGTGCATGTCTTCAACCAATCTAACCCTGCCTTGTGTTGCAGTGCGGAGTTACGATGTCTTGGAGCTGGCAGCTGCTTGTCGTTGCTTGGTGGTTCTCTCCGGGTACTCTGGCTTCCTCCACCCGTAAAACTGTCATGGTTATGATTAGCCATTGTGCATAAGTATGTGACCTTAAACACCAATAAATAAATAAATAGTTACATTCATCCATGGTAGATAGATTATCATCTCATCATAAACGCAATATATGTAGATCTACACAAGTGCGAGTTTTTTCCATTCATCACAGAGACTTGGTTACCCACTAAACATTTCTGTCTGGACAAAAAAAAAAAAGAATCGAAGTAACACTCACCTTCATGAAGGCACACTAGAGGCAATGAGGTTTTTACCTACATCTAAAATACCTCCACCACCAAACATCATACATTCTCATTTTTTACATAGGAGGATGAATATTCTGATGGTTATGATCTTTATTTTTTATCTTTTTTGTGATGTATCTTCAAAATACAGTACGTGGAGAGTGGATTGTAACTAAATCACCCGCGGAGTGGAGTTATCACCCAAGCTATAAGTTTCAAATTTTGAACATATCGACAAAAAACACAAGCAATGTTTCAGCCAATGGACCTCCGGGTTTAACCCGGAGGTCCATTGGCTGAAACTTTGCTTGTGCTGGTTATGCTTTGCAACAAATTTGCAATTATTGCTTGGGTGGAATCTCCACTCTGCGGGTGATTTAGAGATAATACACTCTCCTCGTACTGTACCATTACTCAGACTTTACATCTAATGCTGTATTTTACTTTGGATTTTTTGTCTGATGTCTTACATCAGAATAGTCCATCCACCTTCAAGCCTATGTGTTCAGTGGAAAGAAGATCAACATCATTTGACCTTTATTCATCTTTATCTACCATTTCTGCCATAGAGAAATGAATGGATCTTGGAACTCGAGATGCTACAACCATTCATTACAAGCATGGAAGACTTTTTATGTTTGTCATTTCATTGATAAATAAGAAACTTGTTAAAACTGGTGTTTTGATTTTATTTTTTCAGACTAATTTGGAGCGTGCTGACTATGATACTAAGACTAGAATGACTAATCATATTGATTCATTGGAAAAACAAGTAAAAAGCCTCCAAAGAAAATTGGACTTTAATGATGATCAGCAACGTTCTATTATTAAACACTGGGAGGTAAGTAAACTTAGTTTACAACTTATTTTGGTATTATTTTTTTTAATGCTTCTTTGTCATTCACTCTGGCCCAAATATTTTTTATGCCAAATTTTTGGAAAACTGAATTTTTTAAGTGCCAAACAAAATGTTTTGGGGGCCAAGGAAAAAATCAATCTGTTTCAATATATTTTTATGGAAAGTAAGAGTCCAGCAATATTTATATACATAAACAGAAAAAAATTAAAACTTGACACAAAAAGAACATGAAGAGTAGTTTACGATAACGAATGTAACTTAAATCTTGCAAGAAAGACTAAGAATTTTTGCCATTTTTCGACCCGTTGGAACCCTCAGGTGTACACTTTTGTGTCCCTCTGTCTAGATCCTCTGGCTTTCGCCGTGGATGCTCTGTCACTTGATTGGAATGGTCTAGTTGGCTACGCCTTTCTGATAAGATACGAACCTGCAGTTGTCGATTCCTTATGATCGCTCCCCTGTCTCCTCAGTGGGTGTGGATCCATACAGCTCCGCTCTCTGTTGGCAGCAGTTCCGGCACATCTCCCTCTACATCACGACCCTCTTTGCAAGGTCACCCAAGGGGGTTTCATGTCGACCTGACTTCATTGTGCCTTCACGCATATCTTTTGCCAGGTCCTGTCTCCTCTGTAGAGGTTTTACGAGATGAGCAGTGGAGTGCTTTTCTTCTTCAAGGCGGCACTCCACTGGTTTAGCCTATGCTGCTAAATGGAAGGTCTTCTGTCGATGGAGTGCTAATCACTCTGTTGATTATGCCGATCCTTTGGTAACACAGACTGCGGAGTTTCTGGTGTATCTGTTTAATTCTCGGGGTCTCCAACCTGTTACCATCTAAGGGTACAGGCCCATGCTTTCGGAGACCTCTTCGTTTGTGGGAAGCATTGTATCAGCACTAATCCGTCCCTCTCCAAGCTTATTTGGCACTTTTCTTTGAAAAGGCCTAGGATTTTGCAGCTTACCCCAAGATAGTATCTTTCTTGGATGCTGCTTTGCTTGTGTGTGTGTGTGGGGGGGGGGGGGGGGGGGGGGGTGCTGTTCGAACCTTTATCCCAGGTGGATATTCTTTTTCTCACATACTAGATGGCTTTGTTTGATGGCTTTTGCCTCAACCAGAAGGGTTAGTGAGCTTCACGCCATCTGTTTATCTGGCTTTTCAGGAGCTCCGCCAGCAGTGTTACTTTACCACTGATTGCTCCTTTCTGACCAAGAATCAGATGCCAGAAACTACTCAACCTCCATTCTGTATCAGGGCTCTTCTTTTTTCTGAGGTTAATCACTCTTTGCTCTGTTATGTTCGTGCAATCCACATTTACTTCAACCAGACGCAGTTCATTAGGAAAAACGAGAACAGATATATTTCTGTATCTTATCTCTGGTCGACAGAAGATCTCTCCTTAATCCATTTCTAGATAGATTTGTCTTGCTATTCGCACCTCATTCGCACCTCATTCGCTCGTCTAGTGAGTGACGATTGTATTACCAATCGTTTTTATGCCCACGAGGTGCACGCATTGTCTGCCTCTTGGACTTATGCTAACTCCATCAGTTGTCGGATGTTATGCAGGCAGACTACTGGAGAAATGCTTCAACTTTCTCCACCTATCTGCATCAGTTGCAGGAGCAGCCTGAGGAAGTTTTTCTTTTGGTCTTCTTTTCTTCTTCTCTGGTTGTCATCTTCTTGAAAGGTCAGTTCCAGCCCTGTTCTTGGTACTGTCCTTTCTGCCTGTGTGTCACACGGCCATATGCCTCATCTCCCATTGTCATTTACAAATGGTTTTGATGCTATGGTTTTATAGGCCTAGGGAACTCTTTTTCTGTCCACGGTTCCAGCACAGTCGGGTTATGTGGGGGTTGGTTTCCCTGTGATTCCCTCCTCCTGTTGTCTATTCAGCTTGTTGTAAACAATTGAAAGGTAGGTTGATAAGAAATTTAAATTTTATAGTAAATTTTCTTTTTTTTTTGTACCTACTGCAGTTGTTTACGTGGAGGCCCTCCCGTCTTCTTTTTCGGGTAAGAATCCTTCCTCCCCGCTGATCACATAACTTCAATGTTGGCAGATGCAGTAAAATGACACGTTAGTTATACATCTGCGCACTGCTTCCAGAAGCCGTGGAGCTGTACTAGGAGAAGAGTGTCCCCTACTGGGTGCTTGCCAGTCGCACTTGACCCAGTTTTGGCTTATTTTTTCTTGGTGCTTTTGCGCTACTTTCCTTTCCCAAATCGCTTGGGAAAGAAGAAAATAGAGAGTATTTTTCCGAGTTAGGGACTTCCACTGTCATGCAAGCATGTTGTAAACATTTGCAGTAAGTATAATAAGAAAGGAAATTTACTATAAAATTTAAATTTTCTTTTGGTACACAAACTAACAGGACTCAGTGCCCTTTCACAGTCAAAAGCTGGTACCGCTGGTACACAAAATAAATGCGTTGTCAAACTATCGATAACTGGAAAAAGTTCTATAGGCCTATGCTTAATTGCACTTTGGCAACAGTCATCAGTGTCATGTAGGTCTAAGTCTTTTTTTTCTTTACAGAACTGGCGGATGGTATTACTTGGGGACCATATTACTGAAATAAATTGCAATCTTTTATCCATCCTATATAAACAAGAGAATATTTATAATTGCTTGTTCATATAGGATGGTTCAAACTGTTAACTGCATCTTCTCTTTGGCTATCACAATCAAATGTCGACTTTAATAGTAAATAAATAAATAGCACCCCTGGCATAAATAGACACCCGGAACTTAATTAAGAATCCCCAGACATTTGTTTCATGACAGTGAAGTTGCTGTTACTGATTATTATGTTTTAATGATTGCTTTGTCTTGCAGTACATTTCATCCAGTGAAATGTGATGTTCCTGGAACACATCTCGTCCTTGTGAAGCATGCTTCCCGCGAATGTCAAAAAAACCCTATCAACCACATGTGATATCTGGGTATAAAACAAGAAAATTTGTCACTTTTATCAATAAATGTTCACCTGGGAAGAAGGAGACTGTCATATACACTAAGATGGCAAATCGTTCGCATGCATGCAACAGGCATGTCATTCAAATCTATTGGAAATCAACTTAGCTATAGTCATTCTGTCATCAGCAGACTTGTTCGAAAACATCAACAAACCAATGATGTTAAGGACCAACCAAGGTCTGGACAACCTCAAAAGACCTCTCCTCGGGAAGATCGAAGTCTGGCATGCCTCGATAGGCGTGAACCCTTTGCTTCAAGTGGGGTTTGTAATGCCTTTGGCGCCTCAACAGGCATTTGTGTAACAGAACTGTCTAAAACTGTCTGATCAGCATTAAAGACGATGTTTGGAGGGGTGTATGGAGGAAAGTCCATTGGCCAGACGAGAGTAGTTTCCTGCTTCACATCACAGTTGGTCATATGAGAGTGTGGAGGCATAGAAATACTGCTTATATGCCCAAGAACATCGGACCTACTGTACCTTATGGTGGAGGATCAGTAATGATCTGGGGATGCCTCTCTTATGATGGTAAACTTAATATGTGACCACGTGGGGATCTCAATGGTCATCCATACATTGGGGACATTCTCAATCCGGTTGTCATGCCTCATTTTGACAACCAGCCGTTGGCTACTTGCCCTGTATTCATGGTCAACAATGCAAGGCCACATTGTTCCCATGCTGTGATAGCAGTCCTTCAGAACAACACTGTTGCAACACTACCTTGGCCTGCAATGAGCCACGATTTGAATCCCTTAGACCACATCTGGGACTTTCTTGGATGTTGTGTGCAAGCAAGGGATCTGGTACAGAATTTGGCCGATTTGGAAGCTGCATTGCAAGAGGAGTGGCAGCAGTTGCCTCTGGACCATACCAGAAGGTCTCACTGGTAGCATCAGGAGGAGGGTTTAGGCTGTCATCTGGGCATGTGGTGGATACACTTGCTACCGATGTCAGACACTGCTATTGTGTTCAGGAGATCACATGTTACATTTTATGTCAGTAATTACTGGCATTGTTTCATCATGGACCATTCCAGCACCATACTTGTCGAGAGAAGATTTTCTTTTAAAAACATTGGTGACAGATGTGGGTAATTCGCGTCATTAAAATACTGCATATTTTCATCTTTTTTGTTGTCTTTCCATTTGGTATTCTTTCCACAAACAATCACTTTTGGCCATCTGAAAGACAGCATGAAAGTAATGACAGTTTCTATTAACACCACTGCAAAAAAAAAATGGGGTGCTTAATTACGTTCCAGGTGTATACTTGTCTTACATGAAAATATACTAGTGAAAAAAAGAAAAGTTTTTTTCTGTGGCAAATATTTTAAATGTGTTATAGATCATTATTTGATTGTTTGAATTTTAATGTTATTTCTTCATTACTGATTAAATTTTGATGAGTTTTGTTGTCTTAACACAGACAGCGTTTGCATTGGGAAACGTTCAAACGTGGGTGCCCTACACCATTTCCTGATCAAAATCAATAGTGGGTGTGCCTACCTCGGGCTTCAGTCACTGCTCTAACTCTCCTTACCATTGACCCCAGCAAGTTGTGTATATTCCTTTGTGGTATGTTATTCCACTCCTGAAAAATGGCCTGTGTGAGCTGATCGATGATTGGGACGCTGATGCACTTCCTGACTCTCCTGTCCAGCTCATCCCACATATGCTCAATCGGGGACAAATCTAGACTGTAGGGTGGCCAATCGTGAACTGTGATATTGTTTTGGTTTGGGAAGTCACAACAAAATCTAGCAACTTGTGGCTTCGCATTATATCCTGCTGAAACACAAGGTTACACACATGGATGAATGGAAAGACGTGAGTCATGAGGACCTGATCCCGATATCTGACGGCTGTAAGATTGCCCTGTATAACCACGAGAGGTGTTTTCACACCATGAGAAATCCCCCCCCACCCCAAACCATAACACACCCTCCCCCGAATCTTGTTTTCCTTAATGCAGACGTCTGAATATCACTCGCCTCAATTGTCAATATCAACGTTGTCACCCATATAACCTGTAAAGCATGAACCGAGTCTCATCAGTGAATAACACAAGTCTCCAGTGGGCCAAGTGAAACCAATTTCGTGCCTGCGCTCGCAGCCATTGCAATTGATGTTGACGTCACCTGGGTGTAAGTTCTGGACCAATGTAGGATGTCATGGCTTTAAATTCAACTCCTGCAACGATTCCTAACTGTTCTTGGACACACTCAGCCACCATGAGTGCCTACAACCTGACTCACAGTCTCTGTCGGAAATCGGTTACAGAGGTGTGAGAGACGTATGCCTCTATCCTGATGTGGCGACGTAATGTGCAGACGTCCGCTCCTGGGATGGTCAGCTAATCTTTCTGTGGCTCTAAGGTGCCCAACTAAACGAGCTATTATTGACTCATGGACCCCAAATTGCTGGATGACAGGATGTTGCTATTGGCCATACAATAGCCCTATCCCTCTCAGCTTCGGACATTTGTGGCATTTTGCTTTTCAGTCGGTTGAAATGAAATGTGTATTTGATGTGTCATGTTCAAAACTTCAGTTTAGTATGGTTTTCAAACCCATAGCACGAGGGAGTTGTATGCATTTTCTGTTGAAAGCATGCAGCATCACACATGGTCATGGTTGACTGTTGACTAAATTTTGTATGCATTTTCTGTTGAAAGCATGCAGCATCACACATGGTCATGGTTGACTGAATTTTAACCAAAGACTGTAGATGGTAAACTGAGGTAGCTATATGTCAAATTTTACTACATTTGGTCTTCGGATTAAAAAATTATATTACCAAAACTGAACTTGCATTTCTTTTTTCTGCCAGGATATAAATGGTGGTTCATGATCTGTTCTGATTGTTAATGAGTGGGAACTGAACTTAGTTAACCAAATGGTTCAAAACCAGAATGCCACCATTAAGCTGAAAATAATTTTGTTTTTTCCCACATATCCCACTGCATATCTCAGCATATCCCTGCATATACTGACATATCGAGTTTTACCTATTCACAACTGAATGGACTCTCCCTTTGTATGGAGTAATATTTTTATACTGTACCAATGACCCAGACATAGCTGGTGCTAACTCTTAAAATATAGGGCCAAACACAAATTTTGCCCCCCAATCCCCAAAATTTGCATCTAAAACCAAAGAAAACATGTCCTGAATGGCCCTCCACACTTCACCTCTACTGCGCATGCGCAGTGTCAAGGACGTTCCGAAATTGGCGCCATTAATCATTCTAAGTTTGGCCCTTCATCAGTTAACATCTGACTGATCTTTGTGCTTGTAAATCTCAGTTTAAATGATGCCAGACACATAAATATTAGTGAAATGGTGATTCTAAGGAGAATAGAGAAGGAGAAGAGGAAAAATGTGTGACAGAATATTATCAGGGCTGTAACTTAAAATTTTTTTAATGAAATTATGTTAAGTTACCTATTTTCGAGGCAGCAGCCATTTTGTTGTCATTCTGGTTATTTAGTTACACTGATTTTTCAGTGTTTTCCTCTCTCCCTTTCCTTTAAGTCCCCTCTTGCTATTCTCCCATGCTTTTGGCATAGTTTCTGTAATTATTATTACTAAAATTTCTTGGGAGTTTTAGCTGAATAACAGAATGAATTCTGTTCTTTTCCCCATGTTTACGTCTTCACCTACGGGTGGTTAGGCATTGTGTTCTGCATCTACCATCTGATGTTCTGCAGTTTCTTCCCTGGAAGTCTCTGTTTTACATCAGATAGTGTATTTTTGGTAACTGATTCCGGGCCTGGGTGCCTGGAGTCTTATTTTAGTGTTTTTACACTCGTTGTTTACATTTACAACAGCCCTCTGTATGAGGGGGGGGATTTTTTGAAAATAATATCTTGATGTTATTTTAATCATAACTAGATACATTATTATTGTTCGTAAGTGTTGAATAAATTGTTTAAAATATTTTAAAAATTTTTGTCCACACTTAGGCTTGGGATCCATTGGGGCTCAACGTTACTTTTCAGAAACTTGGGCTGTTCTGAAAAAATATTTTTTCAAAATATTTTGATTTCAATTATTTTTCTATATTAATGGATCATATTATTATTATGTATTTTGATTGCCAGGGGTTGGTGCGAGTACCAGGACTTTGTTTTCTTTTCACATTGAAAGGATTTTGATAAATTGTAATAAGAGGAAGTCTTCCTCTGACTTTTATAATCATTCTATATGTGGTCAGTGTACTCGCATTAACTCCTGTTCTGTATCGTATGATTTCGATGACAACATGGGAAGTGTATGTCATGGTATGTTAGTGGGGAATTGGACATTCCGGTCCTTTCCCCGCAGGGTCACTCTACTTTATCAATTTCTATTTCAGACGATCAAGATTAGGGTGATGTATCTGTGATGTCTTCCAACAGTGTGCCTCCGTCGTCACAATTAATGAAGGGCTAGCGGAAAAGTGCTCATGTAAATACGCCAATTGCCTAAGAGGACCCTAGTAGGTTCGACGGCCTTTGACGTCCGCTAGCTCGCCCAGTGTTGCGTCCATTCATCGAATGGTTCGGCAGCCGGGTTCGTCCGTTGTGGTCTAGAAGGAATTTTGGGGTGATGCGAGCACTATAAATCAACCAAATGCACACCCAGTGACGGCGGATTAGAGGGAGAACGGAGGAAGCCTTTTAGTCCGGTTCATAGCTCGTTCTGGTCCATCCGGATGGCGAGCGAGAGAGGCCCCTCTCTCGTACAACAACATCTGGCCCCAGATGTTGTGGTACAAAATGTTTCGCATTCGGAGCATACGTCCACCGCTCGGGACGCTCCGACATATAGTCAGTCCGGAGAGACTGTCAATAAGGCTTCCTCATTCTCATGGTAGCGCACACGACCGCTCTTGGCTACGTGACCTCGGATATCCAGTCAGCTTCACCAGTCAGAGAATCATCGGCGACCAGGTCACACCATCCGGTAGCCAGGGACACGAGGCCTGCAGACTCCGCACGTTCACATAGGAAAGTGTGCGGGAGTCAACGTACACGGAGCTTCCGGCGGCAATGCATCGTAAGACCGCTACTGCACAGGCCTCGGGGACGGACGTGCTTTCCTAAATAGCACAGCTTATCGCAGCATCCCAGCATCAACTGAATCTGTCGCATATGTTTTATCCGACGATGCTGGGTCGGGACGCTCCGCGGAAGCGGGTACGGACGTCCGAAAATTTCATCCGGTCCGACGGGATACCGAAAGGGATTCGGAGGATTTCAAGCTTTCCCTTTCGGAACAACATATGCTGTTGTGTATGTCATCTGACTTGATCTTCTACAGGTTCTTTCGTCGGACCAGAATACTGTGATGCCGGATAAGAAACTGATAGCGTCGGTGGACTTAGAAATTTTTGGTTCGGTTCAGGGACATCGTCCCTCAGTTCCGACATAGTCCAATAATGTCACACAAACTTTCGAATTATTGAACGACGCTATATATTTATTATTATATGCTTGCTATTACCAAGCATTTCTGGTTTCTTGTTCGCAAAGTTACGGAGATGTCTTTCAAAAGTGTGCCTCTGTCGTCATAGTTAATGAAGAGCTAGCGGCAATAAGTGCTCATGGAATATGTCTATCGCCTAAGAGGTCCCTTGTAGGATCGACGGAGTGACATTCGCTAGCTCACCCGGTGTAGCGTACATTCATCGAATGGTTCAGCTGCCGGGTTCGTCCGTTGCGGTCTAGGAAGGAGATTTGGGTGATGCGAGCACTATAATTACTTTAGTACTCACCCAGTGACGGCGGATTGAGGACAGATCGGAGGAAGCCTGTTAGTCTGGTTCCTGGCTTGTCCAGGTCCGTCCGGGCTGTGAGCGAGAGAGGTCCCTCTCTCATCGAACAACATAGGGGACCGCATGTTGTGGTTCAGATATTTTACATTCGGAGCATATGTCCGTCGGTCGGGACGCTCCGTTATATTGACAGTCCGAGAGACTGTCGATAATGCTTCCTCATCCTCACAGCAGGGCACACGACCGCACATTGGCTACGTGACCTCGAGTATCCGATCAGTTTCGTCATTCATTGATTCCACGGCGAATAGGTCACGCCATCCGGTAGCCAAGGGACACGAGGCCTATACACTCCGTTCGCTCGCATATTAGTAGTATGCACGGGGTAACGATCATGGAGCTTCCAGCGGCAATGCATTGTAGGACCGCTTCTCCACAGGCCTCAGTGACGGACGTGCTATCCGAGTTAGCACAGTTTTTTCGCAGCATCCCAGCAATCGACAGTTTCTTAGCCGAATCAGGAATTATCTGACGGCGCTGGGTCGGTGTAGTCCGCGGTTGCATCAGGTACGGACGACCGAACGCTTTATAGGGTCCGACAGGATGGCGAAAGGGATTCGAAAGATTTCGAGTTTTCCCTTTTGTAGCATCGGAAGCTGCCATTCATATCTTCCGGCATTATCTTCCAGTGATTGTTATTTCGGACTACATTGCTGCGATGTTGGATAAGAGACTTATAGCGTCATTGGACACGGAATTTTGGATCGGTTCATGGACATTGTCCCTGACTTACCAACACAGTCCAATAATGTCATTAGAACATGTGTATTATTTATCGACGCTATATATACATATAAGCCTGCTACCAAGCATGATAGTTTAGTTTCTTGTCCGCAATGCTCATTTCTGCCTTTTTATCATTTATACGAATAATTTATTTTGGCAGAACAGGGCATACCGAGAGTTCATATGCGTCTAGACGGCGTGGTTAAAGACTGGAAATATTCTTTTTCGCCGTCTATGTCTTTTCCAACCACTATGTTGGAAACGACAATGATGTCTAGTAGACTTAACTTAGACGCTTTATCATATGTAATCCACCTTACTGAGGCGTTATCATTACGTCTTCAAGAAAAGAATTACGGGATATTATCCTCAATGTGATTTCTTTTGAGGGCAGTAGTTTGTTCACGTATAACTCCGCCCTTCAGTCGCTGATTGGAGTTGGTTAGACGTGACGCAGCCCTAGCTACATCCACGCGCGTGGATAGTAAGGTGAAGAACTCTCTCAGAGTCGCTTCGTTCTCGGAGAAGCTTCTCTTCGACGGCAACTTTTCAGCAATCCATGAATTGCTCGATTTACACGTTCTCTTGTCTGTCTAGTGTTGCAAGAGATTCAGACTGGGGCAAACATTCGGTGGTTGACTCAGAGAGTGCCACTGCAGTTGCCGGATCCGAGTTTTATAATTATGACGGTTGCCAGTCAAACAGGTTGGGATATTATATTGATCCCAACGGATTCGAAGTGCCAGGGTCTTTGGCTTCCGCAGTCTCTAAGCAAGCTCTTATCTTCCGCGGAATAATGTTTTTTTAGGCTTGCTTTATGTCATTGGATGAACATTATTCAGAAACGCATGTCCAAATCCTGTCTGTTAATTCTACAGTAGTGGCGTATCTCCGGAACCAGGGAAGCACTCATTCGTTTCCGTTATTCAATTTAATGGAAAGAATCCTTCTGTTTGTTATAGTACACCAAGTTCTGTTTCGGTCCGTCATATTCCGGGTCGTCTGATTGTTTTACCGGACTCCCGTTCACTTATGGGTCGCTTGTTGCCGTCAGAATGGACTCTCAACAAACAAGTATTCAATCAGATTTGCTATCAGTGGGAGCGCCCAATGATAATTTATTTACGACACAGCTTGCTAATCAATTGCAGACGTATGTGTTTGCTTGTCCGGATCTCTGAGCTAATGTTGTTAACGCTCTATTGATCTAATAGGACGGAATGATAGGATATGCGTATCCTCCGGCGCTGTTGTTTCAGCAAGTATTGCTAAGATAAACAACCACAATACATTTCTGTTGATAGCATCTCTGTCTTCACAGAGACTGTGGGTAAATTTACTCTAATGTCTACTGTGGGACTTAACGCGAAATCTTCCTCAATGAGAGGATCTTTTTTCGCTGGGTAAAATCGTGTCATCTTTATCACAACCCGCAGGGTCGCAACCTTCACGTATTCCGTTGTGTGGTCCGTATTGCATTGTAAGCTTTGTACTGGACGAGCTTTGGACGCGATTTCTTACTATAGGAGATCCTCTTCGTTATTCTATGCGGCTAAAGTGGAGGCTCTTCCGTCGTTGGTGTAGGGATCACTATGTTCATATTGTTGATCCCTCCATACTAGTCATTGCAACTTTTTAGTATACTTGTTTGACTAGATCTACTGCAGCCTGTTATTATTAAGGTTATAGGTTTATGTTACCTCATACCTATGCACTCTATGATAGTTTACAATTGAGTCTTATGTCTCTTTATCTAAGTCAGTTAGTAACTTTTTGATAAATAGACTTAGAATCATTAGATTAAATTCCTATATGGAATTTAACTTCGGTTCTTATTTAGCTAAGTAATCATTTGAGCCTCTGGAAACAGTAGTTTTCAAATTCTGACCTTTTAGACAGTAATTCTGTTGGCTTCTCTTTTACTGAAGAGTCAGTGAGTTTCATGCACTATCGGTGGATGATTTTCACTTTCGTAGTTTCGGAATCACTACTTCCTTTACTATTTAGGTTGGATTTTTGCATAAGAGTTAGGCTCCTAATATCCGGAACCTATTGTTATTAAGGTCCTTCCGTCTTCGTACGGGCATAGGCCTTTACTCTGTCCGGTTAGAGTTTATGTATTTATAAACAGATATCTGTTTATTACTACGGGCGTAAACTTCTTCTGTCTTTGATGCCTATTAGAAGGACGTTACGCTCCATTCTATTGCTAATGGATTCAATTAACTATCGATACTGCTTATGGTATATCTTTGACTCAGCAGTTGTGTTTGAGATTTCGGCTCATGAAGTAAGAGTTCTTCTACATCTTGGGCTTACATTAATAGTGTCGCTATTATAGATTTTTGAAGGCTGCCCATTGCGCTCAGCCATCCACATTCATGAATTTTTATCTCAGAAATATTGAGTCCATTTCTGGAGGCCTCTATTGTTAGGTCTATTATCTACTGCTCAGAATGTCATTCACTTAACAGTTGCTACTATAGCTAGGTAGGCTGTCTGTTTCGGCAGTGACTCCGTTCTGCTGCCCTCTTCGCTCTGGGCTATTTGACCCAGGGCAAGAAAAAGGGGGGGGGGAGGGTGTTCCCTTGGGTCACCTGTTTTACTATGAAAACAAGGGGGTACCTCCTCCGGAGTTAGTAATTCTGAGCTGTTATTGGGATGGTTGTTTAGTGAGAAGTTTATGTTTTAAAAATTCATTCAAGTCTTAGTTTTTAAAGTATAGCTTTTGAATATAGCACGTGTCAACGGACATGATTATGCATTCCTCAGACACTTTTAAGGAGTATAAAGAGTCTCTATTCTCTAGACTTACTTTATTTATTGGCTTACTTTAAAAATTATTAGTATAAGGATTATACTAGATATTAATAGAGTACATGGATGTATGATGCTCAATTTTGGAAGGTGTTGTATCTTTCTAATTTATCATAAATAAGAAAGATACATGTAAGGCCTAATACTTCTTTTTCCCTAGAGGGGATGACTCTATTTTATATAATTGAGCGTATTCCATCTTGCTCTATGTCCTTGGCCCTCCAGCCTTTTTACTATTCAGCTATGTCTGGGTCATTGGTACAGTATAAAAATGTTAAAAAATTTATAGTAATTTATATATTTTTTATACTTACCAATGACCCAGACGGGGATGGCCCTCCCAGGAGTTGGGAACTCTTACCTCCCCGCTGAGTACATAGCGCTTACCAGGCACTGGTTATTAGAATGATTAATGGCGCCAATTTCGGAACGTCCTTGACACTGCGCATGCGCAGTAGAGGTGAAGTGTGGAGGGCCATTCAGGACATGTTTTCTTTGGTTTTAGATGCAAATTTTGGGGATTGGGGGGCAAAATTTGTGTTTGGCCCTATATTTTAAGAGTTAGCACCAGCTATGTCTGGGTCATTGGTAAGTATAAAAAATATATAAATTACTATAAATTTTTTAACTTTCTTATAATTTGGTCTTAACCCTTTACCGAATATAACGGCCAAAACCAGTCAGCACTATTCACCAAAATCCCCAATTAATTTTCATTATTTTTTCATTTTTTGTCTCAAAAAACATAGGTTATGATTCCTCTTTGGAACAAGCTCATTGAGCTTATTCCAATGAAGGTCATAACATATGTTTTTGCGACAAAAAATGAAAAAAATTAGTTATTCAAGAATTTTGTTTGCAAGTGTCGTCTGCTTTTCATGTTAGGCAAAGGGTTAAAGCGTAGGTAGCACAAAACTGTATAAGCTGGACTTTCTTTCCAGTTGTTTTTGAAATGTCGGAAGCTGTATTAGAGTAACAAATGGATGGAAAAATGGATGGAAAAAACTTTAAAAAAGGGTGGGTTGTTGGTAAAAAATACAGTTCCAAAATATTCAACCTAACGTCTTGCCCCTTGTCATACTCTCTGTAGGAATGTTTTGCTTTATAACTCATTCATTTGTGTGTGAATATTTTTATACTGTACATATGACTCAGACATAGCTGGTGCTAACTCTTAAAATTCTAGGGCCAAACACAAATTTTGCCCCGCAATCCCCCAAATTTGCATCTAAAACCAAAAGAAATCATGTCCTGAAGGTCCTCCATACTTTGCCCTCACTGCACATGCGCAGTGTCAAGGATGTCCCGAAATTGGCACCAATTATCATTCTTTGTTTGGCCCTTCATCAGTTCACATCTTACTGATATTTGTGCTTGTAAATCTCAGTTTAAATGATGCCAGACACATAAATATTAGAGAAATGGTGGATCTAAAGTGGATAGAAGGAGGAGAGGAAAAATGAGTGACAGAAAATATTCAGGGCTGTAACTTAAAATTTTTTAATGAAATTATGTTAAGTTGCCTATTTTATTTTATTAAGTTTCACTGCTTGTTCAGTGTTTCCTCTCTCCTTTTCCTTTAAGTCCCCCCTTGCTATTCTCCCATGCTTTTGGCATATTTTTGAGTAATATTATTACTAAAATTTCTTGGGAGATTTAGCTAGGTAACAGAATGAATTCTGTTCTTTTCCCCATGTTTACGTTCTCACTCATGGGTGTTTAGGCGTAGTGTTCTGCATCTACCATCTGATGTTCTGCAGTTTCTTCCCTGGAAGTCTCTGTTTTGCATCAGATAGTGTATTATTGGTAACTGATTTCGGGCCAGGGTTATCAGTGCCTGGAGTCATGTTTCTGGTGTTTATACACTTCTTGTTTACATTGGCAACAGTCTCTGTTGGGGGGATTTTTTGTCTTTGTACTAGTTTAATTCATTACAAGATACATTATTATTATTCGTAAGTGTTGCATTAATTTTTTAAAATATGTTTGAAATTTTTGTCCACACTTAGGCTTGGGATCCATTGGGGCTCAACATTACTTTTCAGAAATTTGGGCTTTGCTGAAAAAATATTTTTTCAAAATTTCTTTTTGATTTCAATTATTTTTTCTATGTTAATGAATCATGTTATTATGTATCTTTGTTTTCAGGGGTTCGTGTGAGTACTAGGACTTTTTGTATTCTTTTCACTATGAAAGGATATTGTTCAAATTGTAATAAGAGGAAATCTTCCTCTGACTTTCATGATCATTGTATTAATTGTAGTCAGTGTACTCGCACTAACTCCTGTTCAGTATGTGTATATTGGGATGACAAACATTGGAAACGTGTGTCACGGTATGTTGTTAGCGGGGAAAGGGCTATGATGTTGTTAGCGGGGAAAGGGCCATGCCGGTCCTTTCTCCGCAGGGTCACTCTAGTTTATCAATCTCTATTTCAGAGGAACAAGAACAGGGTGATGTTTCCGTGATGTCTTCCAATAGTGTGCCTCCGTCGTCACAATTAAATGAAGAGCTAGCGGCAAAAGTGCTCATGGAGATACGCCAATTGCCTAAGAGGTCCCTAGTAGGATCGACGGCGTTGACGTCCGCTAGCTCGCCCGGTGTAGCGTCCATTCATCGAATGGTTCGGCAGCCGGGTTCGTCCGTTGCGGTCCAGGAAGGAGATTTGGGTGATGCGAGCACTATAAGTATTCAAGGTGCACACCCAGTGACGGCGGATAAGAGGAGAGAACGGAGGAAGCCTAGTAGTCCGGTTCCTAGCTCGTCCAGGTCCATCCGGGCTGCGAGCGAGAGAGGCCCCTCTCTCGTACAACAACATCTGGGACCAGATGTTGTGGTACAAAATGTTTCGCATTCGGAGCATACGTCCGCCGCTCGGGATGCTCCGTTATATAGACAGTCCGGAGAGACTGTCCAAAAGGCTTCCTCATCCTCTCAGCAGCGCACACGACCGCACCTTGGCTACGTGACCGAGGATATCCAGCCAGCTTCGCCAATCAGGGATTCCACGGCGATCAGGTCAAGCCATCCGGTAGCCAGGGATAAGAGGCCTGTAGACAGACGTTTGCATAAGAGAAATATGCAGGAGTCAGTTTACACGGAGCTTCCAGCGGCTAAGCAGCGTAAGACCGCTACTCCACAGGCCTCAGTGACGGATGTGCTATCCCAAATAGCACAAATTATCGCAGCATCCCAGCAAACGACAGAACCTATGTCGGATCAAGAATTATCCGACGACGCTGGGTCGGTATGCTCCGCCGAAGCATCGGGTACTGACGACAGGATGGCGAAAGGGATACCGAGGATTTGGAGCTATCCCTTTCGGAACAACATAAAGCCGCCGTAGATTTCATCCGGCATTACCTTCCACAAGTTGTTCCGTCGGGCCAGACTGCTGCGTTGCCGGATAAGAGACTGATAGCATCATTGGACACAGAATTCTTTGAGCGGTTCAGAGACATCGTCCCTGAGTTTTCGACACAGTCCAATAATGTCACAAGAACATTCGAATTATTGAACGACGCTATCTATTAGCTTGCTTCCAAAACAGGCAAGGCTGGTTTCTTGTCCGCTAATGCTCTCAATCTGCCTTTCATCAATTCAAGGAATAAATTCAAACGGCAGGACAGGGCATACCGAGAGTTCCTCTGTGTCTAGACGACGAGGCGGAAGACTTGGAATTGTCCTTACCGTCGTCTATGTCTATTCCAACCGCGACATTGGAAATGACAATAACGTCTAACAGAGCAAGCTTAGACGCTTTATCATACGCAGACCACCTTACTAAGGCGTTATCATTGCGTCTTCAAGGGAAAGAATTCCAGGATATACAATCCTCATTAAGACTTCTTTCAAGGGCAGTAGCTTATTCCACATATAACTCTGCCCTTTCAGTGGCAAACCTGGAGTTGGTTAGACGTGACGCAGCCCTAGCTACATCCACGCGTGTGGATAGTAAGGTGAAGAACTCCCTCAGAGTCGCTTCGGTCTCTGGAGAGCTTCTCTTCGACAGCAAGCTTTCAGCAATCTATGATAAGATAACTAAGAAAGCTTCGGATTCTCTGCTTTTTAAATCCGCTTCCAAAAAGTTGGATACAGCAGATAAGAGTAAGACAGGCACTTCTGGGACAAGTACGCCCAAGAGAAGTTCCTATAGAGGTTCTTATACGTCCTCTAGGTCTTATTCTAGAGACTGTCAAGGCAGCGACTCACGTACGGGACGTTATTCGGGCCGAGACAACCGGTCTGACGTCCCGAGGTCGACGGGACGAGGTGCGGGTCGTGGAGGACGTAGTTTCTCCTTCCGCAGGCCTTGCAGGTCCAGGAGGTGATGGTTTGAACCTCTATCGTGTTCTGGTGGGCGGAAGGTTATCGAGTTTTACAGACGAGTGGGCGGCGATTACGGACGACCCCTGGGTCCGAGGGGTAATTTCAGAAGGACTAAGAATATCCTTCACACGAAAGCCTCCATTAACTCGAAGTCCAAAATGGACTCGGCTTCCGTCAAATCCGCAGAAAAAAGATGCTCTTTTATCGGAAGTACAGTCTCTTCTGTTGAAGAATGCAGTAGAGGTCGTAGAAGACCAGGAATCACCGGGATTCTACAGCCATCTGTTTCTGGTTCCGAAACCAGACGGCTCGTTCCGTCCAGTCATAGATCTGAGCTGGATAAACAAGCTGATCGTCGCTCCGAAGTTCTATATGGAGACGATTCGATCGGTCAGAGCGAGTATTCGGGTGAACGACTATGCTACAAGCATAGATCTCAAAGATGCGTACTTTCACGTCATGATACATCCAACATTCAGAAAGTATCTACGCTTCGCAGTCCTAGGAGTTGTATATCAATTCCGGGCGATGTGCTTCGGATTGAACCTAGCACCCTGGGCTTTCACTCGAATAATGAACTCGGTAATGATACATTTCCGAGCTCATTCGTCTGCGGTAACGTCAGCCTACCTGGACGAGATTCTTCAGAGGTACGGCAACGAGTTAACGCTTCAGAACGATGTGCAGAATCTGCTTCTATTACTCCGACGTCTCGGTTTTATTATAAACGAGGAGAAGTCGGATCTGGTGCCGTCCAAGTCATTCACTCATCTGGGAATGAGCTTTGAGACGCACAACAATCTCGTTCGTCTGCCGTTAACCAGAGCGAAGTTAATAAGTTGTTACGCTCGCTTTTGTCTTCACTCAGACAAAGTCACAACGAGGGAGTTCATGAGACTGATAGGTCTGTGCGGAGCCGCTGCGGATCTCATTCCGATGGGGCAGTTGCGCACTCGTCCTCTCCAAATTTTCTTGACTCAGAATTGGAGTGTAAAGATTCATTCGCTCGATATAGACGTTCTCTTGTCAAATCAAGTGAAACAAGAGATTCAGACTTGGGCAAACATTCAGTGGTTGACTCAGGGAGTTCCACTGCAGTTGCCGGATCCGGGTTTTACGATTATGACGGATGCCAGTCAAACAGGTTGGGGTGCAACATTGATCCCAACGGATTCGAAGTGCCAGGGTCTTTGGGATTCGCAATTTCTAAGCAAGCACATAAACATCAAGGAAATGATGTCAATTTGTCTTGCATTACGTCATTGGATGAACATTATTCAGAAAGCACATGTCCAAATCCTGTCCCACAATACGACAGTAGTGGCATATATCCGGAACCAGGGAGGCACTCATTCCATTCCGTTATTCAATTTAACGGAAAGAATCCTTTTGTTTGTTCTAGAACACCAAGTTCTACTTTCGGTCCGTCATATTCCGGGTCATCTGAATGTTTTAGCAGACTCCCTTTCACGGAAGGGTCGCTTGTTGCCGTCAGAATGGACTCTCAACAAACAGGTATTCAATCAGATTTGCTACCAATGGGAACGGCCAATGATAGACTTATTTGCGACACAACTCAACAATCAGTTGCAGACGTATGTGTCAGCATGTCCGGATCCCCGAGCATATGCAGTAGACGCTCTATCGATCTCGTGGGACGGAATGATAGGATATGCGTATCCTCCAGCGTCGTTAATTCAGCAAATATTGCTAAAGATAAAACAATCTCAATGCAAAATTCTGTTGGTAGCATCTCTGTCTCCACAGAGACCGTGGATAAATCTACTCAGGTGTCTGCTGTGGGACTTACCGCGAAAACTTCCTCCACAAGAGGATCTTCTTTCGCAGGGGAAATCGCGTCAACTTCATCACAACCCGCAAGGTCTCAACCTTCACGTATTTCTGTTGTGCGGTCCTTCTTGCACGGCAAGCATTTTACAGGACGAGCAGTTGACGCGAGTTCTAACTGTAGGAGGACCTCCTCTTTGCTAAACTATGTGGCTAAGTGGAAGGTCTTTCGTCGTTGGTGTAGGGATCGTTCTGTTGATATTTTTGATCCCTCCATACCAGACATTGCAAACTTTCTAGTATACTTGTTTGACGAGATCAAACTGCAGCCTGTTACTATTAAAGGTTATAGGTCTATGTTATCTGATACCTATGCACACCATGATAGTTTACAAATTGGATCTAATGTTTCTTTATCTGAATTAGTTAGAAACTTCTCGATAAATAGACCCAGAACTCTTAGATTAATTCCTAAATGGAATTTAGCTTGGGTTCTTCTTAAACTGAAAGAAAAGCCATTTGAGCCTCTTGGGACAGTAGATTTCAAATTCTTGTCTTATAAGACAGCATTTCTCTTAGCTTTCTCTTCTGCTAGAAGAGTCAGTGAGCTTCATGCACTATCCGTGGATGATTCTCACTATCGTAGTGTTGGGAACACTATTACCTTTACCACTAATGTTGGATTTTTAGCTAAGAATCAGGCTCCTAATAAATATCCGGAACCTATTGTTATTAAGGCCCTTCCGTCTTCAGACGGGCGTAGGCCTTTACTCTGTCCTGTTAGAGCTTTACGTATTTATAAACAAAGATCTCAGTTTATCAGAAAGGGACGAAAACGCTTCTTTCTGTCTCTGATGCCTAATAGAAAGGACATTTCGGTCCATTTCGGTAAGAGCTCTTTCTACATCTTGGGCTTATCCAAATAGTGTTGCTATTACAGATTTAATGAAGGCTGCATATTGGTCTCAGCCATCCACATTCACGAATTTTTATCTCAGAAAGATTGAGTCCATTTCTGGAGACCTGCATTGTTTAGGTCCATTATCTGTTGCTCAGAATGTCGTCCACTAAACAGTTGCAACTATAGTTATGCAGGCTTTCTGTTCCGGCAGTGACTCCGTCCTGCTGCCCTCTTCGCTCTGGGCTATTTGACCCAGGGCAAGGGGAAGGGGGGGAGGGGGGTGTTCCCTTAGGTCACCTGCTTTATAGTGAAAAGCAAGGGGATTCCTCCTCCGGAGTCAGTAATTCTGAGTCGTTACCGGGATGGTTTTAAAGTGTAATATTAATGTTAAAAATTAATTCATGTCATATTTTTAGTCGAGTTGTGACGAAGTCAAACTCGACTTATTGTTTGGTGAATGGCGGGCGGGCGGGCGGGCGGGCGGGCGGGCGTAAACAATTGGTTTCCGGATGATAACTTGATAGTGGTTCAACTCACATTCATTAAACTTCATATGTAGGTTGGTCTTGGTGGGAGGAAGAACCCTATTGATTTTGGACATGCTACGTCGAAGGTCAAGGTCACAGTGACCTTGAACGTAGTAAATCTTAAACAATTGGTTTCCGGATGATAACTTGATAATGGTTCAACTCACATTCATTAAACTTCATAGGTAGATTGGCCTTGGTGAGGGGAAGAACCCTATTGATTTTGGACTCGCTACGTCAAAGGTCAAGGTCAATGTGACCTTGAACATAGTAAATCACAACAATTCCTTTCCGGATGATAACTTGATAGTAGTTCAACCTACATTCATGAAACTTCATAGGTGGGTTGGCCTTGGTGCGAGGAAGAACTCTATTGATCTTGGACTCACCAGATCAAAGGTCAAGGTCACAGTGACCTTTAACATAGTATATCGCAACAATTGGTTTCCGGATGATAACTTGATAGTGGTTCAACCTGGAGTCATGAAACTTCATAGGTGTGTTGGCCTTGGTGCGAGGAAGAACCCTATTGATCTTGGACTCACCAGGTCAAAGGTCAAGGTCGCAGTGACCTTGAACATAGTATATCGCAACAATTGGTTTCCGGATGATAACTTGATAGTGGTTCAACCTAGAGTCATGAAACTTTACAGGCGTGTTGGCCTTGGTGCGAGGAAGAACCCTATTGATGTTGGACTCACCAGGTCAAAGGTCAAGGTCACAGTGACCTTGAACATAGTATATCACAACAATTGGTTTCCGGATGAGAACTTGATAGTGGTTCAACCTAGAGTCATGAAACTTCATAGGTGTGTTGGCCTTGGTGCGAGGAACTGTTGTCACAACTCGACATTGGATCAGTGATCCTGAGCGGGATTTTTAAAGTGTAGCTCGGTGTGAAGCATTTGTATATGTCACGTGTCAAACGGGTGTTAATATACAATCCTCGGACACTTTTAAGAGAATATAAAGAGTCTCAATTCTCTTGACTAACTTTATTTATTGGCTTACTTTAAAAATAATTAGTATAAGGGGTTATACTGGATGTTAATAGAGAACATGAATGTTATTATGCTCAATTATGAAGGGTGTTGTGTCTTTCTAATTTATCATAAAATAAGAAAGATACATGTAAAACCTAATACTCCTTTTCTCCTCGAGGGGTTGACTCTATTTATATAGTTGAGCTTATTGGATTTTCCTCTATGTCCTAGGCCCTCCAGCCTTTTTACTATTCAGCTATGTCTGGGTCATTGGTACAGTATAAAAATGTTAAAAAATTTATAGTAAGGCCAAAAAAAAAAAAGGAATTGATTCTCAGGCACCGTCGCGTTGAAAACAATGGCCCGCGTTGGGCCTTTTTATTTGGACCGTCATTGCACGAAAATAGGAAACAGGGAAATTGAAAAGGGACTATTGGTTTTAAGGCCCAAAACCAACGAATAAACAGGTAAATATACACAGGCGTGTGTTAAGTGTGAGAGGCAGGGGTCAGCTGAGTGGGCGACTTGGGCGAAGAAGTCGCCTTGTCATTCCTCAAGACGCCTTGGCTTACATTGGGGGCGAAATTCAAGTCGCCCTCCCAAACTTCCTTGGGAGACATGGCAGTTTACTGTATTTTCTTATGTTTTATTTTTTAAAAACACACGCTTCCGCAAAAAACAGTAAACACGGTTGCTGTTGAAGTCCGTCACACGGCTATGAAAATAGCCTAAACTAGCCCAATTTTATATTTCTGAAAAGAATTGCAATGGCGTAGTCGTTCGAACAATTCGCCCCAACTGATAGCAACCAGCACAAAATGGCTATTTAAAAACAAAGTACCAGACAAAACAACGAATCACACAAGACACGCATCGAGTTAATTAGAATTTATTAAAGTTAACCACCGTTTCAAAACAAAAAAAATGTATTGGAGACAGTTCGTCCATATCGAAATTGCTTGCGGTTACGCTCTGTTCCACTGAAAAATTGGCTGCATTGAAATTCGCCCCGCAATTTGCATTGAATGTTTTTCTTTGAAAACTTGTGAAGTTTGTTGGAAGGGGGTTAAATGTAATAAGGCTACAATAGAAATCACAGGTATTTGGATGGATAAGAATGGCAGACCTTCAAAGCACCAATCGCACGTGTCAGTGAAAGATGGTTGGCAGAAATTGTCAGTTTTCTTAACAGTGTATTATTACCCAGCGCAGCCGGGAAGGGAGACAATTGAAATGTTTTGTCATTTACCAAAGAAATTAATTAACTCAAATTGTTAATAACGCTTAATTTACGATGGATATCGAAAACTTTTTTAACTACGCTTTTCAACTCAGTTAGGGTATTCAGAAACCATGAATGACCCAGCTTCTTATATGAACTTGAAATTTATTTTAAACACTTTAAATATTTTTTTAAAAAGAATATACCTTCTGTTATAGAGAAGAACACTCTCACCATGGGTCATACTAAATTTCAAATCCACATCGTTGAGGCAAATAGAAAATCAACTGCACGGTAACCTTAGTCAATGAGTTAGGGGGTATTCAGAAACCATGAACGACACAGTTTTTTGTGGGGTGGGGTGGGGGGGGGGGGATTTTAACCTACATTCTGTTATGTAACCATCTGACTTAGTTTTGTGTGTGTTTGTATGTTTGGATAACTTTTATTTATTTTTTTCTCCACAATTGTGTCCTCTATGTTCATTTATTTTGTCACGATGTCATATACGTTTTATGTTTTTTTTCTTCTGATTTCTCCTTCATGTCCACTGACTTCTCCCTCCTGGGTCCTGACTTCTCCCTAAAGTCTCTGAAGGGAGAAGTCACTTCTCCCTAAAATCAGCTGCCAGGCTGACCCCTGGTGAGAGGGGAAAGGTTTTCGCCATATTTTCAGGAGATTGGGCGCACACGGCAGGGGAATTCAAATGCAAACTTGACTCGGTCGATATTGGGCGAGTTGTCCAACACAGGCATAACCCACCTTGTCGAATACTAAACGTTAAATTTGCCAGGTACTGGCGTCAAGTAAACCTTTTTTGCTGTGAAAACACGAATGAGAAATAGTGAGAATAATCGGTACAGGTAAGTATATTTTCAGGGTGGGGAATTATCACTTACTAAAGAAATACAAAAGTCCAAATTCTGCTGACGTGTCATGAACATAACGGGAAAGAATGGGCAAACACTGAATGGAATCTGAAATTCAGATTTTTCCAGAGCAGTTGTGCATCAAGGGAGATTACTCAAAACACACGTGCGTTTCCCAATACGAATGACGTCTTCATTCAAAGTAAACAAACGAAGTCTTTACGGGCCGACACGTCCTGCTTATTTTGTGTATTGAGTTGGGCCTATCCATTTATTAATTTCACCCACGGGAGATCGGATAGTGATATGAATGAAAGGGCTTCGCTGCATTGGAAAAATAAAATGATGTTTCCCTTTTTTAAATATCAAACTTGATCGCTTGGATGTATACGGGTTCAAACTATTTTTAATAGGCGTGGTCTTTGGGAGGGGCTCTTTGACAGATGGCTGATGACGTTACAAGTGCTGTGTAAGTTCCATGCCGAGTTGACACCGGAAGCTTGCTTCCATTCTGGTTTGTTTTTGTTTCCCTTCTAAAATTTCTATCGTAAAAATGTTAATTTCTATCAAAATAACTCACAATGATACCAAAATAATACGAGGGTGGTCAATAATATCTAGTATTCATAAAATAGTTCTGCTTTGTAAAAGTTTAAAAGTGAAGTCAGAGTTCTGTTTCTAAATACAAAAAGTGGTGATATCAGAAAATGAAGAAAAACAGTTTTAGTTTTCAATAAAATGAGTTTTATTTGTATATCATTTTTACAATATGCACTTTCCATGCTTTTCAGGTAAAAACAGACATCAGAAAGTGACTTTTGCCTCTCAATCCTTTCTCACCATCTGGAAGAAATAAAAATAAAAAATAAAAATAAAATCCTCCCTCCCTCATTGATTTGAAAAAAAATTGCCTGAGAATCAATTGATTTTTTTTTTTTGGCCAAATTAATATATTTTTTATACTTACCAATGACCCAGACGGGGATGGCCCTCCCAGGAGTTGGAAACTCATACCTCCCCGCTGAGTACATAGCGCTGACCAGGCACTGCTTGTAAGAATGATAATTGGTGCCAATTTCGGGACATCCTTGACACTGCGCATGCGCAGTGAGGGCAAAGTATGGAGGACCTTCAGGACATGATTTCTTTTGGTTTTAGATGCAAATTTTGGGGATTGGGGGGCAAAATTTGTGTTTGGCCCTAGAATTTTAAGAGTTAGCACCAGCTATGTCTGGGTCATTGGTAAGTATAAAAAATATATAAATTACTATAAATTTTTTAACTTTCGTGTCCTTTGGTACTGGCGTGTCGGATAGATATCCACTTATTGTGGGTTTTCATCCATGCATACAGCCTTATGAACATTTTGCATTATAACTCTGGTATCGGTTGTTGGATTTTGATGTAGTGATAGACCATTCTGGGGGAAAGGCTATCTGCATTGGGTTATGCCCATGCATACTTACCACAGTTATCACAGTTATTGCTCATTTTAGACTAAGAAAAATGGTCCATGTGAAGTTTTTGCATTGTTTTTTGTCCATGTGAATAATTATTTTCTTGAATGGTAGCAGAAAATAGAATAGTTTTTGTATTGCCCATGTTGACATTGCAGGAGGGAGCATATGCAATGCTTCGTGTTGCACTATTTTTTTTATCAATTATTATCAATTAGGGGACAACCAATTTGGGACCAAATTTAGTATGCTGTGCATGTTGGTGACATATACTTGATTTCTGCCAACAAAAAGAAATCATCTCAGTGAGAACCCGAAAGCAGAACGACAATATTTTTTCAGGCATCTATATTGTTGGTATGAAGCTTCATTAGCAGTAGTAGAGTTAGTTTGACCATTGGTGTGAAGAAATTCCTGTTGGTTTCTTCGTGGACTCCCTATCTGGTGCTGCATTTAACACTGTTGTGATGGGAAAAGCTTTGAACAATCCTCTTCCACTGAACTATTGTATGCAATGATTCCATATTTGGTATGCAGCTTCCAGTAATGGTGTAGGATCATGCTGGTTTCAAAAATGTTTCTTGGACAATATATGACTCTGTTCTGGTTGGGCAAAATTTATGACCCGACCAAGAATTTCAGTGTTTTGAACTGGTCAACTGATTTGAACCAAAATTTGTATACAGTATTAATGGGGGGTATGAATTTGATTTATGCATAAAATTTTCCCCTGCATCACATGTGAACCCCAGGTGTTGGTGATAGGAAAACACTGAACAATCTTCTCATGAGCTACTAGGTGTAATGATCTGATATACAGCCTTCTTTAATGGTGTGGATTCAATTTTTGTTCTTCAGATAATATCTCAGCACAACCTTGAAGTTGGAGATCTTATGTCCTCATCCCAAATTTCAGTTTTTGAACCAATCATCTCATTTGAGCAAAATTTGTGTGCAGTGCTACTGACTAGGGCTCGGTGATTTTGAAATTTGTGTTTTGGTTCGGTTTGGTTTTGTTTTGTTTTTTTTTGTTAAAAAAACCTTGGCTTTCAGTTTTTCAAAATATATTGCACAAATCAACTAATTGTATGTGTGAATCCATCCGTACATCTGTCTGCACTCAGATGACTGTTCGCATTATAACTTCAACATTACTGCTCAGATTTCGATGAATTTTCATACAGATGGTCACTGTCATAAGATCTTTAAGGAGCATCAGCCATTTTGCTGTTGGAATATTTTTTCTGTGAGTTATGGCCCTCTGAATATACAAAAATTGCCTGTTTTTTGTGTCTTCGCGTTGTATCTCAGGTATGGGTTATCAGGTCTCAATGAAATTTAGAATGAAGATTGTTTATGGGAGAGGCTTTCAAGTTGGATCTCTAATAATATTTCTTACTTTTCACTTTCTAGACCTATCCCCCTTTTTAACTTGGAAAATTTGCTGTTTGCCTCGTAAAATAGCCAATTTTTTGTGTGTTCGCCTCATATTTCAGGTTTGGGTTATCATATTTCAATGACATTTTGAATGAAGATTGTTTATGGGAAAGGCTTTCAAATGATTCATGTCCCTGCAGTAAAGAAAATGCATGCAAATCAGCTCAACAAATTAATAAAAGGGTCTCACTTCCCACACTTGCATCATCTCCATTCCCCCGTTGACAACTTGATCTTTGTGAAATTTTTGGTTCACTTGAAGCTCTTGTGTTTTAGAACTGCCCATCACAAGAAGTTGATATTTGATATGAAACATTCTTTGAGTATAATCAAACTGGTCAAACAAATCTTGATCAGTTTTTTTATACCCCCCAATCGAAGTTTAGGGAGGGTATATAGGTGTCAACTTTTCCGTCGGTCGGTCTTTCGCAGTCGGTCCGTTGTACATGTAAACTTGTGGAGCGAACAACTTCCACAGATTTAGTCACATTTTCATGAAACTTCACAAAAATGATCAACATGATGAGGGGAAGTGCGTGACATAATATTTTTTTCCAGATCGGATTCAAGATGGCCGACTGGCAGCCATATTGGATTTTGCAATATACTTCTGTAGCGAACTACTTCTACAGTTTTAGTCGCATTTTTATGAAACTTCACAAAAGTGATCAACATGATGAGGAGCAGTGCGTGACATAAGCTTTTTCCCGATCAGATTCAAGATGGCCGTCTGGAGGCCATATTGGATTTTGCAAAATACTTGTGGAGCAAACTACTTCCACAGTTTTTGCTGCATTTTCATGAAACTCAAGGTAAATGATCGACACAATGAGGAGCAGTGCGTGACAGTTTTTTTCCTGATCAAATTCAAGATGGCCAACTGCTGGCCATATCAGATTTTTTTTACTTAGAAAAATTGAATGCCCCTTTTCAGTCACCACACTAGGCGGTATGCCATGGTGGGGGTATACCGGGCGACATACCATCTCTAGTTTTAGCTCAACTTGGCAATGTCAAGTATGAGCTATTGGGATGGATTGTGATCTGTCATTCATCCGTATGTCTGTGCATCTGTACATTCCTTTGTCCATCCACAATTCCTTTAACACACCCTGCAGGCCACAGCTCTCACCTGATCAGTTCCAAATTTAATGTGTGGCTTTAGGGCAATGTCTAGATGGAAGCTATCAAATTTTTTTGAATGTCGTTGAAAAACATGGCCGCTAGTGGCCACCTTGGTCTTGGATATAAATTGTCCAGCAATTCCTTTAGCATACCCTACGGGCTGTAGCACTCACCTGATCAGTCCCAAATTTGATACGTAGCTTTGGGTCAGTGTCTAGATGGGAGCTATCAAATTTTTCCAAATTTTGTTAAACAACATGGCCACCACTGGCCATCTTAGATTTGGCATATAAATTGTCAACAAATTCTATTGTACACCCTGGAGGCCACATCTCTTACAGGATCTTTTTCAAATTTCATATGTAATTTTGGTGTGATGTCTGGGAGCTATCAAATTTTTCTGAATTTTGTTGAAAAACATGTCCACCTTGGATTTGGATATAAATTGTCCAACTATTTCTTTAGAACACCCTACAGGCCACAGCTCTAGCCTGATCAGTCCCAAATTTCATATGTGGCCTTGGGGCACTTTCCAGATGGGAAATATCAAATTTTTATTTTTATTTTTTTTCAAATATGGCCGCTAGTGGTAATCTTAGATTTAGCATATAAATTGTCAACAATTCCGTTAGCACACTCTACAGACTGCATTTCTCACCCGATCTTTTTCAAATTTCATATGTAGCTCTGGTGTGATGTCTTGATGGGAGCTATCAAATATTTCTGAATTTTGTTGGAAAAACATGACCATCAGCAGCCATCGCTGATTTGGATATAAATTGACAACAGTTCTGTTAGCACACCCTACAGGCTGCATTTCACCTGATCTTTTTTGAATTTCATTTTTAGCTTTGGTGTGATGTCGAGATGGGAGCTATCAAATTTTTATGAATTTTGTTCAAACATATGGCCGCCATTAACCATCTTGGATTTGGCATTGAATTGTCAACAATTCCATTTGTACTCCCTGTAGGCTGTATCTTTCTTTAGCAAGACCCTTCAGGCCACACCTCTCATCCAGTCTTTTTAGTCCCCTACCGGCATCGCCGGAGGGGACTCTAGGTTTGCACTCTGTACATCCGTCTGTCTGTCTGTCCGTCTGTCAGTCTGTCAGTCACACTTTAGTTTTCCGGAGTTTTTTTGGAAACGCTTCAACGGAATGATTTCATTTTTGGTAAACTACTATAGAACGATGACTTACAGATCAAGTTTGAGTTTCATGCCGATTGCATTATTCTTGTGTGAGTTACGGCCCTTGGAAATATGGAAAAGCACCAAAAAATCAGTTTTCAGGATTTTTTTTTGAAACGCTTCAACGGAATGATTTCATTTTTGGTAAACTACTATAGAACGATGACTTACTGATCAAGTTTGAGTTTCATGCTGATTGCATTATTCTTGTGTGAGTTACGGCCCTTGGAAATGTGGAAAAGCTCCAAAATATCAGTTTTCCGGAGTTTTTTTGGAAACGCTTCAACGGAATGATTTCATTTTTGGTAAACTACTATAGAACGATGACTTACAGATCAAGTTTGAGTTTCATGCTGATTGCATTATTCTTGTGTGAGTTATGGCCCTTGAAAATATGGAAAAGCGCCAAAATTTCAGTTTTCCAGACTTTTTTTGGAAACGCTTCAACGGAATGATTTCATTTTTGGTAACCTACTATAGAAGGATGACTTACAGATCAAGTTTGAGTTTCATGCTGATTGCCTTATTCTTATGTGAGTTATTGCCCTTGGAAATATGGGAAAAGCGCCAAAATATCAGTTTTCCGGACTTTTTCTGGAAACGCTTCAACGGAATGATTTCATTTTTGGTAACCTACTATAGAACGGTGACTTACAGATCACGTTTCATTTACACTCTGTCCATCCATCTGTCAGTCTGTCAGTCAGTCTGTCTGTCGTACTTTAGTTTTCCGGACTTTTTTTGGAAATGCTTCAACGGAATGATTTCATTTTTGGTAACCTACTATAGAACGATGACTTACAGATCAAGTTCCATTTACACTCTGTCCATCCATCCGTCAGTCTGTCAGTCAGTCTGTCGGTTATACTTTAGTTTTCCGGACTTTTTCTGGAAACGTTTCAGTGGAATGATTTCATTTTTGGTAACATACTATAGAACGATGACTTACAGATCAAGTTTCATTTGTACTCTGTCCATCCGTCAGTCTGTCAGTCAATCTGTCAGCCATACTTTAGTTTTCCAGACTTTTTTTTGGAAATGCTTCAACCCAATGATTTCATTCTTGGTAACCATCTATAGAACGATGACTTACAGATCAAGTTTGAGTTTCATGCTGATTGCATTATTCTTGTGTGAGTTATGGCCCTTGGAAATACGGAAAAGCGCCAAAATATCAGTTTTCTGGACTTTTTTTTGGAAATGCTTCAACGGAATTCATGCTGATCACATCTAGGTTATAACATTTGTATAATTGTTAATGCTCATTAGTCCGGTAGGGGACATTGTATTGCTTCAGCGATACGAGTGCTCTTGTTCAAATTTAAAATGTAGCTTTGGTGTGATGTCTTTTCTGCAGAAACTTTAAGTGAATGACTAGGCGTTACTGGATCTTTTTCTATTTAGTTCAGTCTCTTCTTGGACAAGTTGAGCTGCATTGGTACTTTCTTTAAAATGATCTTGGCTCTGTCCATCTGTCTGTAGAAGGAATTGGTTTCTGCAAAACCAAATAGTCCTTCAGATTAGTCTAATTTGGACACAACTGCAAATATGGATTCACTGCATTGGGAGAGAAAATTGCTGATGCATGTGCCTTCTTGACATCCAAGCCTGGAAAAAAGCAATCTGTCATTTGCAGAATGAGGTCCCCAGGGGTGACTTTGCCAATGCTATCCCAGTGGGCCAATTTATCCTCTGGGTTCCTCTTTCTGTTTAGGCTTGAGACCTTGAATCAAATTGAGATTCACAGAGGGTAAATTTAGGGCAGGGTAGCATCACCAAATTCACCCACTGGGAACCTCATTCTGGTTTTACCCCCATAAAATCATATTTTACAACCTCTTGTTAAAGGTCTTTACAGCTATTATTTCTCTTCCTTAAGAGAAAGCTTACTCGATGGATTCTTAGTTTTCTGGTGTCAAGTCAAAATCCTATTGAAATGATAAGTTAAGCATGGCATTTAATAGGAAACGCTAGAAATATGAATATTGTAGATCTCTATCTTTGAGTACCTGCTCATACAGTATTCATAATTGAAAAGAAATCTCTTTGTCGACGGTGACGATGCAGATTTCTTTTCCCTTGCAAACTCTGTTGTTTTGTTAAAATTGATTTATGTTGCATTGTTTCAGTTGACAGGAAGGCTTTAATTATTGTGTGCATCAGGAAAACTTGATGATGCAACTATATACAGCTAAAATATTGCGAGACGTTTAAAAACTGCATAATTTGGGGACAATTACTGTACATTATTTGGGCACACCATTTACCATCGCTATTTGGGGTGAATTTAAAGGTCTGCCAAACTTGACAGGAATGAACCTTGTTAATTTGGTGGGAGCCTCATGTTAAAATGATTGGATGCCTGAAAGCAGGCCGGGCTGTCACTCAAGAATGTTTTGCCCAGGAAGATTTGTAGGGTCCCAGTTAGTGATTAAACAATAAGGATTTGCGACCATCATCTCCTTGCCGATTAGTTGAGCACACAATATGCCGGTTGTGAGTGCCGATGTCAGTAACAACCAAAAGGAGTAGTATGTTTAAGAATGCATTGAATAGGATTAATTTTACAGTACAGTTAGTTTGATTGCTTTGTTGACCTCGAGGGTATGGCAGTGTGTGTATTAAAATAAAAATATGACAGTGGAAACAAGTTAACAGTGCAGCGACTTTGATCAAAGATCAAAGATGCTGTGCTGTTAACTTGTTTTTGCTGATGTTGCATTTCATTGAGTCATCAAAGCAACACCTGGGATGTGTGTCATGAGCAGGAATCAAAGGGAAGATCAGACCAATCAATAAGATTAGACCAATCTTGAATCCTGCCAATCATTGCGGCAACTTGTGAATCAAACATACATACAAACAGTTTTGATCCAGTGGTGTTCCATGTAGCCAATGGCACGGACCGATGTTCAAACACCTATTGATTGTCAACCGATGACTTAAACTCGGCAGATGTCAGATGAGATTGCCGAGCATTGGTTAATCACTAGTCCCAGTGAAGGTTCCCATCACAAAAGTATCTATTTGCTTATAATGTTTGATCATCAAACCATTTACCTTAATTTTGACCTCTTATTTGCACGTAGGCTAAAGAGTCATCTCCAATTAATTGAATAGAAATGAGTGTGATCTGTCGACTATCACTGAGTTCCCATGTTTATACTCCTCTGGCATCAGTCTGTCTAATATTAGCATTTAATTTATTATATCTTGAGCACTCTTAACTGGTAGAGTGCTGGAAGCCCATATTTGGGCTTTGTTCTGCTGTGCAGGTACAGCAACTTGAAGGCTTCATACTCTGCGGGTGTGCTTCATATTATCTTTGAAGTCAAATTATTTCAACTGTATGGATTTGCCTTGTTGTAATTTATGGGAGAGTGCCTTTTGGCACTCTCCCATAAATTGCAACATGGCAAAGACTGATAAATAAATTTTGATGACCAGGAATAATTTAGCACTCTACGAGTTAAACAAGATACAATAGAGGAAATGGTCATTTTATCACTGGAATGCATGAAAACAACCAAATTCATGTTAATGGAATATATTTTACAAAGTGGCTATTCAGTTTGCAGAGTTCCACTGCTCATAATTGTGCTGATTTTACATATGTGACGGTGCAGTTTGCATGTAAATTGAGTATCTGTAATCATATTGTTGAATATTCTGAATTGGTTTTTAGCTTAACTTGACATAGTCAAGATAAGCTATTGCCATCACGGTGTGCGGAAGTCTGTTAGTCTGTGAGTTTGTTCACATTTTCTTCTAGCACGGGCTACACCCTGCAGTTCTTGTTTGATCGTCACAAAATCTCATATGCAGGTTTGGGGTCATGTCTTGATGAGAACGTCCCCTTTTGGTCACGATCGATCAACCGGTGTGGCTGCCCGAGGCAAAAACTCGAAAACCATTAGCACAGTCTACAGGTCATATTTCTGAAGGGAATTCATTGTAACTTGGTAGGATGCCTCTGTATAATGCCTAGATGAGAACGTCTCCTGTTGGGCATGATCTGTCAACTGCGATAGCTGCCCAAGCCCGAAACCCAAAAACTTTTAGCACAGTCTGCAGGTTATGTTTAATATGGAGGGATTTCATTGTAACTTGGTAGGATGACTCCTTATAATGTCTAGATAAGAATTTCCCCATTTGGGCGTGATCTGCCAACCGTGATGACTGCCCGAGCCCAAAACCCGAAAACCTTTAGCACAGTCCACAGGTCATATTTATTGAGGAATTTCATTGTAACTTGGTGGGTTGACTTCATATAATGTCCAGATGAGAAAGTCCCATTTTGGTCCTGATTGGGCGACTGTCGGCTGCAGGGGCCCGAAGCCTGAAAACCTTTAGCACAGTCTACAGGTCATATTTATGAAGGGATTTCATTATACCTTCATAGGATGACTCCAAATAATGTCTAGATGAGAACGTCCCATTTTCATCGTGATCATTCAGCCTTGATGGGTGCCTGAGCCCAAAAACCTTTAGCATAGGCAAACGGTCATATGTATGGAAGGATTTAATTGTAACCTGTTAGGTTGACTCCATATAATGCCTAGATAATGACATCCCCTTTTGGTCGTGATTGGTCAACTGTGATGGTTACAGGTGCCTGAAGCCCGAAAACCTTGAGCACAGTCTACAGGTCATGTTTATAAAGGGTTTTCAGTGTAACTTCGTATGTTCACTCCAGATGATGCCCAGATGAGATTGTCCCCTTTGGTTGCGATCATTCAACCATGATAGCTGCCCGAGCCCGAAGACCAAAAACCTTTAGCACAGTCTTCAGGTCATATTTATTATGAAGGGATTTCATTGTAACTTGGTAGGTTGACTTCATATAACGTCTAGATGAGAACGTCCCCTTTTGGACACGATTGGGCAACTGTGACAGCTACAGGGGCCCCGAAGCCCGAAAACCTTTAGAACAGTCTACAAGTCATAATTATGAAGGGATTTCATTGTAGCTTGGTAGGATGACTCCAAATAATGTCTAGATGAGAACGTCCCCTTTTGGTCGCGATCATTCAGCCTTTATGGCTGCCCGAGCCCAAAGACCTTTCTCATAGTCTATAAGTCATATTTTTGGAAGGATTTCATTGTAACTTGTTAGGTTGACTCCCTATAATACCTAGATGATGACATCCCCTTTTGGTCGTGATGGTCAACTGTGATAGCTTCAGTGGCCCGAAGCCTGAAAACCTTGAGGATACTCTACAGGTCATATTTATGAAGGGATTTTATTGTAACTTTGTAGGATCACTCCAGATGATGCCCAGATGAGAATGTCCCCTTTTGGTTGCGATCATTCAACCATGATGGCTGCTCGAGCCCAAAGCCCCAAAACCTTTAGCACAGTGTACAGGTCATATTTATGTTTATGAAAGGATTTCATTGTAACCTGGTAGGTTGACTTCCTTTAATGTCTAGACGAGAACGTCCCCTTTTGATGCAATTGGGAAACTGACGGCTACAGGGGCCCGAAGCCCGAAAACCATTAGCACAGTCTACAGGTCATATTTATAAAGGGAATTCATTGTAACTTGGTAGGATGCCTCTGTATAATGCCTAGATGAGAACGTCTCCTGTTGGGCATGATCTGTCAACTGCGATAGCTGCCCAAGTCCGAAACCCAAAAACTTTTAGCACAGTCTGCAGGTCATGTTTAATATGGAGGGATTTCATTGTAACTTGGTAGGATGACTCCTCATAATGTCTAGATAAGAATTTCCCCATTTGGCCGTGATCTGCCAACCGTGATGACTGCCCGAGCCCAAAATCCGAAAACCTTTAGCACAGTCCACAGGTCATATTTATTGAGGAATTTCATTGTAACTTGGTGGGTTGACTTCATATAATGTCCAGATGAGAAAGTCCCATTTTGGTCCTGATTGGGCGACTGTCGGCTACAGGGGCCCGAAGCCTGAAAACCTTTAGCACAGTCTACAGGTCATATTTATGAAGGGATTTCATTACACCTTCATAGGATGACTCCAAATAATGTCTAGATGAGAACGTCCCATTTTCATCGCGATCATTCAGCCTTGATGGGTGCCCGAGCCCAAAAACCTTTAGCATAGGCAAACGGTCATATGTATGGAAGGATTTCATTGTAACCTGTTAGGTTGACTCCATATAATGCCTAGATAATGACATCCCGTTTTGGTCGTGATTGGTCAACTGTGATGGTTACAGGTGCCCGAAGCCCGAAAACCTTGAGCACAGTCTACTGGTCATGTTTATAAAGGGTTTTCAGTGTAACTTTGTATGTTCACTCCAGATGATGCCCAGATGATGCCCAGGTGAGATTGTCCCATTTGGTTGCGATCATTCAACCATGATAGCTGCCCGAGCCCGAAGCCCAAAAACCTTTAGCACAGTCTACAGGTCATATTTATTATGAAGGGATTTCATTTTAACTTGGTAGGTTGACTTCATATAATGTCTAGATGAGAACGTCCCCTTTTGGACACGATTGGGCAACTGTGACAGCTACAGGGGCCCCGAAGCCCGAAAACCTTTAGAACAGTCTACAAGTCATAATTATGAAGGGATTTCATTGTAGCTTGGTAGGATGACTCCAAATAATGTCTAGATGAGAACGTCCCCTTTTGGTCGCGATCATTCAGCCTTTATGCCTGCCCGAGCCCAAAGCCCTTTAGCATAGTCTATAAGTCATATTTTTGGAAGGATTTCATTGTAACTTGTTAGGTTGACTCCATATAATACCTAGATGATGACATCCCCTTTTGGTCGTGATGGTCAACTGTGATAGCTTCAGTGGCCCGAAGCCTGAAAACCTTGAGCACACTCTACAGGTCATATTTATGAAGGGATTTTATTGTAACTTTGTAGGATCACTCCACATGATGCCCAGATGAGAATGTCCCCTTTTGGTTGCGATCATTCAATCATGATGGCTGCTCAAGCCCAAAGCCCAAAAACCTTTAGCACAGTGTACAGGTCATATTTATGTTTATGAAAGGATTTCATTGTAACCTGGTAGGCTGACTTCCTTTAATGTCTAGACGAGAACGTCCCCTTTGGATGCAATTGGGAAACTGACGGCTACAGGGGCCCGAAGCCCGAAAACCTTTAGCACAGTCCTCAGGCCATATTTATGAAGGGATTTCATTGTAACTTGATAGGATGACTTGTTTTGGAATAATTTCAATGTAACTTGGTAACTTCCGTTGATATACGTTAACTGTGAGGGCCACATACATTAACTGTGAGGTCATATTAACCCACCCCTCAGCTCTTTAGTACAGTGTACACCTCATATTATTTTTATCAAAAAAATAGCATACAGGGAACAGAAATGAACATATTCTCAATTATCACAATTCTTGTCTTATTTCATAATCCTTTCATAAACATTGAACATTATCCTTTTCATCAAACACAACACCCAAGTTGAGCTACAGTGTCATTGACACTTTCATTTAATATTTTTTCTGTTACAGTCTCAAACGCAGGGTTTCAAGAAACAGTTGGAACAAGAAAAGCAAACACATCAGAAAACAAAACTGAATCTGCAGTCAAGTCAGAAAGAGCTTGAAAACTTCAAAACCAAGGTAATTCTTAAGTTTAGTGGGAATATTTTTTTTGTAAATTTTTTAGAAAAAACTTGCCAACTTCTGTAGACTTTGTTGATGTTAATTGCATTAATATATTTGTAGTCACAGTTATAATTTGTTTACTCTCTAATCTATCATCACAAATATACTGACAAAAAATCTTGCTATAACCTCATTTTTAAAAACCTCTTGTTATTATAGTGAAATCCTGTTAATTGAACAGGTACTTTGCCAAAGAAATTATTCAGTTGACAGGAGTATTCAGTTAACAGAGATTTAGTCACTTAGCTATATTCCAGAGATAACCAGACCTTTTAATCTATTATTGTGGAGCTCTGTCAAACAAGATACAGTAGAACCTGTCTTGAGAGACCACCCTTTTTGCCATGGGAAAGTGGTCTCTCAAAACAGGTGTTGTCTTGACAGGTCCATTATGGAGTAAAACAACCAAACGATACAAGGTCACAGCAGTCTCAAGACAGGTGGTCTCTCATGGCAGTGGTCTCTCAAGACAGGTTTAACTGTATAATAGATTAGATGTAATGCATGTACTGAGGCAAAATAATTCTATAAACGAGGTTCTGGTAATTGTCCAGGTAATTTTTTGCATAAGATTGTTTGAATCGATTAAGAGGAGTTTACACTATAACCACTCCCCCCCCCCCCCCCCCCCCCCCCACTTCCTGTGAAAACCTTGGGAGGTGAAACAGTGTTTTTTTTTACTGTGGAAAAGAAGCTCTGATTTACTGGTAAAATAGGACCCAGTCACCAATGCTTGGGGTGGAAGTCCACTAAAATGGACAACATGGTTTAAACTATTGACTGAACTTGACTTTATCTCCATGTTGCTGTTTCTTTTTTAACCATTGAGCAGAGGTATTTGACCTAAAACACCAATAAATAAATAAATACTTTGTAACATATATACAATTAACAGGTCAAATTTGTACTGAATGTTTGGTAAATGGTTTTGTGCTTGGAAATTATATTTAATTAATAGGGTTATTCAATTAAGAGATATCCAGTCAAGGGGCCACCACTGTATCGCTAATGATAAAAGGCTAAAATCTTTCAGGCTGGCTGGCAGATTTTTTGTTTAATTAAAAACTCAGCATTTGAAAGATAACTCAAAAAACAAATCAGTAGTAATTCATTCTTACACAGCTGTTGGATTAAATTCTTACTGAACTTACTTGTAAGCACAAAATTTGTTAATAATTAATAGTTTTCACTGTGGGTCCACCACAAACTGGAGCATTGCTTGTTACTGTGGTACAGTAGAATCCTCTTAATTGAATATCCATTTTGTCAGTGAAAATTATTCAATTAACAGGAGTATACAATTTACAGAGATTTAGTCAGTTTCCTGTATTAAGTAGGTAAACTGAGCATTTATTCTATTATATCTTGTTTGACAGAGCTCATAGAGCTCTGTCAAACAAGATATAATAGAATAAATGCCTGTATTGGATATAGTGAGGCCAAAAAGGTTGATAAATAAGGGGAATTTGGTGCGTGTAACAGTAATTTTTTTGACATATTACAAAAATTTATATTCAATTAACAGGAGTTTACTGTACAACCCATATGCAATCAACAGATCAAATTTGTACTGAAGGTATAGTAAATGGTTTTGTGTTTGAAAATTATATTCAATTAACAGGGATATACAATTAAGAGATATCCAATTAAGTGGGCTCCACGGTAAACAAGTTCTGTTTTACTGGTAAAATAGCGCCTAGTAACCAATTAATGGGGTGGAAGTCCTTGAAGGTGACAGCATAAGAAAAATTAATGCGTAATTCTTGACTTCATACTTGTGTTGCCATCATGATAAATCCAAATATGCTGATTGTGACTTTGAACACCAATAAATAATTGATGTTGTAATGGTTCAACTGAGAGCGCATTGGCCCAGTGGTAGATTGTTGGACTTCTGTGCTGGAGGTCCCAAAGTTTGATCCCCGTCCGGGACGACCTGCATTGTGTCTTTGGGCAAGACACTTTATTCCGGTTGCCAACATGGGGACACGATGATGCCGTGTACTAAGGCGTACTGCACATCGATGGCACACATGATGTCTTCAACCGCTGTAACCCTGCTTGAGCGGAGCTTGAACAGAGTTAGAAGAGCTGACAGTTGCTCGTCGATGCTCGGTGGTTCTCTTCGAGTACTCCGGCTTCCTCCACCCGTAAAACTGTCACGTCATCATTAGCCATTGTGCATAAGTATGTGACATTAAACACCAATAAATAAATACTAAATGAATGGTTCATACCATTCAGAATTCAGTTAAAAACTGTTCAAGCATTATCTAAGGCAAGTTAATGACTTTTTTTGGCTCCACAAAAATCCTTCAGGGAGAATATAGTTTTCTGATCTTGTCTGTTCCATTCATCCCTTCAAACTATGTCAGATCCATATAAAATTATTTAATGAACAGACCTTGTTCATACTTCACACGATGATTGCCCATGTCTCAAAGGTGTGTCATGGCCTTGATCCAAGGTCATAACTCCAAAATCAAAGCTACAGGCTGTTCATGTATTCCAACTTTGTTTGGTCCTTAAAAATTGATTGAATTGGCAGATCTTATTTATACTTCACACCATGCTTGCCCATTGCTCAAGGGTGTATTATAATCTTTAACCATTCACTTTATCTGAAGAGCAGATGTCAGTTGCTAAATAATTTTTGAATAAGTATTAATTTGTGTTTTTTTGCGTGAAAAATATAGCTTGTGATCCCTCATTGAGGGGTCATAAAGTATTTTTTGAAAGAAAAATAATAAAATTTAAATGTTGATTTTGTAGATAGCACTGGCCATTTCTTGCCATTAGGATTGTTAAAGGGTAAGGTGACTGTTTGAGAAAATAGAATATTAAAATAAATAATGAAAAAAAAAATCTTCATGGAACAACCCTATTTTTATGCCCCTGCCGATTTGGCAAAGGAACATTAAGTGTTACCCTTGTCTGTCCCTCCGTTTCCATCCGTCCGTCCTTCCGTCCATTTCTAGACTATAACTTTAGTTTACTTGAATGAAAATGAATTGAAACAAAATTTTATACATAGGTTTATAACCTCTTAATACAGGTTGGGATTGATAGTGGACTTGTTCCAATGTTTTTTGGCAGGGTTATGGCTCTTTTCTGACTTAGAAGACATGTTAGCGGGGGCATTGGTGCTATGGTTTAATTTCATGGAGATAAGATAAGATCTTTATTAATTCAATATCATCAAATATAAATGACTAGAAACCATGTTGGGGGGAAGGGGCAGGGGTATAGCCACCCTTGGCGTTACACTTATTTTGTTGTTTGTAACCTGAATTGATCCAATTATTTTTTTCTCCTTAAAGAAATCATTGAATGTTTTTTTCTTTAATCATTTCCTTAACAAATCTTCTGAAACTACCACGTTTACTAGATGTGAAACCCATGTCCACACAACATTTATGTACAGGCTTAAATGAAACTTCACACATTTGATCACTATTGAGCAGATATATGCACTCCTAAATTTGGGGGTTCTAATAATTTTCAATCCAATTATCTCCACATGAACTTGGTAATCAAAATGTTTATGTAAACTTCTCTTCTGTGCAACATGCTCTAAACAGCAAGTAATCAAACAAACCACTCTTTGATGTTCCATCATATCCATGATGTCACAATAGCAGAAAAAGACGAACAAACAATGTCTGTGAGTCATGGAACAATAGTTTCTCTCATCTTATTGATCATAAAACCCACATCTTGTGGTACAGAAAGAGCACAACTAAATGCTGTAACAGGAATTCAGACACTTCATCAAGGCTAACTGTCCATGAGAAAGCAAATGCTCACAAAAAATCCATTTTATACCATGATTACCTATTCTACTATATATGAAAAACCTATGACATAAATTTTAGCTTTAGCAATGGGATTTCAATAGTAAAAATTTACACTTACAGTAGAACTACATCCCCGTTGACCTTTGGTGGTGACTTCGAACTGAATGCAAACTTGTCTAAAACTTGTCTAAATGTATCGCACATCATCTCGCAAAGAGTGAAATGAAAGTGGCAATTATTTATTACGTTTTCAAATGGGTTTACCTCATAAGATGCCAAAAATTAACAAACATGCATTGTCTCATGTTAATAAAGCATGCATAACTTGAAATAGTATGTTATTATGTTATTAAAATGAAAAAGGCTCAGTTTCTTGTTTTCATTTTGTTTCGGCGATAAAATTGACAGTAGAAGTTCAGCCTACCACCGATGCCCATGTAAACAAAAACAGATTTGCTTGTATGTATGTCTGCTGCTCAGTAAAATTGAGAAAAAATAATAACGACTCTTAATAATCTGACGATCATGGTATAAATAAAATATACTCAAAGTAGCTTGGTGTATCAAATGTTCACCACTCGTGGTGAAGTGGTGTGTTAACCATGCGCCGAAGGCTCGCGGTTAACACCACTTCACCACTTGTGGTGAAAATTTGGTACACCAAGCTACTGTGGTATATTCTATATATATCGACTCATGTACTTTATGTGTGGGGTGCTTATGTTGTGGGGGAGTGGATTCTATCCACATACCAAAACATCACTAATATGACCACTGTCAAGTAGACAGGCTCACTTGTGCACTCGAAATCAGATCTTATGGCAATCACCCAAAGCTGATAGTAATTTTTTTAATTATTATTCATTGTTTATTTGTTTAGGTCAAAATAGCAGAAGAGAAATCAGCATCAGCAGAATCAAAATTATCTAAAATTGCTGTTGTCTCAGCAGGTATGTGAAAACTAAATATAATTTCTTAGACTTAACTGGTTGAGTGTAAGAAGACCATATTTGGGCTTTTATTGATAAAATGAAGACCATATTTGGGCTTTTATTGATAAAACCTTAGTAACCATGATCAAAGCTTCATATATTACAGGGATGCTTCATATAATATTAAAAAAAGTAGGGGTTATTTGATAAAAGTGAGATAGAAGAAAAAATATATGTATATTTTCATCAAAAAGACAGTTGAGGCATTGCACTGTGACTTCTGGTGAATGATTTCAGTGATAGTTGGTTGTCTGACAAGCACACATTCCATGCACTGAGCTGCAGTAGACATGGATGGTCAGTCAGAATTTACCACATTCAGCCCAAGACCTCAATACCTTGTAAATCCTCCTCAGTTCGCGAGACAAGTGCAGATCCGATGTGGCATACTTCTCACCAAATGTCCAATGTAAGCTTGACTGATGTTATTCCATTCTTCCTGCAGTGCAGCGGCTAGTTCCTGGGCATTGGTAGGAGGCTGTTGGCAATATCGTATGCGTCTGCCAAGCATATCCCAGACTCGCTTGATTGGTGAAAAGTCTGGACTTAGTGCTGGCCAAGACAGTGTAGTGATGGTCTGCTCCGGGAGAAACTCTGTAGCGATACGGACCCTGTGTGCTCTTGCATTGTCGTTTCGGAAAATGAATCGATGGCTGTGATGTCATGCAAATGGAACCACATGAACTGCTAACATGTTGTCACGGTTGTACTGCCCTGTGACACGCCCTTGGATGACATGTAATGCTATTCTGCTTGTCATGGTTATGCCTCCACACACCTTAACCAATCCACCACCAAAACAATCGTTCCGCCACCACACTTTGTTCCACCTGTCATGGAAGTCCAGAGTGAACCTCGATTCATCGGAAAACGTGACGTTTCTCCACCGACTATTGTCCAGCGCTGTCGTGCTCCACACCAGTTACGCCTTGCTGACATGTGATGTTCAGTCAAACGTGGAATTATTCGAGGTTGTCTAGCGTTCAAATTCCAGCTGTGTAGGCAGTTTCGGTTAGTCTGACCACTGACTCACACATCTGTCACTTGGTGCAGCTGCTGTCCAATTTCTGAGGCACTTTGATGGCGGTTACGTAAAGCTGTGGTTTGGATGAAATTATCTTGGTTAGCAGTTGGAGACCTGATCGGCGTCTGGTATCAACATTGCCTGTCTGATGGTTTCATGACCACGACGTGCTAATCACTGTTTGAGTAATGTTGAGAATTTGAGCCACTGCAGCCTGTCTGTTGCCAGCTTTCAACATGCCAACGGCAGGTAAACATTCGTCACGTGTCAGTCTTTGCATACCTCAAAAATTGTGTTTCGCCTAGAAACTATTGATGAACGAGTTTGTACCAAGAAAAGAACGACTAGACCTCTCGTCGCGTGTTAGTCTTCACATACCTCAAAAATTGTGTTTTGCCTAGAAACTATTGATGAACGAATTTGTACCAAGAAAAGAACGACTAAACCTCTGAAAAAGCCCATCCAGTACAAATGAAAATTTCAAAATGTATCCCATAGACGTCAACGTGGAGCTCATGCGAAAAACCTGCACAAAGTTTTCGGGGGCCGGTGACTTTCACGTCCACACTAAACTTGGTAACACATTGATGTGTACAATCACACGTATCCAGTACCATTTTCTGAAAATATCAGCATCAGTTTGGATATCCCCTACTTTTTTGAAATAGTATATTTTTATACTGTACCAATGACCCAGACTTAGCTGGTGCTAACTCCAACAAAACCAGGGCCAAACACAAATTTTGCCCCCCAATCCCCAAAATTTGCATCCAAAACAAAAAGAAATCATGTCCTAAAGGACCTCCATAGTACGCCTCTACTGCGCATGCGCAGTGACGCAGTCGTCCCGAAATTGGCGCCAATTATCATTCTCTGTTTGGCCCTTCATCAGTCAACATCTCACTGATCTTTGTGCTTGTAAATCTCAGTTTAAAGGATGCCAGACACGTAATTTTTGGAGAAAATGTGATTCTAAGGAGGATAGAAGGAGGAGAGGAAAAAGAAGTGGCAAAAAATAATCAGGGCTGTACTTAAAATTTTTTGATGAAATTATGTTAAGTTACCTATTTTCGAGGCATGGGCCTCTTGTTGTCATTCTTGCTAATTGTTGCACTGCTTATTCAGTGTTTCCTCTCCCCTAGCCTTCTAAAGTCCCCCCTGGCAATTCTCCCATGCTTTTGGCATATTTTTGAGAAGTTTCATTTCTAAAATTTCCTGGGAGAGTTGCTTGGTTACAGAATGTTTTCTGTTATTTTCCCCATAGTTACGTTTTCACCCATGGGTGTATAACGTTTGTGTTCTGCATCTTCCATCTGATGTTCTACAGATTCTCCCCTGGGAGTCTCTGTTTTGCATCAGATAGAGTGTAATTGATGACTGATTCCGGGCCAGTTTTTTCAGTGCCTGGAGTCATGTTTTCTAGTGTGTTTACACTGTTTGTTTTCATTGGCAACAGCCTTTTTTGAGGGGGGCTGTTTGCCTTTGTGGTAGTTTATCTCATTATAAGATACATTTATATTATCCGAAAGTGTCTCATTAATTATTTTATATAAATTTAAAATTTTTGACCACACTTTGCCATCGGATCCATCGGGGCTCAACGTTACTTTTCAGCAACTTGGGCTTCTCTGAAAAAATATTTTTTCAAAATTATTTTGTTTTGCAATTGTTTTTTCATTTATTAATGGATCATGTTATTATGTATCTTTGTGTCAGGAGTTTTTGCGAGTAACTAGGACTTATTGTTGTTCTTTCACAATGAAGGGACATTGTTCAAATTGTAATAGGAAGAAATCTTCCTCTGACTTTCATGATCATTGTATTAATTGTAGTCAGTGTTCTCGCATTAATCCCTGTCTTATATGTGAACATTGGGATGAGAAACATTGGAAACGTGTGTCACGATATGTTGTTTCTGGAGAAAGGGCGATGCCGGCTCTTTCTCCACAAGGTCACTCTACTCTCTCAGTTTCTATTTCAGAGGAACCAGAACAGGGTGATGTTTCCATGTTATCTTCTTCAAGTGTGCGTCCGTCGTCACAAATGAATTCAGAGCTAGCGGCAAAAGTGCTCATGGAGATTAGACAAATGTCGTCCGCTAGCTCGCCCGGTGTAGCGTCCATTCACCGAATGGTTCGGCAGCCGGGTTCGTCCGATGCGGTCCAAGAGGAAATTTTGGGTGATGCGAGCACTATAAACATAATAGATGCACACCCAGTGACGGCGGATAGTAAGCGAGAACGGAGGAAGCCTTTTAGTCCGGTTCCTAGCTCGTCCAGGTCCAGCCGGGCCGCGAGCGAGAGAGGTCCCTCTCTCGTACAACAACATCTGGGACCAGATGTTGTGGTACAAAATGTGTCTTTAGCGGAGCATACGTCCGTCGCTCGGGACGCTCCGTTGTATAAGCAGTCCGCAGAGACTGTTAAGGCTTCCTCTTCTCGTCAGCGCACACGACCGCACCTTGGCTGCGTTACCGCCGATATTGTACCAGCTTCGCCGATGAAGGATTCTTCGGCGACCAGGTCACACCATCCGGCAGCCAGGGATTCGAGACCGATGGACTCCGGACGTTCGCATAGGAAAAGTATGCGGGAGCCATCTGATGCGGAGCTGCCCTCGGCGAAGCAGCGAAAGACTGCGCCTCCGCAGGTCTCGACGTCGGACATTCTTGTGCAGATAGCACAGCTTATCGCAGCATCCCAGCAGCCGACAGAAACGGTGTCGGATCGAGAATTATCCGACGGCGGTACGCTCCGCCGAAGCATCGGGGGCGGACGACCGGGAACATCGGGAGGTCCGACCGGATGGTGAAAGGGATACGGATGAATTGGAGCTATCCCTTTCGGAACAACATAAAGCTGCCGTGGACTTCATCCGGCACTTTCTCCCTCAAGTTGTTCCGTCGGGCCAGACTGCTGCGCTTCCGGACAAGAGAATTATAGCGTCATTGGACTCTGAATTTTTTGAGCGGTTCAGGGACATCGCTCCCGAGTTTCCGTCGCAGTCCAATAATGTTGCAAGAACATTTGAATTATTGAACGACGCTATATTTAAACTTGCTTCCAGGACGGGGAAAGCAGGTTTCTTGTCCGCTAATACTCTTAACCTGCCTTTCATTAATGCAAGGAATAAATTCGATATGGCAGGACAGGGTATACCGAGAGTTCCTCTGCGTATGGACGACGAGGCGGAAGACTTAGAGCTATCATTACCGTCGTCAGCTTCTATTCCAACCGCGGTGTTGGAAACAGCTATTGCGTCTAACAGAACCAATTTAGATGCCTTATCTTACGCAGATCACCTTACTAAGGCGTTATCACTGCGCCTTCAAGGGGAAGAGTTTCAGGATATACAATCCTCTTTAAGACTTCTTTCAAGGGCAGTAGCTTATTCCACGTGTAACTCCGCCCTTTCAGTGGCAAATCTGGAGTTGGTTAGACGTGACGCAGCCCTAGCTACATCCACACTAGTGGATTCTAAGGTGAAGAACTCTCTTAGAGTCGGCTTCGGTCTCAGGAGAACTTCTCTTTGACCGCAAGCTTTCCGCTATTTATGATAAAATTAAAAAGAAAGCTAATGATTCTCTGTTGTTCAGATCGGCTCCTAAAAAGTCGGATACAGCAGACACGAATAAGACAGGCACTTCTGGGTCTAATGCGCCCAAGAGAGGTTCGTATAGAGGTTCCGGTGCGTCCTCTTGGTCTTATTCGAGAGACCGTCAGGATAGCGACTCTCGTTCGGGACGTCCTTCAGGCCGGGACAATCGGTCGGACGCCCCGAGGTCGACGAGGCGAGGTGCGGGTCGTGGAAGACGTGGTTTCTCCTACCGCAGGCCTCGCAGGTCCATGAGGTGATGGCTTAAACCTCTATCGCGTTCCGGTTGGTGGAAGGTTGTCGAGTTTTTCACAAGAGTGGGCGTCGATTACGGACGACCCTTGGGTGAGAGGAGTGACTTCGGAAGGTCTAAAGATATCCTTCAAACGAAAGCCTCCATTAACTCGAAGTCCAAAGTGGACTCATCTTCCGTCAAATCCACAGAAAAGAGACGCTCTGTTATCAGAGGTGCAGTCTCTTTTAATGAAGAACGCGGTAGAGGTCGTAGAAAACCAGGAATCTCTGGGATTCTACAGCCATCTGTTTCTGGTTCCGAAACCAGACGGCTCGTTCCGTCCAGTCATAGACTTGAGCTGGATAAACAAGCTGATCGTCGCTCCGAAGTTTTATATGGAGACGATTCGATCGGTCAGAGCGAGTATTCGGGTGAACGATTATGCAACGAGCATAGATCTCAAAGATGCGTACTTTCACGTCATGGTACATCCGACATTCCGAAAGTATCTACGCTTCGCAGTCCTAGGAGTGGTGTATCAGTTCCGGGCGATGTGCTTCGGATTGAATCTAGCACCCTGGGCTTTCACTCGGGTAATGAATTCGGTAATGATCTACTTCCGAGCTCATTCGTCTGCGGTAACGTCGGCCTACCTGGACGACATTCTTCAGAGGTACGGCAACGAGTTAACGCTTCAGAACGATGTTCAGAATCTTCTTCTATTGCTCCGACGTCTCGGTTTTATAGTAAACGAGGAGAAGTCGGATCTGGTGCCGTCCAAGTCATTCACTCATCTGGGAATGAGCTTCGAGACGCACAACAATCTCGTTCGTCTGCCGTTAACCAGAGCGAAATTAGTCAGTTGTTACGCTCGCTATTGTCTGCACGCAGACAAAGTCACGGCGAGAGAATTTATGAGACTGATAGGTCTGTGCGGAGCCGCCGCGGATCTCATTCCGATGGGGCGGCTACGCACACGTCCTCTTCAAATTTTCCTGACTCAGAATTGGAGTGTGAAAATTCATTCGCTCGATGTAGACGTTCTCTTGTCAGATCAAGTGAAACAAGAGATTCAGACTTGGGCAAACATTCAGTGGTTAACTCAAGGAGTTCCGCTGCAGTTGCCGGATCCGAGTTTTACCGTTATGACGGATGCCAGTCAAACAGGTTGGGGTGCATCATTAATCCCAACGGATTCGAGATGCCAGGGTCTTTGGGATCCGCAATTCCTGTGCAAGCACATAAACATCAAGGAAATGATGTCAATTTGGCTTGCGTTACGTCACTGGATGGACATTATTCACGATGCTCATGTCCAAATCCTATCCGACAATACGACAGTAGTGGCGTATATACGGAATCAGGGAGGCACTCATTCAGTTCCGTTGTTCAATCTAACGGAAAGAATCCTTCTGTTTGCGTTAGAACATCACGTTCTTCTTTCGGTCCGTCACATACCGAGTCGTCTGAATGTGTTAGCAGACTCCCTTTCACGAAAGGGTCGCTTGTTGCCGTCGGAGTGGACTCTCAACAAACAAGTATTCAATCAGATTTGCTACCAATGGGAACGGCCAATGATAGACTTATTTGCGACACATCTCAACAATCAGTTGCAGACGTATGTGTCTCCGTGTCCGGATCCAAGAGCATTTGCAGTAGACGCTCTGTCGATCCCTTGGGACGGAATGATAGTATATGCGTATCCTCCAGCGCCGTTAATTCAACAAGTATTGCTAAAGATAAAACAATCTCAATGCAAGATTCTGTTGGTAGCATCTCTGTCGCCACAGAGACAGTGGATAAATCTACTCAGGTGTCTGTTGTGGGACCTACCGCGAAAGCTTCCTCCACGGGAGGATCTTCTTTCGCAGGGGAAATCGCGCCAACTCCATCACAACCCGCAAGGTCTCAACCTTCACGTTTTTCCGTTGTGCGGTCCTTCTTGCATGGCAAGCACTTTACAGGACGAGCAGTGGACGCGATTTCTAACTGTAGGAGGACCTCCTCTTCGCTAAACTATGCGGCTAAGTGGAAGGTTTTTCGTCGTTGGTGTAGGGATCATTCTGTAGATATATTTGATCCCTCTATACCAGACATTGCAAACTTTCTAGTATACTTGTTTGACGAAATCAAACTGCAGCCTGTTACTATAAAGGGTTATAGATCTATGTTATCTGATACCTATGCACATCATGATAGTTTACAAATTGGATCTAATGTCTCTTTATCGAAGTTGGTTAGAAACTTTTCGATAAATAGACCCAGAACTCTTAGATTAATTCCTAAGTGGAATTTAGCTTGGGTTCTCCTTAAATTGAAGGAAAAGCCATTTGAACCTCTTGGGACAGTAGATTTCAAATTCTTATCTTATAAGACAGCTTTTCTCTTAGCTTTCTCTTCTGCCAGAAGAGTCAGTGAGCTTCATGCACTATCGGTGGATGATTCTCATTATCGTAGTGTTGGGAACACTATCACCTTCACTACTAATGTGGGTTTTTTAGCTAAGAATCAGGCTCCTAATAAATATCCGGAACCTATTGTTATTAAGGCTCTTCCGTCTTCTGATGGGCGTAGGCCTTTACTCTGTCCTGTTAGAGCACTACGTATCTATAAACAGAGATCTCAGTTTATCAGAAAGGGACGAAAACGTTTCTTTCTGTCTTTGATGCCTAATAGAAAGGACATTTCAGTCCATTCTATTGCTAGATGGATTCAGTTAACTATCCGTACTGCTTATGAAGATTTATCTTCTTCTCAGCAGTCTGTGCTTAAGATTTCTGCTCATGAAGTAAGAGCTCTTTCTACTTCCTGGGCTTATGCTAATAGTGTTGCTATTACAGATTTAATGAAGGCTGCTTATTGGTCTCAGCCATCCACATTTACGAATTTTTATCTCAGAAATATTGAGTCCATTTCTGGAGACCTGCATTGTTTAGGTCCGTTATCTGTTGCTCAGAATGTCGTCCACTAAACAGTTGCAACTATAGTTATGCAGGCTTTCTGTTCCGGCAGTGACTCCGTCCGGCTGCCCTCTTCGCTCTGGGCTATTTGACCCAGGGGAAGGGGGGGGGGGGGGTGTTCCCTTAGGTCACCTGCTTTATAGTGAAAAGCAAGGGAATGCCTCCTCCAATTCAGTATTTCTGAGTCGCTTCCGGGATGGTTTTAAAGTGTAATATTAATGTTTAATTTCATTCATGTCTTATTTTTAAAGTGTAGCTCGGTGTGAAGCATTTGTATATGTCAAGTGTCAAACGGGCTTTAATATACAATACTCGGACACTTTTAAATGATTATAAAGAGTCTCAATTCTCTGGACTACTTTATTTATTGGCTTGCTTTAAAAATAATTAGTATAAGGGTTATACTGGATGTTAATAGAGAACATGAATGTTATTGTGCTCAATTATTAAGGGTAGTGTATCTTTCTAATTTAATATTAAATAAGAAAGATACATGTAAAGCCTAATACTCCTTTTCTCCTTAAGGGGTTACCTCTTTACTATATAGTTGAGCTTATTGGATTTTCCTCTATGTCCTAGGCCCTCCAGCCTGTTTACTATTCAGCTAAGTCTGGGTCATTGGTACAGTATAAAAATGTTAAAAAATTTATAGTAATTTATATATTTTTTATACTTACCAATGACCCAGACGGGGATGGCCCTCCCTGGAGTTGGGAACTCTTGCCTCCCCGCTGAGTACATAGCGCTGACCAGGCACTGCCAGTAAGAATGATAATTGGCGCCAATTTCGGGACGACTGCGTCACTGCGCATGCGCAGTAGAGGCGTACTATGGAGGTCCTTTAGGACATGATTTCTTTTTGTTTTGGATGCAAATTTTGGGGATTGGGGGGCAAAATTTGTGTTTGGCCCTGGTTTTGTTGGAGTTAGCACCAGCTAAGTCTGGGTCATTGGTAAGTATAAAAAATATATAAATTACTATAAATTTTTTAACTTTTAATTCTTAACCTGCTGAGTATTTTCAAGATTTTTCCATTGAATCTAGTCATGACTGCTATAAAGTAGCCTTGACTAGATTTTATGAAAAATTCTTCTAAATTTGACTCCAGGAATCATTAGTGAAAACATCCATTCATTTTACAGGGGAATAATATAATTAAATGTACCCATAAGTTACTTATTTCAGAGGCAAATCCAGCAGGAATATCCGTCAGCAGCATACAAGAGGTTAATCGGAAGATAACTATATTTATGCATCCCATGGGAACCCCGGAAAGTGAAGCAGTGCTTCTTTGCTATGGTAAAATAGGGCCTGGTAACCAATGTCTGGGTTGAATGTTTTTTAAAATGGGCAACATTAGTATAAACGATTGGTTGGATTTGACTTTATTTTCATGTTGTGGTCATGATTAGCCATTGTGCAGAAATATGTTAAAATAAACACCAATAAATAAATAAATTTACTTTTTATGTGTACCCATGCTATGTATGGTACACATAATGCCGGCATCCGGGGTGACCATCCGTCGTTCGTCCATCCTTTGTCCGTCCGTCTGTCCATCTGTCTGTCCATCCGTCTGTCTGTCCATCCGACATCCGTATCCATTTCTTTGGCATTCGATAACTTGAAAAATATTGCTTGGATTGTCAAGTTACTTTATATTTGTGATCAGGTTACTGATGTGCCGAGCTGTATAGTTTTTTGGTGTAAATCGGAAAATTTGATCCTGAGATATTAACCCTTTATCCTTCAGATTGAAAATTCCTCCAATCCCTTTGGCATTCGATAACTTGAAAAATATTACTTGGATTGTCAAGTTACTTTATATTTGTGTTCAGGTTACTGATGTGCCAAGCTGTATAGTTTTTGGTGTAAATCGGATAATTTGATCCTGAAATATTAACCCTTTATCCTTCAAATTGAAAATTCCTTCAATCCCTTTGGCATTCAATAACTTGAAAAATATTGCTTGGATTGTCTAGTTACTTTATATTTGTGTTCAGGTTACTGATTTGCCTAGCTGTATAGTTTTTGGTGTAAATCTGATGATTTGATCCCGAGATATTAACCCTTTATCTTTCAAATTGAAAATTCCTCCAATCCCTTTGGCATTCGATAACTTGAAAAAATATTACTTGGATTGTCAAATTACTTTATATTTGTGTTCAGGTTACTGATGTACTGAGCTGTATAGTTTTTGGTGTTAATCTGATGATTTGATCCGGAGATATTAACCCTTTATCCTTCAAATTGAAAATTCCTCCAATCCCTTTGGCATGAGATAACTCAAAATAGATCAATCAGATTGTCATGTTTCTTTATATATTTATTCAGGTTACTGATGTGCTGTGCTGTATAGTTTTTGATGTAAATCTGGTAATTTGATCTGGAGATATTAACCCTTTATCCATCAAATTAGACACTCCTCCAAACTATTTCTATATGTACCCATACCTTGTATGGTGTACATAATGAAGGGAGACATATTGTTTTAGTGCTTATTCTTCTTCTTCTTCTTCTTCTTCTTCTTCTCATACAAACTTTGTCCGGGCCATAACTTTTTTGTCTTTTGACCTACACCTTAGATACTTGGCATGTGGATGTATCACCATGAACCAGTGTGCAGTGTACCATAGTGACCTTCATGTGGCCTTGACCTTTGACCTGAAGGTCAGATTTATGTGCTTTTTTAAGGGAAACTGTCTGGACCAGAACTTTTTTGTATTTCAAGTCAGGCTTTAGATATTTGGCATGTGGATGTATCACCATGAGCCGGTGTGTAGCATACCATTGTGACCTTCATGTGACCTTGACCTTTGATCAGAAGGTCAGATTTGTGCTTTTTTAAGGAAACTTTGTCCAGACCAAAACTTGTTTGTCTTTTGAGCCAGGCCTTAGATATTATTTGGCATGTGGATGTATCACCATGAGCCGGTGTGTCGCATACCATTGTGACCTTCATGTGACCTTGACCTCAAGGTCAAATTTATGTACTTCAAATAGGGAGTAATTGTCCAGACCAGAATTTTTTTGTTTTTTGACCTAGGACTTTATTTGACATGTGGATGTGTCACCATGAGACCGCATGTCGTGACCTTTATGTGACCTTGACCTCAAGGTCAAATTTATGTACTTCAAATAGGGAATAATTGTCCAGACCAGAATTTTTTTGTTTTTAGCTCAACTTTGGTGAAGCCAAAGTTGAGCTTATGCCATGGCCCGCCGTCCGTCTGTCCGCCTGTCCATCAACAATTGGATACAGCTCGGGCTAGAGGCCGTATTTATGAACCGATCTTTACGAAACTTCTTAGGTACCTTTGTTATGACTGTGGGACGAGAATGAGTGTTTTTGGTGCGGTCCGAAATTCAAGATGGCTGCCAGCCACCATTTTGTACCGACGATGCAGAAATCTGTTTTTTGTACAGAACTTCCATATGAAAGCGCTGATTTGAATAATTTTTTGTGTGAATGTTAATACGAGTTTTTTTCTCATGCAGAAATTATGCAAATTAGATGAACTTTGATTTTTTCAGTGCTACTTACAAACAGCAAGTACACATGTCAATACGGCTCGGGCTAGAGTCTGTATTTATGAACCGATCTTCACGAAACGTCTTGGGTACCTTTGTTATCACCTTGGGATGAGAACGAGTGTTTCTGGGTGCGGTCCAAAATTCAAGATGGCTGCCAGTGGCCATTTTGTACCGAAATTAGGTCCAATCAGTTTTTTGTCACAACTTCTATACAGCTCATATTTGTGAACTGATCTTCACGAAACTTCTTGGGCACCTTTGTTTTCACCTTGGGACAGGAATGAGTGTGTTTTGGGGTGCCTTTGTTATCACTGTGCTATGAGAACAAATATTTTGGGGTTCATTCAGACCCACTCTGGGACTCAAAAGATTTCTTTTCTAGTTTAGCATCTGACTGTCACCCACCTTTACAATACTTTACCTATACATTTGTTACAGGCAACGGTCAGTATTTATGTACAGACCGTTACAATATGTTATATGTACCTTTGTTATCAGGTCATTACCTAGATGTTTGTCATTGCTGTGTCGCATACTATACATGTACATGTCTTTGTCTTGACAAGTTGAGCTACAGTGTCATTGACACTTTCATTTGACCTAGTACTTGGTTATTTGACATGTGGATGTGTCACCATGAGACCGCATGTCGTCTACCTCGATGACCTTCATGTGACCTTGACCTCTGACCTTAAGGTCAAATTTATGTACTTCAAATAGGGAATAATTATCCAGACCAGAACTTTTTTGTTTTTTGACCTAGGACTTAGATATTTGACATGTGGATGTATCGCTATTAGACCGCATGTCACATATAATCATGACCTTCATGTGACTTTGACCTCAAGGTCAAATTTATGTACTTTAAATAGGGAGTAATTGTCCAGACCAGATTTTTTTTTTTGGACATGTGGATGCGTCACCATGAAACCGCATGTCCGCTACCTTGATGAACTGCATGTGACCTTGACCTCTGACCTCAAGGTCAAATTTATGTACTTCAAATAGGGAATAATTGTCCAGGTCAGAACTTTTTTGTTTTTTGACCTAGGACTTAGATGATTGACATGTGGATGTATCACAATGAGACCACATGTCATCATGACCTTCATGTGACCTTGACCTCAAGGTCAAATTTATGTACTTTAAATAGGGAGTAATTGTCCAAACCAGAATTTTTTTTTTTGACATGTGGATGTGTCACCATGAAACTGCATGTCCGCTACCTTGATGAACTGCATGTGACCTTGACCTCTGACTTCAAAAGGAAGGGGAGACATATATTTTAGTGTGCTAAAACACTTTCTAGATTTTTTTTTATTATTATCCCCTCTGCAATGAGGTGTGGGGGGAGGGAGAGGATACTGGAATCACCTTGTCTGCCCATCCATCCATCCATCCATCCATCCATCTGCAGACATATTTTGTCCAGAGATTTTCTCAGATGTTTATGGACCAATCTGCTTGAAACTTGGTATGAATGTTCACCACCATGGTAACCTGTGCACCTGTGATTGTAGTTCTGGGCGAATTATATTTGCCAGAATTATGTCCCTTTTTGACTTGAAAAAGCAGGCCTAGAATTTTGTCCAGAGATTTTCTCAAATGTTTATGGGTCAGTTCCTTTGAAACTTGGTATGGATGTTTACTACCATGGGACCCTGTGCACCTGCGATTATTATTTCGATTGTACTTTTTTTTTTACCAGTTATTCCCCTTTTCATCTTAGAATGTCTGAATTTTGTCTGGAGATTTTCTCAGATGTTTATTGGTGGATTCCTTAGAAAATTGGTGTGGGTGTTCACTATCATGGGATTCTTTGCACCTGTGATTATATTTTCGATTGGACATATTTTGCCAGCGTTACGCTCCTTTTGTCTTAGAATGCCTGAATTGCCAAGAATTTTGTCCGGTGTTTTTCTCAGACGTTTATGGGTTGATTCGGTTGAAACTTGTTATGATTGTTCAATGTCATGGGAACCTGTGCACCTGGAGTTATAGTTTCGATTGAATTTTTTGTCTGAGAGTTAAGCCCCTTTTCATCTTAGAATGCCTGAATTTTGTCCGGAGATTTTCTCCAATGTTTATGGGTCGATTTCTTTGAAACGTATGGATGTTCACTACAATGGGAACCTTGGGCACCTGCGATTATAGTTTTGAGCAGACTCTTTTTACCAGAGTATTGCCCCTTTTCATCTCAGAATGCCTGAATTTTGTCCAGAGATTTTCTCAGATGTTTATGGGTCAGTTCCTTTGAAACTTGGTATGGATGTTTACTACCATGGGACCCTGTGCACCTGCGATTATTATTTCGATTGTACTTTTTTTTTTTACCAGTTATTCCCCTTTTCATCTTAGAATGTCTGAATTTTGTCTGGAGATTTTCTCAGATGCTTATTGGTGGATTCCTTAGAAAATTGGTGTGGGTGTTCACTATCATGGGATCTTTTGCACCTGTGATTATATTTTCGATTGGACATATTTTGCCAGCGTTACGCTCCTTTCGTTTTAGAATGCCTGAATTGCCAAGAATTTTGTCCGGTGTTTTTCTCAGACGTTTATGGGTTGATTTGGTTGAAACTTATGATTGTTCAATGTCATGGGAACCAGTGCACCTGGAGTTATAGTTTTGATTGAATTTTTTGTCTGAGAGATAAGCCCCTTTTCATCTTAGAATGCCTGAATTTTGTCCGGAGATTTTCTCCAATGTTTATGGGTCGATTTCTTTGAAACGTATGGATGTTCACTACAATGGGAACATTGTGCACCTGCGATTATAGTTTTGAGCAGACTCTTTTTACCAGAGTATTGCCCCTTTTCATCTCAGAATGCCTGAATTTTGTCCGGAGATTTTCTCAGATGATTGTGGGTCGATTCCTTTGAAACTTGATATGGATGTTCACTAGCATGGGAACCTGTGTGCTTACTTACTATTATAGTTTTGATCATACTATTTTTTGCCAGAGTTGTGCCCCTTTTTGTGTCCTAGAATAATTTTGGTGGGGGGGGGGGGGTGGGAGGGAGGGTGGGTGGGTGGGTGGTATGAACAGGCCCATCTGTGACAGTCACACCTCTAGTTTTTTCAACTTTTGCCATGAAAAAATTTCTTATGTCTCCTCATTTGAAGGAGCTTATTATGCCTCGGTTCTCAGAAGGAGGATTCAGGGATATCTAGTGATGCCCTCCATCTGTCCATCTGTCCATCCATCTGTCTGTCCATCCATCTGTCGATCCACAGTGATATTGCAGCAGCAAATGGATGGATTTCAATGATATTTTGTTTGAGGGATCCTTGTGACAAGCTGCTCCTGCACATGTTATGAAAAACACACCTGCATATTTTTCACCACAGTTATGGCCCTCACCTTACTTGTGCTTCCTGTTATAAACAACTAGTAGACTCACCCATCCAAGGACAGAAAAGAGACTTCCCAGTGGGCAGGCCCACCCATACCAGGATGGATAAGTAGCCACTGCATATGAAGTGAGATAAAGCTAGAATTTTAGCTGGGCAGAATGGATATATCATAGACACTTCCCATTTATATAATAGATATGAACATTTGAGTTTTAATACTTTTTTTTTTCACTTTTTAAATTTCAGAACAGACTGCTGAGGAGCTGAAAGAACTGAAATCTCAACTTTCACAATCTCATTCTCTTGTAAAAAGTAAGTTGAATGGTGTTATGTCAAGAAATTGGGAGTTTCAAACAAGGGACGTATTAATTTTTTAAGCTAGGTCCTGGCAGCCTTCATATACTTGATTCTAAATTTAACTTATCTCTGAATAATATGAGCATAAGATGCATCAAAATGAAGGTAGTATTGCATAGAACCTGAACGAATTCATATCTACAACTAGACTGGTGTATACAGGTTTCAGTCTGTAGAAAGTCTTCATTCACATTTTGGTGAGAACTGTAAACGGAGGCAAATTATATCAAAACTATCTATTGCTGAGGTTGGCCCAGATATCTTAAAACAAGGCTAGGACATCAGTCAGACCTGTTGAGTTGGCAACAGCTTAAATTTTTGAACTAAGTTTTCAGTTTGTTTGGGTTTTATTCAAGGGAAAGTCCATCTTTGATTTTGTTTCTATTGCACGGATATAGCCTTGATGGTAATTTGAAAAGGAGTATTTTTCTTTTGTTTTTAAAACATAACATGCTATTTACATAAATATTCACTACTTAATTGGACACTATTCCATGAAATACATTACAGGAAAGAACATGTAGGCAGTCTCTAGTGAGATGTAACATCATTACATTTGTATGAACAAAATGTGTTTCCAAAACACGTAACTCACTGATTATCTCATTGGACTTCAAACATAACCCTTTACCTGCAAATCGGCTGCAGCCTCCTTCGAATTTCAAATTGAGCAGTTGAAAAGCGGTTGTTTTTAAAAAAAATTCCATTATCCCATATCATGTGACACCCCCCCCCCCACACACACCCTAATTGGGGGTCACATGATATGGTTTCCTTGAAATTTTGGGAAAAAATTGTAAAAACTAATTAATATAAAAAAGTTTGACATTGTGTGTGTTGGGTAAAGGGTTAAAAAAAATCCCAGTCATTCAAAGTGACGTAATTACAGTTTTATTAGGGCCCGCCGAAAAGCGGACGCCCTATAGTGATCGCTCTGTCCGTGCGTCTTGCCGTGTGTCCGTCCATCTGTCCATCCGTCCGTCCGTAATCTTTCTCTCTTAATAGATAAGGTTTTGATATTTGACATGTGGGTATATTATCTCAAGACGATGTGTCGCGTACCACGGTTGCCATACTTTGACCTTGAACTTTGACCTCAAGGTCAAATTATTCCGAATTCGGGGTTCTTATCTGACAAGTTCGTGTCCGGGCTGTAACTTTTTTCCCTTAATAGATAGGGTTTTGATATTTGGTATGTGGATAGATAATCTCAAGACGACGTGTCCCGTACCAAGGTTGCCATGCTTTGACCTTGAACTTTGACCTCAAGGTCAAATTATTCCGAATTCGGGGTTCTTTTCTGACAAGTTTGTGTCCGGGCTGTAACTTTTTTCCCTTAATAGATAGGGTTTTGATATTTGGTATGTGGGTAAATTATCTCAAGACGATCGTGTACCATGGTTGCCATGCTTTGACCTTGAACTTTGACCTCAAGGTCAAATTATTCCGAATTCGGGGTTCTTTTCTGACAAGTTCGTGTCCGGGCTGTAACTTTTTTCCCTTAATAGATAGGGTTTTGATAATTGGTATGTGGATAGATTATCTCAAGACGACGTGTCGCATACCAAGGTTGCATGCTTTGACCTTGAAGTTGGACCTCAAGGTCAAATTATTCAGATTTTTTTTTTTTTCTGACAAGTTTGTGTCCGGGCGGTAAATTTTTTCCCTTAATAGATAGGGTTTTGATATTTGGTATGTGGGTAGATTATCTCAAGACAACGTGTCGCGTACCAAGGTTGCCATGCTTTGACCTTGAAGTTTCACCTCAAGGTCAGATTATTCAGAATTTGGGTTTTTTTTCTGACAAGTTCGTGTCCGGGAAGGGATTTTAATCAGATTTTACCTAATGCTTGAAATATTTTAGTATTACGGTTCACATCAGTTTATACCTAGCATTGGTTAGTTGCTGCGGGGCCCGCAGAGATGGATTCCATCTCTGTGATTTCTAGTTTTGCACACAATACACTTAAATTTGATATTTCTTTTCTCAATAACTCTGTTAACAGCATATAACTTCCAAACACAAGACCATTTATCATACCATCATTACAAATTAGACCTACTGGTTGCATATGGTTCAAGGAGTAAAGTTCTGTTAATTGGACAGAATATCTAGTGATCTATCAAAGAGTTACTATGACAACTATTTAATTCCTATTTAATTGACTGATTCAGTCTAAATATATCCACTATGCATTTAACCCTATACACAGTGTAATGTTCAAAACCGGCCAGCGCTATTCACAAAAATCGCCAATTAATTTTCATTATTTTTTTCACTTTTTGTCCCGAAAACATAGGTTATGACCCCTCTTTGGAACAAGCTCATCAAGCTCATTCCAAAGAGGGGTCATATCCTATGTTTTTGAGACAAAAAATGAAAAAAACTTAGTTATTCAATTTTGTTTGCAAGTGTTGTCTGCTTTTCTTATTAGGTAAAGGGTTAACCTGTTTGACAAAGCTCCATGATTTCTGTCAATCATGATATAATTGAGTAAATGCTCTGTTTATCACAGGATTACAGGAAAATGACCAAATTCTTGTTTATTGAATATTTTTCACTTGCAAGGTGGTATTCAATTAACTTTAGCAGAAAATTGAAAACCTTCAAGAAATTTTGTTGTTCAGTGTTATTTATATCAACAACTACTCCCCATCTCTTCCTAAGATGGTGGCATGTGAGATACTTTTTTCTATATGTGACCAGTGAGTGTTCCTGCAGTCCAGTTGTATATAGAGCAGTGAGCCTGAGTTTATCAATGGTACATATGTCATCAACATATTTAATTAATCTCAAACTGTATGTTATTGGTTACTAAGTTGGAAAATCTGATAGTTACTTGCCACTGTGTTGTCCCATGGGTTTTCTGGCTTTTCTATTCATGCCAAACAAAGTTGGGGGGGGGGGGGGGGGTGATAGTATACTGTTTTGAGCTTGTCCATCCTTCCATACATTGTACTTTCGTTTTAATCCAATAACTTAATTTGTATAACAGTTGTATTGAAATCTCATAAACAACATCACTACCAATTTTTTTTCTCAGGTTCGATAGAAATTGTCAACATTTTAATGTGATTTTTAACTTGTTAATTTCTAATTTCCAAAGTATGTCCTGTTCCTGGTTCTTATCTCCAACTGATTAGAATCAGTAGACATGCGATAGATAAGTTTTTTATCCATCTATCAATCTGTAGACAAAAAACAAAAATTATCATAACTCAATTCAAGGCCAATTGTCATGATTCTCGACACAAGGACACATAGTGACGAGATGAAGAGGATGTTACATTTTGTATTCTTATAGCCATAAAAAAATAACCGCCATTGGCCATTTTGTTTTAAAAATAGCAGTTACACTTTTTAAATGGCCAAGCCACTATCAAGACTTTCAAAAACAATGAGGGTACTGGAGTAAAAGCCAACATTCCCTTGCTCATGTTTCGTATTCAGTTAAACGCAACTAATTTTTTTTTATATAAACTTGTTTTATCACAAATTATTGAAGAGTGCCTGTGTGCACTCTGCAATAATTTATAATAAAACAAATTTTGATTAACAAATTCATACCACCAAATATAATGTAGCCCTCAACCAGTTAAGCAATAATTTCCAAGCAGTGATTCAGATTTTGATTATTTTTTGATGGAAAAGCAACTAACACAATATCCATAACATACTAATCATGTTTTTCTCTTGTGCTTAAATTAGCCAGCCATCTTAGTTTGCGAAACTGCCATCTATATACAGAAAAAAATCACCCAAGACACCCAAACTAAGACCAAATATTAGTGCATGTTGACAAGGGGAAGAGGATATATTGAAACTTTCAAGAATATACCTCAGCTTTGTATAAATAATATTCACCAATTATGTTCAGGAAAACATTGAATGTTTATTTTCTCTACACAGATCTGAGAGAGCAAAATGAGAAAACAAAACAACATTCTGAACAGTACAAGGCCATTGCTGATGGTGTAGAAAAGAGCTTGAAAGAGCAAGTCCAGGTAAAATGAATTAATTTTGAAAAATAATGCGCAATACAGGTACACTTTTTCAGTGAATCTGTCTTTAATGTTTATCTATCTTGTTAGGTGGGAAGCTCATGCCTCCACCCACTTCACCCAGCCTGCATACATTTTCACAGAAGTGGAGTGAAAAAGGTAATACATTCCCACATATTTTTAAACAACAACCAACGACCTAGACCAGCTGGTGCTAACTCGAAAATTAATTCAGGGTCAAACACAAATCCCCCCCCCCCCCCCCCCAATTCCCAAAATTTGCATGCAAAACCGAAAATTCAATGTCCTATCTGGTCCTCCATACTTTTCAGATCTGTGCATGCGCAGTATCCAGGAAGACAATGAAATTGGCACCAACCATCATTTTTTGTTTGGCCCTGAAGTCATCGACAATGAACTGACATCTGTGCTTTTAAATCTCATTTTTGAGGATGCCAGACACAAACCAATGGTGAAATTGGTGGATCCAAGAACATAATTGGATGATGGAAGTGAACAACGGTGGTCAGAAACGTTCAGGGCTGTAACTTTATAATTTTTTTCAAAATTATTTCATGTCCCCCAATTTCGGGACATGGGCCTCACGTCAACAATCTTGCTTATGATGTTTCCACTGTTTGTTAAGTGTTCCTTCCCTATCCTTCCTTAAAGGCCTCCTGTTAAACTCCCAAGCTTTTTAGCTTATATTTTTATACTGTACCAATGACCCAGACTTAGCTGGTGCTAACTCTAACAAAACCAGGGCCAAACACAAATTTTGCCCCCCAATCCCCAAAATTTGCATCCAAAACAAAAAGAAATCATGTCCTAAAGGACCTCCATACTACGCCTCTACTGCGCATGCGCAGTGACGCAGTCGTCCCGAAATTGGCGCCAATTATCATTCTCTGTTTGGCCCTTCATCAGTCAACATCTCACTGATCTTTGTGCTTGTAAATCTCAGTTTAAAGGATGCCAGACACGTAATTTTTGGAGAAAATGTGATTCTAAGGAGGATAGAAGGAGGAGAGGAAAAAGAAGTGGCAAAAAATAATCAGGGCTGTACTTAAAATTTTTTGATGAAATTATGTTAAGTTGCCTATTTTCGAGGCATGGGCCTCTTGTTGTCATTCTTGCTAATTGTTGCACTGCTTATTCAGTGTTTCCTCTCCCCTAGCCTTCTAAAGTCCCCCCTGGCAATTCTCCCATGCTTTTGGCATATTTTTGAGAAATTTCATTTCTAAAACTTCCTGGGAGAGTTGCTTGGTTACAGAATGTTTTCTGTTATTTTCCCCATAGTTACGTTTTCACCCATGGGTGTATAACGTTTGTGTTCTGCATCTTCCATCTGATGTTCTACAGATTCTCCCCTGGGTGTCTCTGTTTTGCATCAGATAGAGTGTAATTGATGACTGATTCCGGGCCAGTTTTTTCAGTGCCTGGAGTCATGTTTTCTAGTGTGTTTACACTGTTTGTTTTCATTGGCAACAGCCTTTTTTGAGGGGGGCTGTTTGCCTTTGTGGTAGTTTATCTCATTATAAGATACATTTATATTATCCGAAAGTGTCTCATTAATTATTTTATATAAATTTAAAATTTTTGACCACACTTTGCCATCGGATCCATCGGGGCTCAACGTTACTTTTCAGCAACTTGGGCTTCTCTGAAAAAATATTTTTTCAAAATTATTTTGTTTTGCAATTGTTTTTTCATTTATTAATGGATCATGTTATTATGTATCTTTGTGTCAGGGGTTTTTGTGAGTAACTAGGACTTTTTGTTGTTCTTTCACAATGAAGGGATGTTGTTCAAATTGTAATAGGAAGAAATCTTCCTCTGACTTTCATGATCATTGTATTAATTGTAGTCAGTGTTCTCGCATTAATCCCTGTCCTATATGTGAACATTGGGATGAGAAACATTGGAAACGTGTGTCACGATATGTTGTTTCTGGAGAAAGGGCGATGCCGGCTCTTTCTCCGCAAGGTCACTCTACTCTCTCAGTTTCTATTTCAGAGGAACCAGAACAGGGTGATGTTTCCATGTTATCTTCTTCCGGTGTAGCGTCCATTCACCGAATGGTTCGGCAGCCGGGTTCGTCCGATGCGGTCCAAGAGGAAATTTTGGGTGATGCGAGCACTATAAACATAATAGATGCACACCCAGTGACGGCGGATAGTAAGCGAGAACGGAGGAAGCCTTTTAGTCCGGTTCATAGCTCGTCCAGGTCCAGCCGGGCCGCGAGCGAGAGAGGTCCCTCTCTCGTACAACAACATCTGGGACCAGATGTTGTGGTACAAAATGTGTCTTTAGCGGAGCATACGTCCGTCGCTCGGGACGCTCCGTTGTATAAGCAGTCCGCAGAGACTGTTAAGGCTTCCTCTTCTCGTCAGCGCACACGACCGCACCTTGGCTGCGTGACCGCCGATATATTACCAGCTTCGCCGATGAAGGATTCTTCGGCGACCAGGTCACACCATCCAGCAGCCAGGGATTCGAGACCGATGGACTCCGGACGTTCGCATAGGAAAAGTATGCGGGAGCCATCTGATGCGGAGCTGCCCTCGGCGGAGCTGCCCTCGGCGAAGCAGCGAAAGACTGCGCATCCGCAGGTCTCGACGCCGGACATTCTTGTGCAGATAGCACAGCTTATCGCAGCATCCCAGCAGCCGACAGAAACAGTGTCGGATCGAGAATTATCCGACGGCGCTGGGTCGGTACGCTCCGCCGAAGCATCGGGGGCGGACGACCGGGAACATCGTGAGGTCCGACCGGATGGTGAAAGGGATACGGATGACTTGGAGCTATCCCTTTCGGAACAACATAAAGCTGCCGTGGACTTCATCCGGCACTTTCTCCCTCAAGTTGTTCCGTCGGGCCAGACTGCTGCGCTTCCGGACAAGAGAATTATAGCGTCATTGGACTCTGAATTTTTTGAGCGGTTCAGGGACATCGCTCCCGAGTTTCCGTCGCAGTCCAATAATGTTGCTAGAACATTTGAATTATTGAACGACGCTATATTTAAACTTGCTTCCAGGGCGGGGAAAGCAGGTTTCTTGTCCGCTAATACTCTCAACCTGCCTTTCATTAATGCAAGGAATAAATTCGATACGGCAGGACAGGGTATACCGAGAGTTCCTCTGCGTATGGACGACGAGGCGGAAGACTTAGAGCTATCATTACCGTCGTCAGCTTCTATTCCAACCGCGGTGTTGGAAACAGCTATTGCGTCTAACAGAGCCAATTTAGATGCCTTATCTTACGCAGATCACCTTACTAAGGCGTTATCACTGCGCCTTCAAGGGGAAGAGTTTCAGGATATACAATCCTCTTTAAGACTTCTTTCAAGGGCAGTAGCTTATTCCACGTGTAACTCCGCCCTTTCAGTGGCAAATCTGGAGTTGGTTAGACGTGACGCAGCCCTAGCTACATCCACACTAGTGGATTCTAAGGTGAAGAACTCTCTTAGAGTCGCTTCGGTCTCAGGAGAACTTCTCTTTGACGGCAAGCTTTCCGCTATTTATGATAAAATTAAAAAGAAAGCTAATGATTCTCTGTTGTTCAGATCGGCTCCTAAGAAGTCGGATACAGCAGACACGAATAAGACAGGCACTTCTGGGTCTAATGCGCCCAAGAGAGGTTCCTATAGAGGTTCCGGTGCGTCCTCTTGGTCTTATTCGAGAGACCGTCAGGATAGCGACTCTCGTTCGGGACGTCCTTCAGGCCGGGATAATCGGTCGGACGCCCCGAGGTCGACGAGGCGAGGTGCGGGTCGTGGAAGACGTGGTTTCTCCTACCGCAGGCCTCGCAGGTCCAGGAGGTGATGGCTTAAACCTCTATCGCGTTCCGGTTGGCGGAAGGTTGTCGAGTTTTTCACAAGAGTGGGCGTCGATTACGGACGACCCTTGGGTGAGAGGAGTGACTTCGGAAGGTCTAAAGATATCCTTCAAACGAAAGCCTCCATTAACTCGAAGTCCAAAGTGGACTCATCTTCCGTCAAATCCACAGAAAAGAGACGCTCTGTTATCAGAAGTGCAGTCTCTTTTAATGAAGAACGTGGTAGAGGTCGTAGAAAACCAGGAATCTCTGGGATTCTACAGCCATCTGTTTCTGGTTCCGAAACCAGATGGCTCGTTCCGTCCAGTCATAGATTTGAGCTGGATAAAGAAGCTGATCGTCGCTCCGAAGTTTTATATGGAGACGATTCGATCGGTCAGAGCGAGTATTCGGGTGAACGATTATGCAACGAGCATAGATCTCAAAGATGCGTACTTTCACGTCATGGTACATCCGACATTCCGAAAGTATCTACGCTTTGCAGTCCTGGGAGTGGTGTATCAATTCCGGGCGATGTGCTTCGGATTGAATCTAGCACCCTGGGCTTTCACTCGGGTAATGAACTCGGTAATGATCTACTTCCGAGCTCATTCGTCTGCGGTAACGTCGGCCTACCTGGACGACATTCTTCAGAGGTACGGCAATGAGTTAACGCTTCAGAACGATGTTCAGAATCTTCTTCTATTGCTCCGACGTCTCGGTTTTATAGTAAACGAGGAGAAGTCGGATCTGGTGCCGTCCAAGTCATTCACTCATCTGGGAATGAGCTTCGAGACGCACAACAATCTCGTTCGTCTGCCGTTAACCAGAGCGAAATTAGTCAGTTGTTACGCTCGCTACTGTCTGCACGCAGACAAAGTCACGGCGAGAGAATTTATGAGACTGATAGGTCTGTGCGGAGCCGCCGCGGATCTCATTCCGATGGGGCGGCTACGCACACGTCCTCTTCAAATTTTCCTGACTCAGAATTGGAGTGTGAAAATTCATTCGCTCGATGTAGACGTTCTCTTGTCAGATCAAGTGAAACAAGAGATTCCGACTTGGGCAAACATTCAGTGGTTAACTCAAGGAGTTCCGCTGCAGTTGCCGGATCCGAGTTTTACCGTTATGACGGATGCCAGTCAAACAGGTTGGGGTGCATCATTAATCCCAACGGATTCGAGATGCCAGGGTCTTTGGGATCCGCAATTCCTGTGCAAGCACATAAACATCAAGGAAATGATGTCAATTTGGCTTGCGTTACGTCACTGGATGGACATTATTCACGATGCTCATGTCCAAATCCTATCCGACAATACGACAGTAGTGGCGTATATACGGAATCAGGGAGGCACTCATTCAGTTCCGTTGTTCAATCTAACGGAAAGAATCCTTCTGTTTGCGTTAGAACATCACGTTCTTCTTTCAGTCCATCACATACTGGGTCGTCTGAATCTGCTAGCAGACTCCCTTTCACGAAAGGGTTCCTTGTTGCCGTCGGAGTGGACTCTCAACAAACAAGTATTCAATCAGATTTGCTACCAATGGGAACGGCCAATGATAGACTTATTTGCGACACATCTCAACAATCAGTTGCAGACGTATGTGTCTCCGTGTCCGGATCCAAGAGCATTTGCAGTAGACGCTCTGTCGATCCCTTGGGATGGAATGATAGGATATGCGTATCCTCCAGCGCCGTTAATTCAACAAGTATTGCTAAAGATAAAACAATCTCAATGCAAGATTCTGTTGGTAGCATCTCTGTCGCCACAGAGACCTTGGATAAATCTACTCAGGTGTCTGTTGTGGGACCTACCGCGGAAGCTTCCTCCACGAGAGGATCTTCTTTCGCAGGGGAAATCGCGCCAACTCCATCACAACGCGCAAGGTCTCAACCTTCACGTTTTTCTGTTGTGCGGTCCTTCTTGCATGGCAAGCACTTTACAGGACGAGCAGTGGACGCGATTTCTAACTGTAGGAGGACCTCCTCTTCGCTAAACTATGCGGCTAAGTGGAAGGTTTTTCGTCGTTGGTGTAGGGATCATTCTGTAGATATATTTGATCCCTCTATACCAGACATTGCAAACTTTCTAGTATACTTGTTTGACGAAATCAAACTGCAGCCTGTTACTATAAAGGGTTATAGATCTATGTTATCTGATACCTATGCACATCATGATAGTTTACAAATTGGATCTAATGTCTCTTTATCGAAGTTGGTTAGAAACTTTTCGATAAATAGACCCAGAACTCTTAGATTAATTCCTAAGTGGAATTTAGCTTGGGTTCTCCTTAAATTGAAGGAAAAGCCATTTGAACCTCTTGGGACAGTAGATTTCAAATTCTTATCTTATAAGACAGCTTTTCTCTTAGCTTTCTCTTCTGCCAGAAGAGTCAGTGAGCTTCATGCACTATCGGTGGATGATTCTCATTATCGTAGTGTTGGGAACACTATCACCTTCACTACTAATGTGGGTTTTTTAGCTAAGAATCAGGCTCCTAATAAATATCCGGAACCTATTGTTATTAAGGCTCTTCCGTCTTCAGACGGGCGTAGGCCTTTACTCTGTCCTGTTAGAGCACTACGTATCTATAAACAGAGATCTCAGTTTATCAGAAAGGGACGAAAACGTTTCTTTCTGTCTTTGATGCCTAATAGAAAGGACATTTCAGTCCATTCTATTGCTAGATGGATTCAGTTAACTATCCGTACTGCTTATGAAGATTTATCTTCTTCTCAGCAGTCTGTGCTTAAGATTTCTGCTCATGAAGTAAGAGCTCTTTCTACTTCCTGGGCTTATGCTAATAGTGTTGCTATTACAGATTTAATGAAGGCTGCTTATTGGTCTCAGCCATCCACATTTACGAATTTTTATCTCAGAAATATTGAGTCCATTTCTGGAGACCTGCATTGTTTAGGTCCGTTATCTGTTGCTCAGAATGTCGTCCACTAAACAGTTGCAACTATAGTTATGCAGGCTTTCTGTTCCGGCAGTGACTCCGTCCGGCTGCCCTCTTCGCTCTGGGCTATTTGACCCAGGGCAAGGGGAAGGTGGGGGGGCGGGTGTTCCCTTAGGTCACCTGCTTTATAGTGAAAAGCAAGGGAATGCCTCCTCCAAGTCCAGAGTCGCTTCCGGGATGGTTTTAAAGTGTAATATTAATGTTTAAATTCATTCATGTCTTATTTTTAAAGTGTAGCTCGGTGTGAAGCATTTGTATATGTCAAGTGTCAAACGGGCTTTAATATACAATACTCGGACACTTTTAAATGATTATAAAGAGTCTCAATTCTCTGGACTACTTTATTTATTGGCTTGCTTTAAAAATAATTAGTATAAGGGTTATACTGGATGTTAATAGAGAACATGAATGTTATTGTGCTCAATTATTAGGGGTAGTGTATCTTTCTAATTTAATATTAAATAAGAAAGATACATGTAAAGCCTAATACTCCTTTTCTCCTTAAGGGGTTACCTCTTTACTATATAGTTGAGCTTATTGGATTTTCCTCTATGTCCTAGGCCCTCCAGCCTGTTTACTATTCAGCTAAGTCTGGGTCATTGGTACAGTATAAAAATGTTAAAAAATTTATAGTAATTTATATATTTTTTATACTTACCAATGACCCAGACGGGGATGGCCCTCCCTGGAGTTGGGAACTCTTGCCTCCCCGCTGAGTACATAGCGCTGACCAGGCACTGCCAGTAAGAATGATAATTGGCGCCAATTTCGGGACGACTGCGTCACTGCGCATGCGCAGTAGAGGCGTAGTATGGAGGTCCTTTAGGACATGATTTCTTTTTGTTTGGGATGCAAATTTTGGGGATTGGGGGGCAAAATTTGTGTTTGGCCCTGGTTTTGTTAGAGTTAGCACCAGCTAAGTCTGGGTCATTGGTAAGTATAAAAAATATATAAATTACTATAAATTTTTTAACTTTTATTGAAATTTTTTATAAAATTTCTTGGGAGTTTGACGTGTATTACAGAATGTTTATTCTGTATATCCCCATGGTTACGTCCTCACCCTGGGGGTGTTTGGGTTATGCATCTTCTGTCTGATGTATCCTTTTTTCTTCATCTGAAGATCTTGCTTTACATTGGGTAGCTTTAAAATCTGTTGCTGACTTTGGGCCTTTTTTATTCAGTGCCTGAGGTCTTGTTTCCGTTTTTTTCCTCTGACGTTGTTTACATTGGCAAAGGCCTATAAATATATGTAGTTTCAACTTATTATTACTGTAGGATTGTTGTAGGATACATATTATAATATTCCGGTAGTGTAGCAATAAGTTTTGGAATTTTGTCCACATTGAGGCTGTATCGGGATATTTTTGGGCTCTCTGTGTTCCCTTTGGGAACTTGGGCTTTTGTCAAAACATTTTCGCAAAATTTTTTTAAATTAATTTTTCGATTTGTATTTTAAATGTTCATTATTATGTATCTTTATCATGTATTTATTGTGGAGTTGGTGGGAGTACTATCGACTTTGTTTTATTTATTATGGAAGCTTATTGTTCAAAATGCAAGGCGAGGAAGTCTTCCTCAGATTTACATGCTTGTTGCCTTGCTTGTAGTTGATGTACTCCCACTAATTCTTGCCCTACACATGTTGTGTACGCTGCCCATCTGAACACAGAAATTGAGACCCCACTAATTACACTACGAGGTGGGGTCTCAAAACCCCACCACGTGACTTCAATTTGTCTATAATTAACTAATTAAGTGTGGTAATCAGGTTTATTCTTCCACCAAAAATAGTTTCAGTTTATTGTTGTTTAGTGATTGTTAGGTATTGCACTTAAGTATAAATTGAATACGTATGCTCCATACGTGTTTTTGATAATAAAAAGCATTAATATGGCAGAAAAAAACGATCAAAATATGGAGTTGAATCGTGTTTTTAATCTCGCATGAATATGTCAAACTGTGTAATGGGATGTTCGGCTGACGTAGGTTTATCTTTTGATCTCTCAGTCACCGGCTCTTAATTAGATCAAATTTTTTCACAGTCAGTAAAAAATTACTTTTACTTGAAATATTAAAAGGATAGTTCAATATTTGAAAAAGTTATTAAAAACTATTGCAATTCCAAATGTTGTTCATCAAAATCGATTCAGAACTTGAGGAATTACGAAAAAATAAATATTATACCGTACTGAAATCATGGATGTAAGTTGAAAAAATTATAACTTGACCACCACAATATCTGGACATTTCCCCGACGGTCTTTTACCTAACTGTAGCTATTGACGGAGAAGAATCATGTTACATGTACTGAATTTTGAATAAATTGTGGGTTGGGGTGGAAGGGAATCCGATTTATTTATTTATTTATTTATTTATTTATTTATTTATTTATTTATTTATTGGTGTTTAAGGTCATATACTTATGCACAATGGCTAATCATTACCGTGACAGTTTTACGGGTGGAGGAAGCACGAGTACCCACCGTGCAACGACGAGCAGCTGCCAGCTCCCCAACATTGTTATTCTGCACTGGCAGCACAGGCAGGGTTAGATTGGTTGAAGACTTGTGTACCATCGACGTGCAATATGCCTTAGTACACGGCGTCATCGTGCCCCCACGTTGCCAATCGGGTTTAAATGCCTTGCCCAAGGACACAACGCTGGAGTCCGAATTGATCGATCAGACGGTCACCCATCCAATGATTAACTGGTTCGACGTTGCGTAACTTCGGTGATCTGACGAGAACCGGTTACCGCAATGCCACCGCGCCCCTGATTTACGATTTTAAAAGTTAAGTTCAGAGTGGAATGTTAAAATGTACATGTTGAGATTGGAATTAACCTAAATAAACTACACTAAAGAAAAAGGAATGCTTGTGGTGGCCCTGGGACGTTTCAGCCCAAGACTCTTCGGAATTTGTATATTGAGGCGCCTGCAAGCATTAGGAAGGAAAACTGGCCAAGATGGGGGGGTGGGGGGCAGATGGACAAGCAATCAATGATATAGGCCTATTTGTGCATGTGGGTTTATGGGAGTCTTGGGTCCAATTGCCTAGTTTCGGGGATGGAGGAGGGGGGGACTATTTACTTCAACATTTAGGAGTGGTATGGATGACTGAATCTTACACTGCCAAGACACTGAAATTTTTGATGTGCGGGCTGCGCCAGAAAATCTCCGATAGAGGAACTAAAAACTCCTGTCTGAAAGACTTATTTAATTTTTGGGGTTTCAAGACACATGTGGGGGGACAAAACCAAAAAATTATAATACGAAATTTCGGGGCATGTTTCAGCTAGGGTTATGATGTTTGGTGGTCTGGCTTGTCGATCGGCATGTCATTATTGAAAAATGAAAAAAAATATTATTTTCTATTGATTTTATTTACATATGGTTATAATTATGATTGCTGAATTAATAAAAGGTAATTGAAAATGTTGATTTGTCTCTTATTTTTTCTCAAATTCTCATGTGCAGAGGTGTTAAAACAGATGTTGGTTTGAAGGACAGCTCTGTGCTTTGTCGCGCCACTCAAATGTTATTTCACACCTTGTGCAAATGGTAGTTTAATCTACTATATTTATTAATCACTTCAATCCCGACTACTTTAATGTAGTAGAATAGTGGTAGAATATTTTATTCAAGTTTCACATTTCAATACACATACATAATATACATAGAGAATTTACAAAATATTTATATGAAATCCAGCACATGGAGGCTTATGAGACACATTTTCATCAGAGGTAGGTCTTTTTTTTTACAGTAGTTCATAAAAAAACCAGAAAAAAACCCCAAAAAACAAAAAAACCAAACCCGAAAAACCAAAACACATGCACGCACACCAACACACACGCACCCTTGCAGACCCCCCCCCCCCCCCCCCCACACACACAGAGAGTAATATGCAGACATACACCCACATGCACTTGCGTATACTTTCGTGTATTAATTTTCTTTCACCTTTTCTTACTTTCTCTCCCCCCCCCCCCCCCCCCATCACGTATATCAGTCTCTCTCTGTCTCTTTCCCGCTGAAGTGTACTCTCATCACATATATCTGTCTCTCTCTTTCTCTTTCCCGCTGAAGTGTACTCTCTCTTAGAATGGCACATTCGCAGATATTTTAATTCGGTATCTCCCTTTTCTTCAACGTATTTTTAGCTCACCTGACTGAAAGTCAGGGTGAGCTTTTCTTATCACTCTTCGTCCGTCGTCTGTCATCCTGCGTGAAAGTGGTGTTTGAGCCTCTTTCTCCTAAACCACTGGCCACATTTTCAATTAAATTTCATGTAAGTAGTGGTTATATAGGGGCATTTTGATTTTTATCCAAAATAGGTTTCGGCTCATATTGAGTAGAGGTGTGGGGAAAAAATGGCAAAATTTTTTGAAAATCTTCTTCTAATGAACCACCAGTAGCAGAGACTTGATATGTGGTATACAGAGTCCTTTTGAGGTTTAGAATCAAGTTTGTTCAAAAGAAGTTTGTCAGGCATTATTTGCCTTCGTTATGGGAGGGCAAAAATTTTGGCCACGCCTAAAATTTCTATTTTCAGAACCGTCAGGTCGATTTGAACCAAATTTGATATGAGATGATAATGGGTCATAAGTAGTTGATTGATGCAAAAAAAAATTTTCTCATTGCCCTGTGGGAACCTCGGGAGCTAAAAATAGGAAAAACCTTAAAACTGCCATATCTCCAAAACTACACGGCACAGAGAATTCTTATTTTGTATAAAGCTTACTTTTATCCAGTAGAATAGAATGTTTAAAAAAAATCCCTATCGGTTTGATCACAAGGTACTTTTTTTCAGGACTTTGAAAAAGTGCTGAGTCAGCACTGTTTAACACTATAGGCAATGGGAAAAAGATTAAAAAATCTTCTTCTCCAGATCCAGCAGGCAGAATCTTTTGATATTTGGTATGCAACATTGTAGGGTGGATCTGATTCAAGTTTGTTCAAATCGGCCCCCCTGGGTTCATATTTGGGCTCACTATAGAAGCCCGAATTCGAACGTAGTGCATTTCAGGCAAATTTCTTCACAAATCTTCTTCTCCAGATTGAGCAGGCAGAATCTTTTGATATTTGGCATGCAACATTGTGGGGTGGATCTGACTCAAGTTTGTTCAAATCGGCCTCCTGGGTTTATATTTGGGCTCGGTATAGAAGCTTGAATTCGAACTTTGTGCATTTCAGGCAAATTTCTTAAAAAATCCTCTTCTCCAGATCCAGCAGGTAGAATGCAACATTGTGGGGTGGATCTGATTCAAGTTTGTTCAAATCGCCCCACCTGGATTCATATTTGGGCTCACTATAGAATCCTGAATTCGAACTTAGTGCATTTCAGGCAAATTTCTTAAAAAATCTTCTTCTCCAGATCCAGCAGGCAGAATCTTTTGATATTTGGTATGCAACATTGTGGGGTGGATCTGATTCAAGTTTGTTCAAATCGGTCCCCTGGGTTTATATTTGGGCTCACTATAGAAGCCTGAATTCGAACTTAGTGCATTTCAGGCAAATTTCTTAAAAAAATCTTCTTCTCCAGATTCAGCAGGCAGAATCTTTTGATATTTGGTATGCAACATTGAGGGGTGGATCTGATTCAAGTTTGTTCAAATCAGCTCCCTAAATTCATATTTGGGCTCACTATAGAAGCTCAAATTCGAACTTAGTGCATTTCAGGCAAATTTCTTAAAAAATCTTCTTCTCCAGATTCTGCAGGCAGAATCTTTTGATATTTGGTATGCAACATTGTGGGGTGGATCTGATTCAAGTTTGTTCAAATCGCCCCCCTGGATTCATATTTGGGCTCACTATAGAATCCTGAATTCGAACTTAGTGCATTTCAGGCAAATTTCTTAAAAAATCTTCTCCAGATTCAGCAGGCAGAATCTTTTGATATTTGGTATGCAACATTGTGGGGTGGATCTGATTCAAGTTTGTTCAAATCGGCTCCCTAGATTCATATTTGGGCTCACTATAGAAGCTCGAATTCGAACTTAGTGCATTTCAGGCAAATTTCTTTGAAAATCTTCTCAAGATCCAGCAGGCAGAATCTTTTGATATTGGGTATGCACCATGCTGAGGGGGGTGAGATTCAAGTTTGTTCAAGCCAAGTCCCTGGGTTCATATTTGGGCTCACTGTGGTAGCCCGAATTATAACTTAGTTCAAAATGAGGAATTTTCTTTAAAAATCTTCTTCAGATCCAGCAGTCGGAATGTTTTGATATTTGATATGCAGCATCCTTAGGGGTGGGGGTGTGGGGAGGGAGATTCAAGTTTGTTCAAGCCATGTCCTTGGTCTATATTTGGACTCACTGTGGGAGCTTGAATTGTAACTTAGTTCAAAATGAGGAATTTTCTTTAAAAATCTTCTTCTTCAGATCAAGCAGTCGGAATGTTTTGATATTTGGTGTGCAGCATCCTTGGGGGGGGGGGGGGAGATTCAAGTTTGTTAAAGCCAAGTCCCTGGGTTCATATATGGGCTCCCTGTGGGAGCCCGAATTATGACTTAGTTCAGTATGAGGAATATTCATTAAAAATCTTCTTTTTTTTTATTAGATCCACTGGTCAGAATCTTTGGATATTTGGTATAAGCTTTTCTTAGGAGGAGCAGATGCAACTTGTTGAAATCTATTCTCTGGGTTGATATTTAGGCTACCATGTCAGGTGATTGCCCTCAGGCCCCTTGGGGCCTCTTGTTACATACACACAGGCCTAGCTATTTCAATTGATAATACAAATAACAACAATGTCGAGGAACGTTGAAAAATCTGCAAATGCAAAGAGTATAAAAGTATGTACAAACCCCTTCAGAATTGGATGAAGGATATTTGTTTCGGTATGCAAATATCTCCCGTCCACCCCACCCCCCCTGTGAAATAATCATTAGTTTCAGTCACGGGTGAGATACTTTTTGGTATCCATTCAACAACTCTATATCCTTTTTATAAGAATCTATAATTGCGTAGCCCGACAAGAGTAAGACAGGAAAGAGGATGGGCTGGTCGAGTTGACTCAATGTCGTAAACTGGTATCACTTCGATCATCAGCCTTGAGCCGTGGACGCTTTCTTGGCGCAGGAGGCTTTTTCGCCCCCACTTCCCACCCAAGAAAAACACGGTTCATCATCACGTGTTGGCCTACAGCTGTAAACAAAATGTGAAATTGGGAACTTCGCGAATATTATTTGTTTTTCTCAAGTCTGGTTTATTTATTTCCTCGATCAAATCGATTGCGCAAACACAACAGTTTAGTTTCGAAAGTGACGAGGACTTTATACTTAACCAAATGGAGCTGACTGTTCTATTCCCAATTTACAATTTCAAACCACAGCAATAGTTGCCGTCTGCCTCCTCCAAATTCCAATTTTAATTTAAAATAAATCTACTACCAGTAACAAACGTAGTTGCCTTGACAGTTGACATCCCAAGACAGTATTTATTAATCAGCAGAGAAACTGACATGCAAAAGCAATTAAACTAATCGTTAACGCTTGTAACTATGGTAGGTCACTAGTGTTTTGAAAACTGTCTTCCACTGATCAAACAATGCGGTCCACTGGAACTCCACGGTGGAGAACACCGCGGCGGCGTTTTTTTTCAATCCACGTTGAACGTACTGTAATGTTAGTTATAAGAAACCAAATGAAGTTAGATTAAAAAAGTCAACTCATTTATGTAAATATCAATGTGCAAAAAAAAAAAAATTATATATGTTAATATCTATGTGCAGTGTAATATGTTTCTATAGTTTATCGCTTGTTAAAAGTTGAAACACTTGAATGAAATAAAATATGTTAAAGCCAATGTTCTTGTTATTGTTGCTCTGTTGTCAATGAAGATAAGTAATTAATTGTACACGCCCACTCATAAATAGTTCCTCTATAAATAGACAGCACTAATCTAAATTTAGCATCAATAACTGGGGTATTAATTGACCAGCCTCATATGGGTACTGTACACAAAATGCATGTGTTGATTGGGATGACAAACGTTGGATGCAGGTGTCACGGTTTGTTGTTAGCAGTGAGAGACCAATGCTGGCCCTCTCGCCGCAAAGTCAATCAAGTTTCTCAGTTTCTTTTTCAGAGGAACAAGAACAAGGTGATGGTTTTGTGACACCTTCAAGAAGTGTGCTACTGTTGTCACGCTCTGATGAGCAAATGGCTAGCTGACAAAGTGTTCATGAATATTAGGCAGGGGATAAAGCCACTAGCAGGTGGTTTTTGTCCCTTGTCTGCAGCTAGCTCGACTGGTGAAGCGGTTACGCCGTCTGTGGGTCCCGTGAGGTATGTCCATTGTGGTCTTAAGAAGTGGATTGGGTAGAGTGATCACTTTAAAACATAAATATGCTCACCCAGTGACGATGGAACAAGGGAAGAAGTCAGCAAGTGTTGTGGAAAGCTTGGTGAGCTCTGAAAGGGCCGCGAGCGAGAGAGGTCCCACTCTATCACAGTAACATCTGGGCCAGATGTTGTGATAAGAAACTTGCGTGAGTCGGAGCATACGTCCACACATGCCGTTCAGGACACTCCATATAGATCGTAGCCGGCCTCTTCCACTTCATCTACTAAGCACACATGACCGCACTCTAGCTACCCGACTTCGGATATCCAGCCTGCTACAGGACGAAGGGATCACTCTTCGCCGGTGAAGTCGGACCATCCGGTAGCTAGGGAGACGAGGCCTTGCTCATCGGGACATTCGGAGAAAAGAGCCATCTCTGACATATTGTCCCAGGAGCAGCAAGCCTTGAAGAAACAGAAGGCCGCTGCTCCTCAGGCCTCTGTGATGGACTTGCTGTCGCAGATTGCACAGCTGATCGCAGCGTCCCAGCAAATGCAAGAGCAGCCTCCTCCAGACTCAGAACATGAGCTATCGGATGGTGTTGGGTCAATCCAGCTGTCCACTCACGCAGATACAAGGGACCGAGATTCACAACTGATTCTCTCGGATGGTGAAAGGGATATGGAAGAAGATTATCCTTCCCTTTCAGAACAACACATGGTTGCAATGGATTTCAGCCATCAATACTACCCTGAATTTGTTCTGTCAAATCAGAATGCTGCGACGACAAAGAAGAAACTACTGGTGCCGTTGGACGCAGACTTTATTCGGACAAAGGAGGAGGTCCTTTCTTTTCACGGTTCATTCTAGACAGGTGTTGCAGGCCTTTGTCCACATAGACGATGCCGTATTCAGTCTCTCAAGTATGAGGAAGAAAGGCGGTTTCTTATCTTTTTCTTCTATAAGCATACCGTTTCTTGGACCATGTTCATTTAAAACGGTTGCTGAAGATGTTCAGAGAGTTCCTCTGCGAATGGATGAGCAGGCCGATGGATCTAGAGGTATCCTTACCTGGATCATTCACAATTTGCTCAGACACAGTTGAGACACAATTTCTTCAAATAGAGCAAATTTGGACGCTATGTCTTATGCGGATCACCTTACAAGAGCTATGGCGCATCGTCTCAATGGAAAGGAATTTTAGAGCATATAGAGCTAGCTGCAGTGCTCATAATTGCAAGAGTTAGATTTTTAATTTCTTGCAAGCAGCTAGCTCGACTGGTGAAACAGTACTCTGTCTGTGAGTGCCGGGTAAGACCGTTGGGGTCGAAAGAAGTGGATTGGGTAGTGCGAGCACTTTAATATAAATAACACACCCAGCGACGACAGAAATAGGGAGGAAATAGGGAAGAAGTCAGCAAGTTTCTTGTACTTGGCAAGGTCTATAGACCACAAGCGGGAGAGGCCCCTCTCTAACCTAACAGATATTTGGGGCCAAATGTTGTTATGAGAAACTTGCACGAGCCAGAGCATATGTCCGCCCTCCACTCCGGACGCTCTGTTTAGTCTGCAGTCAGGATCGGCTTCAGTCACGGCTTCCTCTACGTTTCACAAGCCGAAATGAAGTTTTCTGGTTGGAAACTTGTACGAGGTGGAGCATACGTCTGCCCACTGCTCGGGATGCTCCGTCTAGTCTGCAGCTGGGGTTGGCTTCAGTCACGGCTTCCTCTGCTATGTTATTAAAGCACACACGACTGCATCCTAGCTACCAAACTTCGGATATCCATCCTGCTGCACGAAGAAAGAACTACTCTTCGCCCATGAAGTCGGACCATCCAGTAGCTAAGGAGACGAGGCCTCGATCATCAGGACGTTCGGAGAAGAGATCCACCTCTGACACACCGTCCCAGGAGCACTGTTCACGCAGATGCAGTGGACTGAGATTCGCAACTGATTCTCTTGGATGGTGAAAGGGATAAGGAAGAGAATTATCCTTCCCTTTCGAAATGGCACAGGGTTGCGATGGATTTCATCCATCAATACTACAATGGCAATTTCATCAAGTAGAGCAAATTTGGAAGCAATGTCTTAAGCAGATCACCTTACCAGCGCTATGGCGGACGTCTCAATGGGAAGGAAGTTGAGGATGTTTGTACCTCCCTTAGAGTTCTTTCCAGGGCAATTTGTATACCACGTATAACTCTGCCTTTACAGTGGCTAATCTGGAGTTAATCAGATGTGATGCTGCCCTTACGTCGTCATCACTTATAGATGACAAGGTGAAAAGCTCTCTTCGGGTCGCTCCGGTCTCCAGGCATACTACATTGGACGACAAGCTTTCGTCAGCCTATGATCAGGCTATTTAGAAAGCTATTGGAGTCGGCGTTTCATCAACCCGTTTCAGCAGACAAGAGTAAAGGAGGACGTTCCAGATCTAAACATCAAAAGGGAACTTCTCATGAGGGTACAAGAAGCCCTCTTACAATTACTTTGGAGGTTGTCAATATAGCGAGTCTGGGAAGGGGTGTAGGTCTGATCTGGACGCCCCTAGGCCGACGGGACGAGGTTCTTCGTGGGGAGGATGTAGTTTCTCCTCCTATAAGCCTCGCAGGTCAAAGAGGTGATGTTCAAGACCTCTATTACTTGCTGGTTGGTGGAAGGGTTGTTATGTTCACTAGAAACTGGACAGAAGTCTCAGAAGATCAGTGGGTGAGAAGTGTAGTCTTGGACGTCCTATGGCTATCATTCCGAGTGGCACCCCCACTCACAAGATGTATGCATTGGTCATATCTTCCATCGGATAGCGGAGGTACAGGCTCTATATTAAAGGAAGCAATAGAGGTCGCCAAGAATCAGAATTCTTAGGGTTTTTACAGTCACCTGTTCCTCGTAACGAAGCCAGACGGCTCGTTTTGACCTGTAATAGACTTGAGCTGGATAAACAAGCTTATCGTGGCTCCAAAATTCTATATGGAGACCATTCCGTCGGTAAGAGCGAGCATTCGAGTGAACGACTATGTGGCAAGCATAGATCTAAAGCATGTGCACTTTCATGTCCTGATACATCCGGCATTCAGAAAGTACCTGCGGTTCGCCATACAAGGGAATGTGTATCAATTCAGAGCAATGTGCTTTGGTCTGAACCTGGTTCCCTGGGCATTCTCTCATATAATGAACTCGGTAATGTCATACTTCAGAGCTCATTTGTCTGCGGTAACGTCAGCTTACTTGGACGACATTCTACAGAGATACAGCAACAGAATTATTCTAAAGAACGATGTTCAGAGTCTGCTTCTTTTGTTCCAATGTCTTGGTTTCATCGTAAAAGAGAAAAAGTTGGACATAGCTCCGTCCAAGTTGTTCACTCACTTGGAAATGAGCTTCGAGACTGACAACAATCTGGTTCGTCAGCCGTTACTCAGAGCAAAAGTTTGTCATTTGTTATGCTCACTTTTGTCTACACTCAAACACATTAACAGCGAAGGAATTCATGCGACTAATGCGGCTGTGCAGAGCGGCTGTGGATCTTATTCTGATGAACCGCTTTTGCAGGTGTCCCCTCCAGATATTCTTTACTCAGAAGTGGAGTGTTAAGACGCATTCGCTTGAAACCAGTATTGTTTTAATGGACCTAGTAAAACAAAGGTTCAGATTTGGGCAGATATTCAGTGATTAATTCAGGGAGTTCCTCTGCAACTGATGGATACGAGTCAGATGGGTTGGGACGCAACCCTAAATCCCACAGACTTGAGGTGTCAGGGTCTTGGGATCCTCGGTTCCTAGAAAAGTGCATAAACATCAAAGAGATGATGTCAGTATGGCTAGTGCTTCAACATTGGATTCACATATTAGCGGATGTCCTTGTTCAAATTTTGTTGGACAATTCGGCAGTAGTAGCGTACATCAGGAACCAAGGCGATACTCATTCAATGCCATTATGCGAATTAACGGAGAAGATTCTATACGTCATAAATCATCATGTTCGTCTTTCTATCAGTCATATACCAGGTCATCTGAATGTACTAGCAGACTCGCTCTCTCAGAAAGGTCGCCTGTTGCCATCGGACTGGTCTCTCAGCAAACATATATTCAGGCAGATTTGCTACCAGTGGGATAGTTCCTTGATAGATCTGTTTGCGACACACCTGAACAATCAGTTACCGACGTTAGTGTCGCCCTGCCAGGATCATCAAGTGTACGCAGTACATGCTTTGTTGATCTCATGGGACGGAATGATAGGATAGATGTATCCTGCAACTCCGTTGATTTAGCAGATTCTGTTTAGTTCAAACAGTCTCGTTGCGAAATCCTGATAGTAGCACCTCTGTAGTTACAGAAACCTTGGATCAATCTTATCAGGTGTCTGTGATTGGACGTTCCCCTGAAGCTTCCTCCTCAAGAGGACCTTCTTTATCAGGAGAAGTATTTGTCCTTCACATCCTTCTTCGCCCTTAGTGACATTATGGAGTCGGTTAGACGTGATGGAGCCTTGCGGTTCCTATACTATTTGATGATGAACACGAACGATTCAAGTAATGCAGGTGAAGGGGGTTCGATATGATTTTGAATCTCCCACACCACCAATGTGTTAAGAGACGATTACAGGGCAAGACGTAGTTTTCTTCTCGTAAGCCTCGAATGCATTTAAGTTCAGACATGCATTTCATCACTTCTCGATTGGCGGCTGGGTCGTGTTCTATGGCGACCTCATGGGCACATCCACTTTCTAGTTGGTAGGTTTCCTTTAGTTGTTCGTCTATATGTCATATACGAGCATATGATTCATCGTCAATAAATTCCTAGCCTTTGGGTACCTAGGAGGCTGTCTAGCCAGTTAACTGTTATTCAGATGATTACATGTGGGATTTCATTGCTCACATGCTTAATAATCGCATTATTAGGCAGACACATTATTGTATGTTAAGGACCTTAGAAACAATGAATTATTTCGGGGGCTGTCCGTGACGAGTCTGTTACTCATAGCTCAATCCATTTCTAGATCCAGGTTTCTATTATTGGCGGTGCCCAATCAAATACATCTTGTCTTACACTCTAGTATATTCACACATTTCCAGGAACATAGATATCTGATAGAACATGTCTGGGAGTTTTATTTACTGGAATTTATTGTACACCTTAATGGAGTCGCCTGTGGGTTACCTCGGAAGTGTGTTTACTCTCCAGAGATTGTCCATTGTGATTCTATTGGACATGTGTATGTTATATATTATATCACCGGTTTTCGTCCTATCTGCGTATGCCGACTCTGGTATATGTTACAAGTGGGCAATATTAATTACCAGGATCACTGCTATAGCCTTAGCTTCTGAAGTGGCATTAAGCACCAATTTATTATTAATAATTAATACCTGGGTGTTTATTCGACGAATATTTATATTGTTATTTGGTACCGCTTTTACTGATTCCAGAGCACTCCCCTCTTCTCTTTGAAGATTCCTTCAAAAAGGGGGTTTATATTTTACCCCTGCTCTGGCTTGATAAGTGTGTAACTAGGAGAGAAGCTGTTTTGTCTGTAGATTATATCCTGGATACAGCTTGTGTTTTATTGTATATGGCGTGTTTTGGGGGGATAGCCTCTCATTCTCAAATACGCCATCCTAATTTCTGGGGCTTAGTCTGAACTAGCCTTGAAAATTGGGAACTTGTTAAATCCAATTAGCATAGTCTTCATGCTAAGAATACGGAATAAATTGAATTTGGCTCCTTGATGATATGTCTTCTCTTTTACTGTACAGAGAGACATACATGTAATTCCTTTTAAATTTAATTTCCTTTCACCTTGGCTTCACAGGCTATGGAACTATGTTGGTCTACTAATTCTGAAGGCCTAGGCCCTCCACCTTTTTACTATTCAGTTAAGTCTGGGCCATTGGGTTATAGTATAAAAATATGATAAATTTAAAATAATTTGAATATTTTTTTATACTTACCAATGGCCCAGACGGGTATGGCCCTCCCATGAGTGGGCACTCATACCTCCCCGCTGAGTTATTATGTAGTACTCTTTTCTACAGAGAATGATTTTGACGCTAATTTCGGTCACTTCCTGGCGACAGCGTATGCACGGCGAGTAAAAGTATGGAGGACCAGATAGGACTTTTATTTTTCGGTTTTGCAAGAAAATTTTAAGGATTGAGGGGTTCAAAATTTGTGTTTGGCCCTTGATAACTTTGAGTTTGCACCAGCTAAGTCTGAGCCATTGGTAACTATAAAAAATATACAAATTACTTTAAATTTATAATTTCTGTGAAAAAAGTTGCCATTTACAATAACCTTACTGCATTTGTGTATCAACATTTTTTTTTTAGTCAGCCTTACAGTTTACATTTAAAAATGCATGGATTGCTCTGCCATTGTGCACACACAATACTGTTATGTTGAAGTTTCACCAAATAACATTGGTACCAATGATCTTCAAATTTGCCTTTTCACTTATAACTTACAAGGTTCAAGTTTGTCAAGTTGAGCTACGGTGTCATTGGCACTTTCATTTGAGAAAAATATCACCTTTGGCTGTTTGTTTACATTCTTGCTGAACACTATTTTGCATCTAAGTTGTTCACTTACATATGTAATGACCAATCAGATGTGTTCTTGCATAATGTTCTTACATGTAGCCTGGATCCATGCCTAGTATACCTAGCACATTTCTCAATGTATTGTATCGAGTAACATCAAATACACACAGGAATGGTGGTATAAAGGCTCTCAGCATGACAGCACATTGATATAAGTTGAATGGTTTTAATGTTTTTTTTTCAGACAAGTAAAGAAATGCAAGAGAAACTTGAAACCAAGTTAGCTGCATCAATTTCAGGTAGGAGGCATTTTCTTCTCGCTTATTTTATAAGAGACTGCTCAGTTCAGCAGCTTCTCTGTTTTTAGGTTACTTTTTGAAAATGAAAATCTATTCAGGATTTCAGTGGCCTCCTAAATATTCTTTAAATTATTGCATATGTTAAATTATCTTCATATATCTTGATATACGCAGGAGAGATAAATCATTGATTTCCAGGCACTCCAAAAACAAATATTTAAACACAGAAGAGTCATTTTATGCCTTGAATAGTTTGAAGGGGTGTACTGGATGCAGCAGATGGTTGCTCATTGCTCAGCTTGTCTTGTGGTCCATCTGTTGGTGGATCTCTTGAGCTCTTGAAATCCTTTTTGGAGTGAACATTCCTTGAGATACTGGCTTGAAATTTGATATACCTGATCAACATCAAGTTCAGATGTGCAGAACATAAATCTGTTGAAGCTCAATTAAAGTATTACATAGTTTTTGCCCTTGAATTCTTCTGTTATAATACTATGGGAAAATCTTTTGGAAAAAAACACTTTTCCATTTCTCAACCTGTTGGTTTGAAATGTAATATACATGTTCAACATCAAGTACAGATGTCTGTGACATACATTTTCTGTGGCTTGATTTTAAGTGTGTGTTATGGAGTTGCAGCCTTTGAATTCTACATTTGTAATCATATGGGAAATGCATGTCGAGTGTACAGCTTCTACATTTCTTAAGGTATTTGTTTGAAATTTGGTATACTGGATCGCTGTCAAGTTAAGATATGTGTGACAAACATTTACCACAGTTTGATTTAAGTGTTACAGAGTTTTTGCCAATGAACTATGTCAAAATTGGTTGATCTGTTGAAATCTTATTTCGATGTGAAAATAACAAATTCATGTGTTAAATCTCTCCCCCCTCTCCTGTAATCAAGTGTATGCAGGTTTGTTAACCTCTGCACTCTGATGTCAAAATTACAAAGTTTTCGGCAGCAGATATTTCCCATAATCCTGTTTGATATTTAACCAAATGTACTTTGTAAGACAAATCTCATTTAGCAAATTGTTTTTTCCCAATAAATATTATACAGGGCTTAATTGTATATTTTTATTTTTTAATTGAATAACTCTGTTAATTCTGTATAACCTACAAATACCAAACCATTTACCACACCTTCAGTACAAATTCTGCCCTGTTAATTGCATATAGGTTACAGAGTAAACCCCTGTTGATTGAATAAAAAATATTGGTACCTGTCAAAGGATAATACCAACATCCACTGATTTCCCCTCATTTATAAACATTTTGGTTTAAACATTTCTGCTCAATACATTCAATATAGGGATTTAATCTATTACATCTTGTTTAACAGAGCTCAAAACATAATATAAAACTGAGGTGAGCCTTAGTTCAAAGGTTATGTGTGGCTAAGTCGAGCTTTGCCCATCCAAACTAGTTTCAAACTGTTGCATTCTTCTTCAGTGGCATGAAAGCCAGAGGTCACTGTTGCTCGCTCCTTTTTATACCCCACAAGAGAGGTGTCATGGCCCAGTCAGCTAAGGGCATAGGTCCAAGATCAAGGTCAGACTGTTTGTTTATTCTGCCATTCTCGCTTTCTCTGGTCCATAAAAAATTATTCAATGGACTGATCTTGTGTGAACCTCACACAAAAATTGCTTTTGACTCAGGGGTGTGTCATGACCTTGATTCAAGCTCAAGGTCACTGACTATTCATTTGTTTGTGTCTCCATTCAAACTTTGTCTGGTCCTTATAAAACTATTCAATGGACTGATCATGTTCATACTTCACATAATGATGGCTTTTGCCTCAGGGGCGTGCCTTCAACTTCAAGTAAAGTCACAACTCCAAGGTCAAAGTCAGATATTTTGTTTGTTCCTTCTAACTTTTTCAGGTCTATTAAAAAAATATTCAATGGATCGATCTTTATCCTTACACAGTGAATATTTATGATCCAAGGGTGTGGCATTACCTTGACCCAAGGTTATAGCTCCAAGATCATTTGTGTGTTTGTGAAGCTTTTCTAACTATCAATGGTATTAACAAAAATTTTTATGAACCGATCATGTTATTACTTCACACAATCAATGTTTATGACTTAATGGTGTGTCATGATCTTGATCCAAGGTTATAGCTTTGACGTCAGTGTCACAGATAATTTGTGTGTTCTAACTTTGTCTGGTTCTGAAAAATAGATTTAAAGGATCGATCTTGTTCATGCTTCACACAATGATTATTTATGACTCAAGGGTGTGTTATGACCTTGATTATCCCTGTGGGAACCCTGGGAAGTGAAGTAGTGCTTGTTTACTGTGGTAAACAAGCTCTGTTTTACTAGTTAAATAGGTCCGGTGACCAGTGAATGGGGTGGAAGTCCTCTAAAATGGACAACAAACAATTAGCTGGACTTGACTTTATATCCATGTTGCGGTCATGATTAGCCATGTTGCAGAAATAAATTACCTTAAACACCAATAAAAAAGAAATATGACCTTGACTTGAGATCCTAACTCCAAGGTCAGGGTCACAGATCATTCATCTATTCTAACTTTGTCTGGTTTGTACAAAAATCATTCATTGGGCAGATGTCATTCATACTTTATACACTGCTTGCTCATGACTCGAGGGTGTGTCATGACCTTGACCCAAGAGTATTTGCAGACTTATTGTCACTGAAATTTTGTCAGCTACACAAGATTGATTGAGTTTCTCTCCATTTAAATACAAACTATCACGGTGAGGCCTTTTTGGAGTTTATTTCAGGGAGCATCCATCAGCTCTGCTCATATTGTCTTGTTCTTATATTTTTATACTTACCAATGACCCAGACATAGCTGGTGCTAACTCTTAAAATATAGGGCCAAACACAAATTTTGCCCCCCAATCCCCAAAATTTGCATCTAAAACCAAAGAAAACATGTCCTGAATGGCCCTCCACACTTCACCTCTACTGCGCATGCGCAGTGTCAAGGATGTTCCGAAATTGGCGCCATTATTCATTCTTAGTTTGGCCCTTCATCAGTTAACATCTGACTGATCTTTGTGCTTGTAAATCTCAGTTTAAATGATGCCAGACACATAAATATTAGTGAAATGGTGATTCTAAGGAGGATATAGAAGGAGGAGAGGAAAAATGTGTGACAGAATATTATCAGGGCTGTAACTTAAAATTTTTTAATGAAATTATGTTAAGTTACCTATTTTCGAGGCAGCAGCCATTTTGTTGTCATTCCTGTTATTTAGTTACACTGATTTTTCAGTGTTTTCCTCTCTCCCTTTCCTTTAAGTCCCCTCTTGCTATTCTCCCATGCTTTTGGCATAGTTTCTGTAATTATTATTACTAAAATTTCTTGGGAGTTTTAGCTGAATAACAGAATGAATTCTGTTCTTTCCCCATGTTTACGTCTTCACCTATGGGTGGTTAGGCATTGTGTTCTGCATCTACCATCTGATGTTCTGCAGTTTCTTCCTTGGAAGTCTCTGTTTTGAATCAGATAGTGTATTTTTGGTAACTGATTTCGGGCCTGGGTGCCTGGAGTCTTATTTTAGTGTTTTTACACTCATTGTTTACATTTACAACAGCCCTCTGTGTGAGGGGGGGGATTTCTGGAAAATAATATCTTGATGTTAATTTAATCATAACTAGATATATTATTATTATCGTTCGTAAGTGTTGCATAAATTGTTTAAAATATTTTTAAATTTTTTGTCCACACTTAGGCTTGGGATCCATTGGGGCTCAACGTTACTTTTCAGAAACTTGGGCTGTTCTGAAAAAATATTTTTTCAAAATATTTTGATTTCAATTATTTTTTCTATGTTAATGGATCATATTATTATTATGTATTTTGATTGTCAGGGGTTGGTGCGAGTACCAGGACTTTGTTTTCTTTTCACATTGAAAGGATTTTGATCAATTGTAATAAGAGGAAGTCTTCCTCTGACTTTTATAATCATTCTATATGTAGTCAGTGTACTCGCATTAACTCCTGTTCTGTATCTGATGATTTCGATGACAACATGGGAAGCGTATGTCACGGTATGTTAGTGGGGAATTGGACATTCCGGTCCTTTCCCCGCAGGGTCACTCTACTTTATCAATTTCTATTTCAGACGATCAAGATTAGGGTGATGTATCTGTGATGTCTTCCAACAGTGTGCCTCTGTCGTCACAATTAATGAAGGGCTAGCGGAAAAGTGCTCATGTAAATACGCCAATTGCCTAAGAGGACCCTAGTAGGTTCGACGGCCTTTGACGTCCGCTAGCTCGCCCGGTGTAGCGTCCATTCATCGAATGGTTCGGCAGCCGGGTTCGTCCGTTGCGGTCTAGAAGGAGTTTTGGGGTGATGCGAGCACTATAAATCAACCAAATGCACACCCAGTGACGGCGGATTAGAGGGAGAACGGAGGAAGCCTTTTAGTCCGGTTCATAGCTCGTTCTGGTCCATCCGGACGGCGAGCGAGAGAGGCCCCTCTCTCGTACAACAACATCTGGCCCCAGATGTTGTGGTACAAAATGTTTCACATTCGGAGCATACGTCCGCCGCTCGGGACGCTCCGACATATAGTCAGTCCGGAGAGACTGTCAATAAGGCTTCCTCATTCTCATGGTAGCGCACACGACCGCTCTTGGCTACGTTACCTCGGATATCCAGTCAGCTTCGCCAGTCAGAGAATCATCGGCGACCAGGTCCCACCATCCGGTAGCCAGGGACACGAGGCCTGCAGACTCCGGACGTTCGCATAGGAAAGTGTGCGGGAGTCAACGTACACGGAGCTTCCGGCGGCAATGCATCGTAAGACCGCTACTGCACAGGCCTCGGGGACGGATGTGCTATCCTAAATAGCACAGCTTATCACAGCATCCCAGCAACAACTGAATCTGTCGCATAATGTTTTATCCGACGATGCTGGGTCGGGACGCTCTGCGGAAACGGGTACGGACGTCCGAAAATTTCATCCGGTCCGACGGGATACCGAAAGGGATTCGGAGGATTTCGAGCTTTCCCTTTCGGAACAACATATGCTGTTGTGTATGTCATCTGACTTGATCTTCTACAGGTTCTTTCGTCGGACCAGAATGCTGCGATGCCGGATAAGAAACTGATAGCGTCGGTGGACTTAGAAATTTTTGGTTCGGTTCAGGGACATCGTCCCTCAGTTCCGACATAGTCCAATAATGTCACACAAACTTTTGAATTATTGAACGACGCTATATATTTATTATTATATGCTTGCTATTACCAAGCATTTCTGGTTTCTTGTTCGCAAAGTAACGGAGATGTCTTTCAAAAGTGTGCCTCTGTCGTCATAGTTAATGAAGAGCTAGCGCCAATAAGTGCTCATGGAATATGTCTATCGCCTAAGAGGTACCTTGTAGGATCGACGGAGTGACATTCGCTAGCTCACCCGATGTAGCGTACATTCATCGAATGGTTCGGCTGCCGGGTTCGTCCGTTGCGGTCTAGGAAGGAGATTTGGGTGATGCGAGCACTATAATTGCTTTAGTACTCACCCAGTGACGGCGGATTGAGGACAGATCGGAGGAAGCCTGTTAGTCCGGTTCCTGGCTTGTCCAGGTCTGTCCGGGCTGTGAGCGAGAGAGGTCCCTCTCTCGTACCAACAACATAGGGGACCGCATGTTGTGGTTCAGATATTTTACATTCGGAGCATATGTCCGTCGCTCAGGACGCTCCGTTATATTGACAGTCCGAGAGACTGTCGATAATGCTTCCTCATCCTCACAGCAGTGCACACGACCGCACATTGGCTACGTGACCTCGAGTATCCGATCAGTTTCGTCATTCAGTGATTCCACGGCGAACAGGTCACGCCATCCGGTAGCCAAGGGACACGAGGCCTATACACTCCGTTCGCTCGCATATTAGTAGTATGCACGGGGTAACGATCACGGAGCTTCCAGCGGCAATGCATCGTAGGACTGCTTCTCCACAGGCCTCAGTGACGGACGTGCTATCCGAGTTAGCACAGTTTTTTCGCAGCATCCCAGCAATCGACAGTTTCTTGGTCGAATCAGGAATTATCCGACGGCGCTGGGTCGGTGCGGTCCGCGGTTGCATCAGGTACAGACGACCAAACGCTTTATAGGGTCCGACAGGATGGCGAAAGGGATTCGAAAGATTTTGAGTTTTCCCTTTCATAGCATCGGAAGCTGCCATACATATCTTCCGGCATTTTCTTCCAGTGATTGTTATTTCGAACTACATTGCTGTGATGTTGGATAAGAGACTTATAGCGTCATTGGACACAGAATTTTGGATCGGTTCAGGGACATCGTCCCTGACTTACCGACACAGTCCAATAATGTCATTAGAACATGTGTATTATTTATCGACGCTATATATATATAAGCCTGCTACCAAGCATGATAGTTTAGTTTCTTGTCCGCAATGCTCATTTCTGCCTTTTATCATTTATACGAATAATTTATTTTGGCAGAACAGGGCATACCGAGAGTTCATATACGTCTAGACGGCGTGGTTAAAGACTGGATATAATCTTTTTCGCTGTCTATGTCTTTTCCAACCACAATGTTGGAAACGACAATGATGTCTAATAGACTTAACTTAAACGCTTTATCATACGTAATCCACCTTATTGAGGCGTTATCATTACGTCTTCAAGAGAAAGAATTCCGGGATATGATCCTCAATGTGATTTCTTTTGAGGGCAGTAGTTTGTTCACGTACAACTCCGCCCTTCAGTGGCTGCTTGGAGTTGGTTAGACGTGACGCAGCCCTAGCTACATCCACGTGCGTGGATAGTAAGGTGAAGAACTCTCTCAGAGTCGCTTCGTTCTCGGAGAAGCTTCTCTTCGACGGCAACTTTTCAGCAATCCATGAATTGCTCGATTTACACGTTCTCTTGTCTATCTAGTGTAGCAAGAGATTCAGACTGGGGCAAACATTCGGTGGTTGACTCAGAGAGTGCCACTGCAGTTGCCGGATCCGAGTTTTATAATTATGACGGTTGCCAGTTAAACAGGTTGGGATATAATATTGATCCCAACGGATTCGAAGTGCCAGGGTCTTTGGGTTCCGCAGTCTCTAAGCAAGTACTTATCTTCCACGGAATAATGTTTTTTTAGGCTTGCTTTATGTCATTGGATGAACATTATTCAGAAACGCATGTCCAAATCCTGTCCGTTAATTCGACAGTAGTGGCGTATCTCCGGAACCAGGGAGGCACTCATTCGTTTCCGTTATTCAATTTAATGGAAAGAATCCTTCTGTTTGTTATAGTACACCAAGTTCTGCTTCGGTCCGTCATATTCCGGGTCGTCTGATTGTATTACCGGACTCCCGTTCACTCATGGGTCGCTTGTTGCCGTCAGAATGGACTCTCAACAAACAAGTATTCAATCAGATTTGCTATCAATGGAAGCGCCCAATGATAATTTATTTACGACACAACTTGCTAATCAATTGCAAACGTATGTGTTTGCTTGTCCAGATCTCTGAGCTTATGTTGTTAACGCTCTATTGATCTAATAGGACGGAATGATAGGATATGCGTATCGTCCTGCGCTGTTGTTTCAGCAAGTATTGGTAAGATAAGCAACCACAATACATTTCTGTTGATAGCATCTCTGTCTTCACAGAGACCGTGGGTAAATTTACTCTGATGTCTACTGTGGGACTTAACGTGAAATCTTCCTCCATGAGAGGATCCTTTTTCGCTGGGTAAAATTGTGTCATCTTTATCACAACCCGCAAGGTCTCAACCTTCACGTATTCCGTTGTGTGGTCCTTATTGCATTGTAAGCATTGTACTGGACGAGCTTTGGACGCGATTTCTTACTATAGGAGAACCTCTTCTCCGCTATACTATGCGGCTAAAGTGGAGGCTCTTCCGTCGTTGGTGTAGGGATCACTATGTTGATATTGTTGATTCCTCCATACTAGTCATTGCAACTTTTTAGTATACTTGTTTGACAAGATCTACTGCAGCCTGTTATTATTAAGGTTATAGGTTTATGTTACCTCATACCTATGCACTCTATGATAGTTTACAATTGAGTCTTATGTCTCTTTATCTAAGTCAGTTAGTAACTTTTCGATAAATAGACTTAGAATCATTAGATTAAATTCCTATACGGAATTTAACTTCGGTTCTTATTTAGCTAAGTAATCATTTGAGCCTCTGGAAACAGTAGTTTTCAAATTCTGACCTTTTAGACAGTAATTCTGTTGGCTTCTCTTTTACTGAAGAGTCAGTGAGTTTCATGCACTATCGGTGGATGATTTTCACTTTCATAGTTTCAGAATCACTACTTCCTTTACTATTTAGGTTGGATTTTCGCATAAGAGTCAGGCTCCTAATTAATATCCGGAACCTATTGTTATTAAGGTCCTTCCGTCTTCGTACGGGCATAGGCCTTTACTCTGTCCGGTTAGAGTTTATGTATATATAAACAGATATCTGTTTATTACTACGGGCGTAAGCTTCTTCTGTCTTTGATGCCTAATAGAAGGACGTTACGCTCCATTCTATTGCTAATGGATTCAATTAACTATCGATACTGCTTACGGTATATCATTCACTCAGCAGTTGTGTTTGAGATTTCAGCTCATGAAGTAAGAGTTCTTCTACATCTTGGGCTTACATTAATAGTGTCGCTATTATAGATTTTTGAAGGCTGCTCATTGCGCTCAGCCATCCACATTCATGAATTTTTATCTCAGAAATATCGAGTCCATTTCTGGAGGCCTCTATTGTTAGGTCTATTATCTACTGCTCAGAATGTCATTCACTTAACAGTTGCTACTATAGCTAGGTAGGCTGTCTGTTTCGGCAGTGACTCCGTTCTGCTGCCCTCTTCGCTCTGGGCTATTTGACCCAGGGCAAGAAAAGGGGGGGGGGGGGGGGAGGGTGTTCCCTTGGGTCACCTGTTTTACTATGAAAACAAGGGGATACCTCCTCCGGAGTTAGTAATTCTGAGCTGTTATTGGGATGGTTGTTTAGTGAGAAGTTTATGTTTTAAAAATTCATTCAGGTCTTAGTTTTTAAAGTATAGCTTTTGAATATAGTACGTGTCAACAGACATTATTATACAATCCTCAGACACTTTTAAGGAGTATTAAGAGTCTCTATTCTCTGGACTTACTTTATTTATTGGCTTACTTTAAAAATTATTAGTATAAGGATTATACCAGATATTAATAGAGTACATGGATGTATGATGCTCAATTTTAGAAGGTGTTGTATCTTTCTAATTTATCATAAATAAGAAAGATACATGTAAGGCCTAATACTTCTTTTTCCCTAGAGAGGATGACTCTATTTTATATAATTGAGCGTATTCCATCTTGCTCTATGTCCTTGGCCCTCCAGCCTTTTTACTATTCAGCTATGTCTGGGTCATTGGTACAGTATAAAAATGTTAAAAAATTTATAGTAATTTATATATTTTTATACTTACCAATGACCCAGACAGGGTATGGCCCTCCCAGGAGTTGGGAACTCTTACCTCCCTGCTGAGTACATAGTGCTTACCAGGCACTGGTTATAAGAATGAATAATGGTGCCAATTTCGGAACGTCCTTGTCACTGCGCATGCGCAGTAGAGGTGAAATGTGGAGGGCCATTCAGGACATGTTTTCTTTGGTTTTAGATGCAAATTTTGGGGATTGGGGGGCAAAATTTGTGTTTGGCCCTATATTTTAAGAGTTAGCACCAGCTATGTCTGGGTCATTGGTAAGTATAAAAAATATATAAATTACTATAAATTTTTTAACTTTTAGAAAATGAAGACCCAGTTCAATTTTCAGATTTCTTGCACCCTAATTTTCATATATTCCCCTCAGGTCTTGATCATGGAAAAACTTCCATTATTTTGTCTCTGCATTTTTACTTTTCCTTTGGCAGACTATGTCTTTTTATTATTACAAAATGAAGGCTCAAGATGACCTTTCAGATTTTTTAATGCACAAAATTCCAAATATTTGTCCTTGTTTGTTACAAAACCAATTTTTGGGGAAAAGAACACAGCCTTTCTGGTTATGACATTTCCATGCAGTGTACACTTATCTAATTAGTTACTTGTTTTATTAGATTAATATTGTATACGGTGGTGGGGGGGGGGGCATTGCAGTAACTGATTCTGGTCAGATCACTGAAGCTGAGCAACTTCGAGTTAGTCCTTGGATGGGTGACTACCTGAGCCATCGATTCAGACTCCTGTGTTGTGTCCTTGGGCAAGGCACTTGACCCTGATTGTCACATGGGGGGGAGGGGGGGGATGATGATGCCATGTACTAAGGCGTACTGCATGTCGATGGTGCGCATGTGTTCAACTAATCTAACCCTGCCTGTGCTGAAGTGCAGAGTTAGGATGTTACGGAGCTGGCAGGTGCTCATCATTGCTCAGTGGTTCTTTCCGGGTACTCCGACTTCCTCCACCCGTAAAACTGTCACCAACACGATATGATCTTGGCCGTTAAAGTGTTTTTAAACCTTAATAAATAAATATTGTATATGTGTATGCTGAAAAGTAAAGTTTCATTCATTCATTCCCTTTGACCTTTAATAGATTGACTGGAATTTTGATAGTTTTATCTTGCAACCATAAAATGAAAGCTATGCAGTGAGCTATTTTCAGTTTTCAGATTTTTAGCATTAGCAATTGCATGGTTATGTCCACTGATTTTGCAAAAACTTTTTTTTTTAATTTCCACACAATCGTTTTACTCTGGCAGAACAATTTGAAATTTGACAGGTTTTCTTATGATTGATTTTCAGAACCCTGTGCTTTTTAATTCAGTAGTTATTGCCCTGGATTGTGCAGTCTTTGTTATTTTTTGTTTCTGCTTGTTACCTTTTGAATTTCTTGGTTTTATTGTCAAAAATTTTAAAGTCTCCCTTATGATTACAAAGAGGAGGCCATGTTTGTTTGTCAGCTTTTTCTTTCTTGTAAAATGGTAGTCACCTTCATTACCTTGAGGTGTTCTCACACAATATCTTTGAGCTTTGTCTATGCAAACATCGTGGCAGTTATGGCTATGAACAGTCAAAATTTGAATTATTTTGTAGGTTTCTGAACTAGGGTGGGCAGTGGTATTTTAACCCTTTGATACTTTTGTACATCTTATGACGTACGAAATCAAACAGTGCGTTGATACTCTGTGGTCATTTGTTTTGATATTATTTTTCAATTTTTTAAAGTTTTAACCTCAATTCCTATTTTCTCCCGAATACAGGGTTCCCTCGCCTCCTTGAATTCCTTGAAAGTTCTTGAATTTCAAAACCTCCTCCCAAGGACCTGGAAACTCCTTGAATTTTGAAGCACCTCCTGGAAACTCCTGGAATTCTGAAAAAATTGAGTCGATTGCTCACTGGATTAATTCAACTCCTAACATTTTTCCTTCTTCCCAAAACATGGTTGCTTTATATTCCTTGAAAACCCTTGAATTTCACTCAGCTGACTCCTGGAAACTCCTTGAAAAATTGATCTGAACCTCCTGGAAACTCCTGGAATTCACTTCTCAATTTGGTGCAGGAACCCTGGAATGGTACCCGGTGACAACAGTCGAGCCAAATGTTATCGCAGCTTAAAATACTAATATAATCCTGCTGTCAAGACTTCTTAACTGGTTGAGTGCTAGAAGCCACTATCAGGGCTTTCAAAAAATGAGGATACCAGAGCGAAAGCCAACACTTTCCTTGCTTATATTTGATATTCAGCCAAACAAATGATATTTTGTTTATATAAATTTGTTTTATTACAAATTATTGGAGACTGCCAATGGGCACTCTCCAATAATTTGTTATAAAACAAGTTTTGAATAACAAATTCACTCCATCAAAAATAATCTCGCTCTCAACCAGATAATCACTAATGTGAAAAATACCTTGTTATTTGTACTTTTTGACTTTTGACGTCACATTTTGAAAAAAAGTTGAAGAAACTGAATTCCCAGTGATGTTTGAATGTCAGGGTAATTAAAGTCTCAAAGGGTTAAAGTATGTAAAATACTTTGGGAAAGTTTTTAACCCTTTACCCAACGCAGACGATATCAAAATTTATTATTTTAAATATAATTTTTTAAAATTTTTCAAAATATTTCAACAAAACCATATCATGTGACCCCTCATTGGAACGAGCTCAATGAGCTCGTTCCAATGAGGGGTCACATGATATGGTTTTGTTGAAATATTTTTTAAAAATTAATTTTTTCAACTGCTCAATTTGCATATCACGCGGGCTGATTCGGGCAATTCGTTAGGTAAAGGGTTAAAGGACATGGTTTGACAAAAACTTTAAGAAAAACAATTGTTAGAAAATTATTTGTACCACTCATATTATTTTTAAGCCAGAAATATTAAAAATGGGCAAAGATGTTATCTACATACACTTCTCATCATTATACTTTTCTTTCACACAGGAAATATTTGGGTGAATGTATCTATTCGGATTCTTTCAAACCTGATTTAACATGATGTATCAAAGTTCAATAACAAGGATTAGGATAGTCCATATTTAAAGGGGGTAGTAGACAGGGGTCAGCCAAGTGGGTGACTGGGGCGAAGAAGTCGCCTTAGCTTACATTGGGGGAGAATTTCAAGTCACCCTCCAAAATTTCCTTAGGAGACTATTATGATCCCCGATGAGTCTGGAGGTGGGATGGGGAAATCTCAGCCGAGGAGCAAGATGTTTGAACCAGTCCTGAGGATCTGGTTCAAATACCTTGCCCCGAGGGTGAGATTTCCCCATTCCCACCTTCAGACTCATCGAGGATGATTTTTCTCCCCCACCATGCAGCGATTACGTTAGCCAGAGGTAATCGGGAGTCACGTGCTGATTCAATCATCTCATTTTGTGTTCGTTGTTTTGAAAAAACTAATGACACCTTCGGAAAGAGCATGCACAAGTTAGGTATATATCAAAGGTATATACCACAAAATCGACTGGGAACAGTGGCAGCTTGAGGGTTGAAGAGTTTTAGAGCATCAAACTTTGATCACACTGCATTCCGATGATGTCAGTATGAATTAGTTGGTAGCAAGAAACTGATAGGATATGCATAACGACATAATAACGTTATAAATGTAGTGAGATAGAAATATCCCACCCTGCTGTCTCACCCGGGACACGCGTATGTTTCACGTATAGCAGGGGGGGAAAAGGCAGTTCTGTGCATTTTGGGCTCAACTTGACAACATCAGGTATGAATTTTTATACCCCCACAAAACGAAGTTTTAAGGGGGGTATATAGGAGTCAACTTGTCTGTTGGTCTGTCTCTCGTCCTCGGTCCGTTGCACATGTAAACTTGTGGAGCGAACTACTTCAACAGTTTTAGCCACATTTTCTTGAAACTTCACAAAAATGATCAACATGATGAGGAGCAATGCATGACATAATTTTTTTCCCACTCGGTTTCAAGATGGCCGACTGGTGGCCATATTGGTTTGTTTTTTTTTATGTAAACTTGTGGAGTGAACTTTTCCACAGTTTTAGCTGCATTTTCTTGAAACTTCACAAAAATGATTAACATGATGAGGAGCAGTGCATGACCATTTTTTCCCCAATTGGATTCAAGATGGTCAACTGGTGCCATATTGAATTGTTTTTTAGCTCACCGAAGGGAGCTTAACTTATCACTTGTCACCCGTCGTCGTCCTCATCCGTCGTGAACTTTACATTATCGATTTCTCCTCTCAAACTACTTGACCAAATTGAACCAAATTTAGTGTGCATGTTCCTTATCATATGTCAATTCAGGTTTGTACAAATAAACTTGCCACACCCACAGGGGGCACCAGAAGGGGCATAACTTTGATAGCACCCATAATTTTTTTTCAAAAATTCAAAAAAATCTTCTTCTTCAGATCCACCAGTCAGAATCTTTTCATATTTGTTATACAACATCTCTAGGGGTGGGTGTGGGGGGTCAGATTCAAGTTGGTTCAAATCGAGTCCCCGAGTTAAGATTTGGGCTCTCTTTTGGAGCCCAAAGTTTAACTTGGTGCAGTTTGAGGAAATTTCTTTAAAAATCTTCTTCTTCAGATCCACCAGTCAGAATCCTTTCATGTTTGGTATTCAATAGCTGTAGGGGGTCAGATTCAGGTTTGTACAAATCCAGTCCCTGGGTTAATAATTGGACTCCCTGTAGGAGCCCAAATTTTTACTTATTGAAATATGAGGAAATTTCTTTAAAAATCTTCTTCAGATCCACCAGTCAGAATGCTTTCATATTTAGTATACAACATCTCTAGGCGGGTCAGATTCCAGTTTGTTCAAATCTGGTCCTGGAGTTAGAATGTGGGCTCTCTATTGGGTTGCTTGGTGAATATTTGGGCTCCCTGTGGGAGCCCATATTTTAACTTTGTGCAGTGCGTGGAGTTTTCTTCTTCAGATTCACCAGTTATAATCCTCTCATATTTGGTATACATCATCTCTTGGTGGGGGGGGGGGGGGGGGATTCAAGTTTGTTCAAATCGAGTTTCTCGGTTAATATTTGGGTTCCCTATGGGAGCCTGAATTTTAACTTAAGTGCAATATGAGAAAATTTCTTTAAAAATCTTTTTCTTCAGATTCACCAGACAGAATCTTTTAACATTTGGTATGCATCATCTCTAGGCGGGGTCAGATTGAAGTTTGTTCAAATTGGGACCCTGGGTTGAATATTTTGAGTCTGGTTCGGACTTAGAAATTTTTGACCAAAATTTGAGAAAAAAAATTTGTTTTGGATTTTTTATGTGTTTTGTTCAATTTTGAGACAGAAAAAAAAAAAAATTTTAGCCTGAAAATTTTGGGTCCGGTTCAGACTTGGAAATTTTTTAAGAAAATTTGAAAAAAAATTTTTTTTTATGTGTTTTGTTCATTTTAAGATGAAAAAAAAAATTGGGGTTTCATTTGGACTTCGAAATTTTGGACCAAAATGCAGACACTTTGGGGGGAAATTTTGGACCAAAATTCAGACACTTTGGGGGGATTTTTATGCGTTTTGTTCAATTTTGAGATGGAAAAAAAAAAAAAATTTCGCCTGAAAATTTTGGGTCCTGTTCCGACTTGTTTTTAAAATGTTCCTCTTTAGACCAATGTAGTCAGAATGCTTTCATATGTGGTATACAACATCTCTAGGAGGGTTAGATTCAAGTTTGTTCAATCCTAGTCCATGGGTTGATATTTGGGCGCCATATGGGAGCCGAAATTTTAACTTAGTACAATATAAGAAAATTTCTTTAAAAATCTTCTTCAGATCCACCAGTCAGAATCCTTTCATATTTGGTATACAGCATCTCTTGGAGGGTAAGACTCAAGTTTGTTCAAACCTGGTCCCGGGGTTATTAATTTGAGCTACCTATGGGAGCCTGAATTTTAAGTGCAATATGAGGGAATTTCTTTTAAAATCTTCTTCAGCTCCACCAATCAGAATCTTTTCATATTTGGTATACAACATCTCTAGGTGGGATTCAAGTTTGTTCAAATATTTTGGCTCCCTATTTGAGCCCAAATTTTAACTTAGTGTAATGTGAGGTGATTTCTTTAAAAACCTTCTTCACATCCACCAGTCAGAATTCTTTCCTATTTGGTATATGACATCTCAAGGGGGATCAGATTCAAGTTTGTTCAATTTGAGTCCTTGGCTTAATATTTAAGCTCTATGGGCAGGGGTGGGGTGGGGGGGAGGCATGTTACGTTCAGGTTTGTTCAAATCCATTCCTTAGTGTTTTTCCATAAAATTTGCCTGTCATGACTTCATTCCTTTGTAGTGTTGTTGAACCATGTCTAACTGAATGTGACCCCAAATACTTCTTTGAACCAGTTTGGCTGGTGAGCGATTAAGGCCCCTTGGGGCCTCTTGTTTATGTAAACTTGTGGAGCGAACTACTTCCTCAGTTTTAGCCGCATTTTCATGAAACTTCACAAAAATGATCAACATGATGAGGGGAAGTGCATGTCATAATTTTTTTCCCGCTTGGTTTCAAGATGGCCGACTGGCAGCCATATGGGATTGTTTTTTTTATGTAAACTTCTGGAGTGAACTACTTCCTCAGTTTTAGCTGCATTTTCATGAAACTTCACAAAAAAGATCAACATGATGAGGGGAAGTGCGTCACATTATTTTTTTCCCACTTGGTTTCAAGATCGCCGACTGGTGTCCATATTGGATTTTTTTTTTATGTAAACTTGTGAAGCGAACTACTTCCATAGTTTTAGCCGCATTTTAATGAAACTTCACAAAAATGATCAACATGATTAGGGGAAGTGCTTGACATAATTTTTTTCCCTCTCAGTTTCCAGATGGCCGACTGGCGGCCATATTGGATTTTTTTTTTGCCTTGAAAAATTGGATGCCCCCTTTCAGTCACCCACACTAGGTAGTATGCCACGGTGGGGGTATAGCTGGTGACAGACCATCTCTAGTTGGGATGGCTAGTGATTGTTGTCCATCCATACGTACATATGTACATCCGTCTGTCTGTTCACAATTCCTTTAGCACACCCTACAGGCCACAGCTCTCATCTGATCAGTCCCAAATTTCATATGTAGCTTTGGGGCAATGTCTAAATGGAAACTATCAAATTTTTACCAAATTTTGTTGAAAAACATGGCCATTAGTGGCCATCTTAGGTTTGACATATACATTGTCAACATTTCCATTAGCACATCCATCAGGCTGCTTCTCTCACCCGATCTTTTTCAAATTTCATAAGTAGCCTTGGTGTGATTTGTAGATGGGAGCTATCAAATATTTCTGAATTTTGTTGAAAAACATTGCCACCAGCAGCCATCTTTGATTTGGATATAAATTGTCAACAATTCCATTAGCATTCCTTACAGGCCACATCTCTCACCTGATCATTTTTGAATTTCAAATATAGCTTTGGTGTTATGTCTAGATGGAGGTATCAAATTTTTCTGACTTTCGTTATAAAATATGGCTGCCAGCAGCCATCTTTGATTTGGCATATAAATTGTCAATAATCCCTTTAGCACACCCTATAGGCCACATCCCTCATCCCATGTTTTTCAAAATTTCATATATAGCTTCGGTGTGATGTCTAGATGGCAGCTATCAGATTTTTCTGAATTTTGTTGAAAAACATGGCTGGCAGTGGCCATCTTGGATTTGGCATATAAATTGTCAACAATTCCATTAGCAGACCCTACAGGCCTCACCTCTCACCCGGTCTATTTCAAATTTTATATGTAACTTTGGTATGATGTCTAGATGGGAGTTATCAGTTTTTCTGCATTCCATTGAAAAAAGATTGCTGCCACCGGCCCTCTTGGATTTGACATATAAATTGTCAACAATTCCATTAGTACACCCAACAGGCCCACCCCAGACATGTTAACTCTCCTGGAATGCCCGGGAAAATCCCCAAATTTCAGTGTAGTTTCCGGCCTCCCCGACGGGAATCAGTTTTGGACCAAAAATTCCGGAAAACAACAGTCGAATATTTCTTTCCCATTGTAACTTATGTAAAACGTTTGGAGTCAAATCACATGCATTTCAAACTCTGATAAAAACTCATGAAGCAGTAAAATATGGATTTAAGTTAAATTTATTTAAGAAAAGGGTATTTTATGATATATATTTCAACTGTGTTTGTGTTTATTTCTGATTTTTTTTATTCCCCCGAAAAAAATTCGGGGGAATCTAGCCGTGACGTCGTCCATCTGTCTGTCTGTCCGTCCGGGCGTAGACGGAATTCGTGTCCGCTCCATAACTTCTTACAGCCTTCAAGGATATTAATGATACTTGGTACTATTATTGCCCACAACCAGAGGGTGTGTCGCGAATAAGGTTGGAATGGCTATCAAGGCTTTTTTCGGGGGAATCAGCCACCCTTTGGTGGCCATCCTCTAGTTTTTTTGTAATCGGAGATTCGTGATCAATGTGCGGGTGTCGAAGTAAAAATAGGTGACTTACTTTCAAAAAATTGAAAACTCCACCTTCATTTAAATGCAGTTTTGGGGTAAATAAAATATATGAAAAGAAATTAAATAATATCTTTCTTTATTCGTAGAATAGCTTTAATTCTCAACCCTTTTCCAAATCAAAACATAAACAACACCTTGACATCAACTATTTACCACAGTTTAAAAATAGGTCAAATTTGCTTAGGATGCCGAAAAATTATGACTGCATATTTATACTCAATGGACTTATTTTCTAACATAACATTTATTCCGTTGTGCTGACTACAGAACTATTGACTGTTGGCCGTCTGTACCCAGAAAATTTCGAATGGAGTAGAAAAAAAAACAAAAAAAGACATTCTGCAATGATGAAAAGAAAAGTTTTTTGCAGGGCACAAATATCCACACATGCATGAAGGATTTTGATAAAAATACTTTCCAAGGACTAATCTTGAAGTAACTGAACATTAGGACATCTTTTCCTGTTAATATTTCCAGACTTGGTAAATTATTAGCTTAGTAGATTAGTAGACTTTGATAAAAGCAAACCACAGGTGGTGGTGCTCTGTGGGAGGGGGTCATGAAGAACAGAATGGCGGAGAGGTGGGGGGGGGGGGGGGAGGTGAGGTGTGTCAAATCAGTTTTTTCCTTTCTTTTGTCCCCGTGCAGACTTTTCCCTGAAATCCATCCCATTTCCCTGAAAAATTATGCTGGAGGTTAACATGTCTGCCCCACCTCATCACCCAATTTTTTCAGATTTCATATGTAGCTTTGGTGTGATATCTTTCCTGTAGAAACTAGAGTGAATGACTTGGTATTACTGGATCGTTCTATTTAGTTCAGTCACTTCTTGGACAAGTTGAGCTGCAGTGTCATTGACACTTTCATTTATGTTTTATTTCCAAATACAAACGCTTCCTCATTCTGATGTTCATAATAAAATAAACACGTTTGCAGTTGCTGTTAAAATCCATCATATGGCTCTGAAAATAGCCCAATTTAATATTTCTCAAAAGAGTTGTAATGGCCTATTGTGGTTAGCACTTGTTTAAAACAATTTGCCCTAACTTGTAGCAACCAGCACAAAAATGGCTTTTTAAAAATAGGATGTCCATTCTGACTCATCAGGCTTTAATTATAAACCACAAAAATTAGAGTGGATGAGAATTGCAGGTCTCCATATCACCAATCGCACGTATCAATATAGGATGGTCGTCAGAAACTCTCATTTTTCTGTACAGTAAAATTACCCAGTGCAGAAGGGAAGGGAGACAACTGAAATACTTTGTAAATTACCTCAGAAATAAGTTAACTCAAATTGTTAATAAATCTTAACAAAGGATATTGAAAAATTTTTAACGATGCTTTTCAATTTAATTAATACATTCAGAAACCATTGTAGACCCAGCTTATATGAATTTGAAATTTATTTTGAATACTTAAATATTTAAAAAAGACAAAAATATCTTCTGTGTTGAAGAACACTCTCACAACATGTAGTGATAAATTTCAACTCCACTGCTCTTAGGCAAATTTAAAATCAACTTGAATGCTTTTGAAGACTAAATACTCAGTTTTGTTTTGTTTTTAGTTAATGAAACTTAATTTCAAATTGTCACTTTATATTCACCACTACAACCTTGCCATAATGTATGTCCTTTTGAACACAATATGAATGAATGAGGACTCCCTTTAAGTCTTTTCCCACCAGTGATGACAATAGTTACCATGCTTTGAATTACACATGGTCTCAAATAAGTAATGTGAAGTGTTGAGAACTATAAAATTTGAAATTTACTGCCTGGAGGCTGCAGATTTCAAAGTTTAGATTGCTCATGTGAGTCAATCTACTAATCTACTTCATAGTGCCATTAAAAGTAATGGCAAACATTTTTATGTTTTTTCTGACTTCTCCCTCATGTCCACTGACTTCTCCCTCCTCGCCCCTGCCTTTTCCCTAAAATCTCTGAGGGAACGTCATTTCTCCTTTAATCCTTTGAACTCTAGTGGCATCTTCCATGCCAGTTCAATGGCATCAATTAGAAGAGTCCATATTCATTATTTGGGGTAGACCAATCAATATTTTCAACGTGCAGCCTCAGATCTGCACGTTGAAAATATTTATTGGTCCACCCCACACATTTACTGAACAACCATCCCATTTAATGACACTATGACGTATCATGTTCTGGCCGGAAAAACGGCTGCTAGGGTTCAAAGGGTTAAATCAGCTGTCAGGCTGACCCATGGTAGTAGATCACTACATACCTTCAACCTGACATTTAGGTTTTTATAAGGTCTATATGGTGTTTTAAGCTTGGCAAGTATTTACATGTAAAAAAAAATCTTAAAAGATAGCATTGAATGTGCATCGGTCAATTACTTGTGATGTCTGTTAACAGAAGAAGCTAGTGAAGAAGAGACCAAATAAATGTTTTAAATGGGGTGTGGGGGGGGGGGGGGGTCTAAATGCAATTTGGATAAATAATAATGTGTCTAATATTGGCATTGTTATATTACAGATCAGGACAGTTTTAAAAAAAGAATTACCTCCTTGGAGAAAGAGAAACAAGATTCTTTGAAAGCAAATAATGAAAGTCACAAACTTGTAAGTACTCTGGAATCCTATGTACATTTAGATGGCATATATAAGAAACTTTTGGGGGGATTTTTTGCATGACAGCACATTTATTCATTTGTTAATTCGGCGGTCTTGTTATCCAGTATTAAAGTATTTCCAAACATTGTCTAGAGAGTTATCCAACCCCCTCTCCCCCACCCTCCTCCTTGCAAATTTTAAAATGTCCACAATATGGCCATTATGGTTTGTTTTTGACATTTAATGCTCTTACTTTTTATCTAAAATATGCTTCTCTAGTATTCGCCAACCAGTTAGAACAGTAATTTTTCAATGCTGTGAGCTGGACTGTCATCATTTTATGTCTGACCTACTGTGTGATCCCATAATTGTGTACTGCTTAGAGGTCTGGGGAGCATATTTTCTCTTGCTCCTTGTAGTTGTTTTCTAATGTTTTGTAGTATCATCTGCCTATTCAGTTGTTTTCACATGAATCCAGAGAGTGTGATTTGATTTCTGTAAATTACATTTTTTTTGTTGTGTGTGGTGGGGGGGGAGGGAGTCACCGCCAGACTCTAGAATCCTCTGTGTCTTTGATTCTTTCACTTCTCCCCTCCCCACCCCAAATGAATAATCTAGATATATCTCTTAGAAATAACTGATGAAATTATAATGAATAATGTGATGTATCATTTGTGTCTTTGATTCTTTCACTTCTCCCCTCCCCACCCCAAATGAATAATCTAGATATGTTTCTTAGAAATAACTGATGAAATTATAATGAATAATGTGATGTATCATTTTGAGCTGCAAAATATAAGTCATGGTATAATATTAATGTGAACAATGCTTTACAATATGAACATAGTGTATTCTGGACATCATATCGTACTTCGAAAAGTACTGTATGTAAATTGTCCAAGATTTGTTAATAGCTGTCCTAAGATGACCTTATGTTGCTTCAGAGCAGTACGGCAGTACTTACAATTTATAATAGGAGGCATCGATCTAACATGATCTTTTCATATATTGAGAGAAAATAAAGTCTGGGTAGTTTCCACATGTCTTGGTTTCGGAACTTAACTGGTAGAGTCAGATCTGCATTTTAATGGCATGCAATTGCTCTCACGTGCCATTGCTCGCACAATTACAATTTGTGGCAAACAATCAATCGCATGGATGGAAAAACTAAAAGCAGTTACTTTTTAAGTTTTCGTCAACAATGTCAGAGTTTCAGAAGCAGAGTCTGTAAACACTGGGGCTACTGTGACTATTCAATTAATTAACTAACCATCAGAAGGTGCTACAGTTGACTATTATTTTTCATAGTCGACTATTTTTAGCCATATGCATCATGCCACTGAATGATAATATTTGTCTGCGAGGGGAACATTACGTTTCTTGGTATCTGTTATACTTCATATTCATTGTTTATATCACGAAGTTAGGTTGTAATTTTGACTTCATCCTCACATTATCTCATGAAATGGACATTGTCATACCTAAAATCTGCTCAGGATCAAGCTATTGTGAACATATTGTTGATAATCCATGTTAATTGTTGCCATTTTAATTTTTAAATCCAGTAAATTTAATATCGAATTGGAATTTATTGCCACTAAATTACTGAAGGAATTTCCATACTTTGAAGTGTTAGTGTTAACAAAGGTTCCAGATTTGACAACTGGCATATGATTGATAACCGGTTTATGGACATGCAACACTCTCCAATTGCCACTACAACTTGACACCTGCATCTCCAATGTGCACCTCTTGTTGAGAATAATGCTGGTTGGTTATCCTTGTCATGTCTGATGAATTGTTAACTGGCATGTATACAAACATCAGAGATTATGTTAGTTTATGGCCCTGGAAAGTGTATATTCAACCATTATGGCTTTATGTTGTTTACATCTTGGTTGAGTTGTGTTAACAACCAGGACCTATGGTTTGGCGACGGTCGGTGTGTGTCTGGGCGGGTGTCCGGGCGTCCTTGCACTGTTAGTGCAATAACTTGAATAAACATTCTCCGATTTGACTAATATTTGCCATACAGGTCTTTTGCAATACTATTTCAAGCAAGTTCGAAAACTGGCCCAGCCTGATTTTTTGTTAGAGTTATGGGCTGTAATTAGTCAATTTTTACGAATTTTGATCTCGTTAGCACAATAACTTGAACAAACGTTCTCCGATTCAACTAATATTTACACAGGTCTTTTGCAATTATATCTCAAGCAAGTTCGTAAACGGGCCTGGCCTGATTATTCGTTACAGAATTATGAGCCTTAATTTTTCAATATTTATGAATTTTGAGCTCGTTAGCACAATAACTTGAAGAAACGTTCTCCGATTTAACTAATATTTGCTATACAGGTCTTTTGCAGTAATACCAAGTTCGAAAACTGGCCAGGCCCGATTTTTCATTACAGAGTTATGAACCTTAATCCATCAATTGTTTTGAATTTTGAGCTCGTTAGCGCAATAACTTGGAAGAAACGTTCTCTGATTTAACTAATATTTGCCATACAGGTCTTTTGCAATAATGTCTAAAGCAAGTTCAAAAACTGGCAGGCCAGATTTTTTGTTACAGAGTTATGGGCCTTAATTGATCAGTTTTTTTTATGAATTTTGAGCTCGTTGGCACAATAACTTGAACAAACATTCTCCAATTTGACTAATATTTGCCATAAAGGTCTTTTGCAATGATATCTCAAGCAGATTCGAAAACTGGTCCAGCCCAGTTTTTCGTTACAAAGTTATGGACCTCAATTAATTTTTACGAATTATGAACTTAAATAAGCATTATAACTTGAATAAAAATTCTAAATTTGACAACCAGAATTGTATGATTGATAACTGGGTTATGGACATGCAACACTTTCCAATTGCCACCACAACTTGATGCCTGCATCTCCGATGCGCACCTCTTGCTTACTTTAATACCATTTTAGTTCATTGTAGTTCACTTGCATTGTTGTTCCACTGCAGAATGAAGAACTTAGAAAACAGTTGGCAGGTTTAAAAACAGATATAGCAGAAGCTGCCAAGAGACGTGAAGCAGCAGTGGATATTGAAAACAAGGCACGTGAAGATTGTCAAGAACAGGCAAAGGTTGCCAAAGAGGTAAGTATTTAGGATCTTAAAAACAAATCTTTTTCACAGGCACCTCCCATGTCATTGAAAATCTACCTCATCATTTTTTATGCCCCTGAAAATTTTTTTCAGGGGCATATAATGTTTGTCATTTCCATCCATCTGTCCGTCTGTTGGGAAGATTTTCATGTCTGCTCCGTAACTCTGAGATGCATTGTTGGATTTTGTTGAAACTTGACATACATGTTGCTTACGGGGAGACGATATGTTGCGCACAAAATTTATTTTTGTTTGATTGAGGTCAAGGTCACAGATCAAGGTCAACTGTCCGTCAGGAAGATTTTTGTGTCCGCTCCATAATTCTGAGATTCTTCATTGGATTTTGTTGAAACGTGGCATACATGTTACTTATGGGGAGACAATGTGTCATGCACAAATTCTTTTTTTGTTCGATGGACGTCAATGTCGCAAATCAAGTTCATTGCCACTTTGGGGGCATAGCCACTTCCGAGTGACAATCTCTTGTTTTTACCTGAAAATCTTTTTAACCCTTTACCCAATGCAGATGATATCAAAATTTATTATTTTAAATATAATTTTAAAAAAATTTTCAAAAACTTTCAACGAAACCATATCATATGACCCCCTCAATGGAACGAGCTTGATGAGCTCATTCCAAAGAGGGGTCACATGATATGGTTTTGTTGAAAGTTTTTGAAAATAATATTTTTTCAGCTGATGAATTTGCATATTACGCTGGCGGATGTGGCTGATTCGTTGGGTAAAGGGTTCATGAAACTCTTTCAGCTTGTAGGCCTCAACATCTTGCCAAGTATATCTTGTTTGGTAGAGCTCACCAAATCCTATCAAATAAGATATAGTTGGCTAAATTTTCACTGCTGAAAACATTGGGATTTTTTCACAAAAAAAGTAAGGAGTAAAATTTCTGATTCATTTTGTGGACTGTTTTGTGGATTAATCCTTTACCCAACATAACGGCCAAAACCACCCAGCGCTCTTCATAAAATTTGCCATTCAATTTTCATTTCTTTTTAGCTCACCTGACTGAAAATCAGTGTGAGCTTTTGCCATCACTTGGCATCCGTCGTCCATTAACTTTCGCAACTCGGTCTTCTTCTCTAAAACCACTAGCCCGAACCCATACAAATTTGACATCCAATATTTTGGGGGTATCCTCTTTCCAGTTTGTTAAAATGAACTTGGTGCCCCCACTGGGGTGGGGGTGATGCCCCAAAAGCATCAATTTCTCCTGAAAATCTTCTTATGAACCACCAGTCAGAATGCTGTGATATTTGGTATGTAAGCTCCTTTGGTACTCAAGATTCAAGTTTGTTCAAAGAAATTTTCTCGGTCAATATTTGGGCTTGCTATGGGAGGATCCCCATTTTGTGCCCCGCCCAAAATTTTTTCCGCTGATATGTGGGAACCTCAGGAGCTAAAAATAGAAAAAAATTCAAACGCCCATATCTCCAAAACTGCACAGCACTGAAACTTTTTATTTGGTTTGAAGCTTCCTTAGGACCAATAGAAAGGAATGGTGAAAAAAAATCGCTATCGGTTTTGTCATAAGGTACAGTTTCGGGACTTTGAAAGAATGCTGAGTCAGCATTATTTAACACTGAAGGTATAAAATAATCTTTTTCTCACCAACTACTGCTCCAAAAGCTTTCATATTTCACATATAACATCTATGGAAGATTGATTCACATGGTTGTTGAAATTTAACCCCTGGGTCCATATTTGGGCACTCTACAGGAGCCCAAATTAGTGCAATATGAGGGATATTCTTTAAAAATCTTCTCTAGTTCCAACAGTCAGTATCTTTTGATATTTGGTATACAGCATCCTTAGGGAAGGGAGATTCAGGTTTGTTCAAGCCAAGTCCCTGGGTTCATATTTGGGCTCCCCATGGGAGCCCAAATTGTAACTTTGTTCAATATGAGGAATATTCTTTAAAAATCTCTTTCTTCAGATCCAGCAGTCAGAATCTTTTGATATTTGGTGTATATTACCCTTAGGGAGGTGTGATTCAAGTTTGTTCAGGGAGCATTTTTTTTTGTGCCCAGTGGGAATCCCAGGAGCAAAAAATAGAAACAAATTCAAATACCCATAGCCTTCGCATTCCCCATTTATTCTCAAATCACAGAACACTAAAAAATTATATTTAGTATCCAAAATTATTAGGGTTAATATACACTTTTACTCCCTGTGGGAACTCCGGGAAGTGCAGCATTGCTTGTTTTCTGTGGTAAACAAGTTCCGTTTACACTGGTAAAGTAGGACCCAGTCACCAATGCTTGGGGTGGAAGTCCTCTAAAATGGGCAACATGGGTATAAACGATTTACAAAACTTGTTTTTGTTTTTTTTTTTGGGGGGGGGGGGGGTGGCTAAAGAGAACCACAGTAGTTGAAAACAAAACAAAAATTTTGTTCGTTTGTTGTTTTTTAATACTTCACAGAACAGAGCTTGCTATGAATCTTTCCTAGGACCAGCAAAAATGAATGGCCAAAAAAGTTGCCTTTGGTTGTGTCATAGCAAATCAAAAAATTGCTCTTGCTGCTGATCACTTACTGATACACTCATCTCTTTTGACAATTTGAGCCAGGTGAGCATTTTAGGCTCACATGAGCCTCTGGTTTATATTTTTATACTGTACCAATGACCCAGACATAGCTGGTGCTAACTCTTAAAATATAGGGCCAAACACAAATTTTGCCCCCCAATCCCCAAAATTTGCATCTAAAACCAAAGAAAACATGTCCTGAAAGGCCCTCCACACTTTGCCCCTACTGCGCATGCGCAGTGTCAAGGACGTTCCGAAATTTGCGCCATTAATCATTCTAAGTTTGGCCCTTCATCAGTTAACATCTGACTGATCTTTGTGCTTATAAATCTCAGTTTAAATGATGCCAGACACATAAATATTAGTGAAATGGTGATTCTAAGGAGGATAGAGAAGGAGGAGAGGAAAAAAATGTGTGACAGAATATTATCAGGGCTGTAACTTAAAATTTTTTAATGAAATTATGTTAAGTTACCTATTTTCGAGGCAGCAGCCATTTTGTTGTCATTCTGATTATTTAGTTACACTGTTTTTTAAGTGTTTTCCTCTCTCCCTGTCCTTCAAGTTCCCCCTTGCTATTCTCCCATGCTTTTGGCATAGTTTTTGTAATTATTATTACTAAATTTTCTTGGGAGTTTTAGCTGAATAACAGAATGAATTCTGTTCTTTTCCCCATGTTTACGTCTTCACCTACGGGTGGTTAGGCGTTGTGTTCTGCATCTACCATCTGATGTTCTGCAGTTTCTTCCCTGGAAGTCTCTGTTTTGCATCAGATAGTGTATTTTTGGTAACTGATTTCAGGCCTGGGTGCCTGGAGTCTTATTTTAGTGTTTTTACACTCATTGTTTACATTTACAACAGCCCTCTGTGTGAGGGGGGGATTTCTAAAAAATAATATCTTGATGTTATTTTAATCATAACTAGATACATTATTATTGTTCGTAAGTGTTGAATAAATTGTTTAAAATATTTTTAAAATTTTTGTCCACACTTAGGCTTGGGATCCATTGGGGCTCAACGTTACTTTTCAGAAACTTGGGCTGTTCTGAAAAAATATTTTTTCAAAATATTTTGATTTCAATTATTTTTTCTATATTAATGGATCATATTATTATTATGTATTATGATTGCCAGGGGTTAGTGCGAGTACCAGGACTTGTTTTCTTTTCACATTGAAAGGATATTGATCAATTGTTTTAAGAGGAAGTCTTCCTCTGACTTTATTATCATTCTATATGTGGTCAGTGTACTCGCATTAACTCCTGTTCTGTATCGTATGATTTCGATGACAATATGGGAAGCGTATGTCACGGTATGTTATTGGGGATTTGGACACTCCGGTCCTTTCCCCGCAGGGTCACTCTACTTTATCAATTTCTATTTCAGACGATCAAGATTAGGGTGATGTATCTGTGATGTCTTCCAACAGTGTGCCTCCGTCGTCACAATTAATGAAGGGCTAGCGGAAAAGTGCTCATGTAAATACGCCAATTGCCTAAGAGGACCCGAGTAGGTTCGACGGCCTTTGACGTCCGCTAGCTCGCCCAGTGTAGCGTCCATTCACCGAATGGTTCGGCAGCCGGGTTCGTCCGTTGCGGTCTAGAAGGAATTTTGGGGTGATGCGAGCACTATAAATTAACCTAATGCACACCCAGTGACGGCGGATCGGAGGGAGAACGGAGGAAGCCTTTTAGTCCGGTTCATAGCTCGTTCCGGTCCATCCGGACGGCAAGCGAGAGAGGCCCCTCTCTCGTTCAACAACATCTGGCCCCAGATGTTGTGGTACAAAATGTGTCGCAAGCGGAGCATACGTCCGTCGCTCGGGACGCTCCGTTGTATAGGCAGTCCGCGGAGACTGCTAAGGCTTCCTCTTCTCGTCAGCGCACACGACCGCACCTTGGCTGCGTGACCGCCGATATATTACCAGCTTCGCCGATCAAGGATTCTTCGGCGACCAGGTCACACCATCCGGTAGCCAGGGACATGAGGCCTACAGACTCCGGACGTTCGCATAGGAAGTGTGCGGGAGTCAGCGTACACAGAGCTTCCGGCGGCAATGCATCGTAAGACCGCTACTGCACAGGCCTCGGGAACGGACGTGCTTTCCTTAATAGCACAGTTTATCGCAGCATCCCAGCATCTACTGAATCTGTCGCATATATTTTATCCGACGATGCTGGGTCGGGACGCTCCGTGGAAGCGGGTACGGACGTCCCAAAGTTTCATCCGGTCCGACGGGATACCGAAAGGGATTCGGAGGATTTCGAGCTTTCCCTTTCGGAACAACATATGCTGTTGTGTATGTCATCTGACTTGGTCTTCTACAGCTTTTTCCGTCGGACCAGAATGCTGCGATGCCGGATAAGAAACTGATAGCGTCGGTGGACTTAGAAATTTTTGGTTCGGTTCAGGGACATCGTCCCTCAGTTCCGACATAGTCCAATAATGTCACACAAACTTTCGAATTATTGAACGACGCTATATATATTATTATTTTATGCTTGCTAACCAAGCATTTCTGGTTTCTTGTTCGAAGAGTTATGGAGATGTCTTTCAAAAGTGTGCCTCTGTCGTCATAGTTAATGAAGAGCTAGCGGCAATAAGTGCTCATGGAATATGTCTATCGCCTACGGAGTGACATTCGCTAGCTCACCCGGTGTAGCGTACATTCATTGAATGGTTCGGCTGCCGGGTTCGTCCGTTGCGGTCTAGGAAGGAGATGCGAGCACTTAATTACTTTAGTACTCACCCAGTGACGGCAGATTGAGGACAGATCGGAGGAAGCCTGTTAGTCCGGTTCCTGGCTTGTCCAGGTCCGTCCGGGCTGTGAGCGAGAGAGGTCCCTCTCTCGTCCAACAACATAGGGGACCGCATGTTGTGGTTCAGATATTTTACATTCGGAGCATATGTCCGTCGGTCGGGACGCTCCGTTATATTGACAGTCCGAGAGACTGTCCTTAATGCTTCCTCATCCTCACAGCAGGGCACACGACCGCACATTGGCTACGTGACCTCGAGTATCCGATCAGTTTCGGCATTCAGTGATTCCACAGCGAATAGGTCGCGCCATCCGGTAGCCAAGGGACACGAGGCCTATACACTCTGTTCGCTCGCATATTGGTAGTATGCACGGGGTAACGATCACGGAGCTTCCAGCGACAATGCATCGTAAGACCGCTTCTCCTCAGGCCTCAGTGACGGACGTGCTATCCGAGTTAGCACAGTTGTTTCGCAGCATCCCAGCAATTGACAGTTTCTCGGTCGAATCAGGAATTATCCGACGGCGCTGGGTCAGTGCGGTCCGCGGTTGCATCAGGTACGGACGACCGAACGCTTTATAGGGTCCGACAGGATGGCGAAAGGGATTCGAAAGATTTCGAGTTTTCCCTTTAGTAGTATCGGAAGATGCCTTTCATATCTTCTGGCATTATCTTCCAGTGATTGTTATTTCGGACTTCATTGCTGCGATCTTGGATAAGAGACTTATAGCGTCATTGGACTCGGATTTTTCGATCGGTTCAGGACATTGTCCCTGACTTACCGACGCAGTCCAATATTGTCATTACAACATGTGTTTTATTTTTCGACGCTATATATATATATATATATACAAGCCTGCTACTGAGCATGATAGTTTAGTTTCTTGTCCGCGTTGCTCATTTCTGCCATTTTATCATTTATACGAATAGTTTATTTTGGCAGACCAGGGCATACCGAGAGTTCATATGCGTCTAGACAGTGTGATTAAAGACTGCATATATTCTTTTTCGCCGTTTATGTCTTTTCCAATTTCAATGTTGGGAACGACATTATGTATAGTAGACTTAACTTAGACGCTTTATCATACGTAATCCGCCTTACTGAGACGTTATCATTGCGTCTTCAAGAAAAGATTTACGGGATATTATTCTCAATGTAATTTCTTTTGAGGGCAGTAGTTTGTTCACGTATAACTCCGCCCTTCAGTGGCTGATTGGAGTTGGTTAGACGTGACGCAGCCCTAGCTACATCCACACGCGTGGATAGTAAGGTTAAGAACTCTCTCAGAGTCGCTTCGTTCTCGGAGGAGCTTCTCTTCGACGGCAACTTTTCGGCAATCCATGAATTGCTCGATTTACAAGTTCTCTTGTCTATCTAGTGTTACAAGAGATTCAGACTGGGGCAAACATTCGGTGGTTGACTCAGAGAGTGCCACCGCAGTTGCCGGACCCGAGTGTGGCTGTTATGACGGTTGCCAGTCAAACAGATTGGGATATAATACTGATCCCTACGGATTCGAAGTGTCAGGGTCTTTGGGTTCCGCAGTCTCTTAGCAATCAGTTTTCTTCCGCGGAATAATGTTTTTTAGGCTTGCTTTATGTCATTGCATGAACATTATTCAGAAACGCATGCCCAAATTCCTGTCCTTTAATTCGACAGTAGTGGCGTATCTCTGGAACCAGGGAGGCACTCTTTCGTTTCCGTTATTCAATTTAATGGAAAGAATCCGTCTGTTGGTTATAGTACACCAAGTTCAGTTTTGGTCCGTCATATTCCGGGTCGTCTGATTGTTTTATCGGACTCCCGTTCTCTTACGGGTCGCTTGTTGCTGTCAGAATGGACTCTCAACAAACAAGTATTCAATCAGATTTGCTATCTATGGGAGCGCCCAATGATGATTTATTTATGACACAGCTTACTAATCAATTGCAGACGTATGTGTTGGCTTGTCCAGATCTCTGAGCTAATGTTGTTGACGCTCTATTGATCTATAGGACGGAATGATAGGATACGCGTATCCTCCGGCGCTGTTGTTTCAGCAGGTATTGCTAAGATAAACAACCACAATACATTTCTGTTGATAGCATCTCTATCTTCACAGAGATCATGGGTAATTTACTCTCTTGTCTACTGTGGGTCTTAACGTGAAATCTTCCTCTATGTGAGGATCTTTTTTCACTGGGTAAATCGTGTCATCTTTATCACAACCAGCAAGGTCGCAACCTTCATGTATTCCGTTGTGTGGTCCGTATTGCATTGTAAGCACTGTACTGGACGAGCTTTGGACGCGATTTCTTACTATAGGAGATCCTCTTCTTCGCTATTCTATGTGGCTAAAGTGGAGGCTCTCCCGTCGGGGTGTAGGGATCATTATGTTCATATTGTTGATCCCTCCATACTACTCATTGCTATTTTTTAGTATACTTGTTTCACAAGATCTACTGCAGCCTGTTATTATTTAGGTTATAGGTTTATGTTACCTCATACCTATGCACTCTACGATAGTTTACAATTGAGTCTTTTGTCTCTTTATCTAGTCAGTTAGTAACTTTTTGATAAATAGACTTAGAATCTTTAGATTAAATTCCTATATGGATTTTAACTTCGGTTCTTATTTAGCTAAGTAATCATTTGAGCCTCTGGAAACAGTAGTTTTCAAATTCTGACCTTTTAGACAGTAATTCTGTTGGTTTCTCTTTTACTGTAGAGTCAGTGAGTTTCATGCACTATCGATGGATGATTTTCACTTTCGTAGTTTCGGAATCACTACTTCCGTTACTATTTAGGTTGGATTGTTGCATAAGAGTTAGGCTCCTATTATCCGGAACCTATTATTTTAAGGTCCTTCCGTCTTCGTATGGGCATAGGCCTTTACTCTTTCCAGGTACAGTTTATGTATTTATAAACAGATATCTGTTTATTACTATGGGCGTAAGCTTCTTCTGTCTTTGATGTCTAGTAGAAGGACGTTACGCTCCATTTTATTGTTAATGGATTCTATTAACTATCGGTACTGCTTATGGTATATCATTGACTTAGCAGTTGTGCTTAAGATTTCGGCTCATGAAGTAAGTTCTTCTACTTCTTGGGCTTACATTAATAGTGTCGCTATTATAGATTTTTGAAGGCCGCTCATTACGCTCAGCCATCCACATTCATGAATTTTATCTCAGAAATATCGAGTCCATTTCTGGAGGCCTCTATTGTTAGGTCTATTATCTACTGCTCAGAATGTCATTCACTTAACAGTTGCTACTATAGCTAGGTAGGCTGTCTGTTTCGGCAGTGTCTCTGTTCGGCTGCCCTCTTCGCTCTGGGCTATTTGACCCAGGGCAAGAAAAAGGGGGGGGGGGGGAGGGTGTTCCCTTGGGTCACCTGTTTTACTATGAAAACAAGGGGATACGTCCTCCGGAGTTAGTAATTCTGAGCTGTTATTGGGATGGTTGTTTAGTGAGAAGTTTAGGTTTTTAAAATTCATTCAAGTCTTAGTTTTTAAAGTATAGCTTTTGAATATTGCATATGTCAACGGACATGATTATGCAATCCTCAGACACTTTTAGGAGTATAAGAGTCTCTATTCTCTAGACTTACTTTATTTATTGGCTTACTTTAAAAATTATTAGTATAAGGATTATATTGGATATTAATAGAGTACATGGATGTATGAAGCTCAATTTTGGAAGGTGTTGTATCTTTCTAATTTATCATAAATAAGAAAGATACATGTAAGGCTCATTACTTCTTTTTCCCTACAGGGGATGACTCTATTTTATTTTATTGAGCGTATTCCATTTTGCTCTATGTCCTTGGCCCTCCAGCCTTTTTACTATTCAGCTATGTCTGGGTCATTGGTACAGTATAAAAATGTTAAAAAATTTATAGTAATTTATATATTTTTTATACTTACCAATGACCCAGACGGGGATGGCCCTCCCAGGAGTTGGGAACTCTTGCCTCCCCGCTGAGTACATAGCGCTTACCAGGCACTGGTTATTAGAATGATTAATGGCGCCAATTTCGGAACGTCCTTGACACTGCGCATGTGCAGTAGGGGCGAAGTTTGGAGGGCCTTTCAGGACATGTTTTCTTTGGTTTTAGATGCAAATTTTGGAGATTGGGGGGCAAAATTTGTGTTTGGCCCTATATTTTAAGAGTTAGCACCAGCTATGTCTGGGTCATCGGTAAGTATAAAAAATATATAAATTACTATACATTTTTTAACTTTTTGTAACAAAAACATACCTTATGACCCCTCATTGGAATGAGCTTGTTCCAATGAGGGGTCATAAGCTATGTTTTTGATGCAAAAAATGGGGAAAAAAATGGTTATTCAAGAATTTTGTTTGCAAGTGTCATCTGCTTTTTGTCTTAGGTAAAGGGTTAACAAAAAAAGGTATTCCTTCCTGGAGTCCCTCATCATAAAATTGAGAAAAAATTGCCTGAAGTAATTGCATGTAACTTACAAACACTGAACTATTTAACATTCCTTTTCTATACATTTGACCTGTTAACTGGTAGAGTGCAGTTTAACCCTTTACCTAACGAATCGCCCGCATCCGCTCGCGTAATATGCAAATTGAGCAGTTGAAAAAATTAAATTTTTCAAAATATTTCAACAAAACCATATCATGTGACCCCTCATTGGAACGAGCCAATTGAGCTCGTTCCAATGAGGGGTCACATGATATGGTTTTGTTGAAATTTTTTGAAAAAATTTAAAAAATTATATTTCAAGTAATAAATTTTGATATCTTCTGCATTGGGTAAAGGGTTAAAGGCTTCATATTCTGTGGATGTGCTTCATATTGTCTTTGAAATGATATTATTTTATCTGTTGGGATTTGCCTTGTTACCTAGCACTCTCCCATAAATTGTTCCAAGGCAAAGATGCACAAACAAATTTTAAGGACCAAAAATAATTTAGCACTCTGCCAGTTAATTGAATATTAGATAATAGTTCATGATCTTTTGATGAATTGTCTTGATGGCCACTGAATTCACCAGGTTTTTGGATCTGTTCTGCCTCAGTAAATCATTATTATAAGTATTTAATCTTTTATATCTTGACATGGCTCCAAAAGCTCTATCAAACAAGATATGATAGAATAAATGCCTAATTTTTTATCACTAGCATATATGAGTGATTAATTGAATACTCCTGTCAATTGAATATTTTTCACTAGCAAAATGACGATTTAGTTAACAGGGTTCTCTTGTATAGTATATTATTGGGATTATATTTTGTCAGTATCGGTAAACAGTGATATGAGTTATCTTTTATTTTATAGAGTCAAGAAAAATATGAAAGAGAGGTCATGTTACATGCAGAAGATTTAGAGTCACTTTCCAAGTTCAAGAAACAGGTTAATATGAGTATAATAAAACACAGATAACCCTCTGCAAAATGACTAGCCAGATCTGACCATGAAAGTGTTGTGCATGTGTGGGGGTTTCTTTTGTTATTTCTTTATCAGGGTTCCAGCACCTCCTTGAATTCCTTGAAAGTCCTTGAATTTCGAACCCCCCTCCCAAGGACCTGGAAACTCCTTGAATTTTGAAGCACCTCCTGGAATCTCCCGGAATTTTGGAAAAATCGAGTCAGTTGCTCACGGCCGAGGTGTTTACAGTTCTTTCAAAATACGTCTGAGGAGTAGTCGTTTTAGTTACCTGGATTTCCGTCAACGGAAACTAACGATGACTTCCAAACATTAATTACCTGCATGACCGCATTGTTTTTGCTCAACGAAGCATCCATGTCAGAGACTCAGTCTTTTTGTTGACAGTAATTAGGGCCCCGCCGTGAGGCGGAAGCCCTATAGTGATCGCTCTGTCCGTGCGTCCGGGCTGTAATCTTTCTCTCTTAATAGATAAGGTTTTGATATTTGACATGTGGGTATATTATCTCAAGACGATGTGTCGCGTACCAAGGTTGCCATGCTTTGACCTTGAACATTGACCTCAAGGTCAAATTATTCCGTTTTCGGGGTTCTTTTCTGACAAGTTCGTGTCTGGGCTGTAACTTTTTTTCCTTAATAGATTGGGTTTTGATATTTGGTATGTGGGTAGATTATCTGAAGACGATGTGTCGCGTACCACAGTTGCCATGCTTTGACCTTGAACTTTGACCTGAAGGTCAGATTATTCCGAATTTGGGGTTCTTATCTGACAAGTTTGTGTCCGGGCTGTAACTTTTTTCCCTTAATTGATAGGGTTTTGATATTTGGTATGTGGATAGATTATCTCAAGACGACGTGTCGCATACCAAGGTTGCCATGCTTTGACCTTGAAGTTTTACCTCAATTTCAAATTATTCAGATTTTTTTTTTTCTGACAAGTTCGTGTCCGGGCTGTAACTTTTTTCCCTTAATAGATAGGGTTTTGATATTTGGTATGTGGATAGATTATCTCAAAACGAAGTGTCGCATACCAAGGTTGCCATGCTTTGACGTTGAAGTTTGACCTCATGGTCAAATTATTCAGATTTTGTTGTTTTTTTCTGACAAGTTCATGTCTGGGCTGTAACTTTTTTCCCTTAATAGATAGGGTTTTGATATTTGGTATGTGGGTAGATTATCTCAAGACGGCGTGTCGCACACCAAGGTTGCCATGCCTTGACCTTGAAGTTTGACCTCAAGGTCAAATTATTCAGAATTTGGTATTTTTTTCTGACAAGTTCGTGTCCGGGAAGGGATTTTAATCAGATTTTACCTATTGCTTGAAATATTTTAGTATTACGGTTCACATCAGTTTATACCTTACATCAGTTAGTTGCAGCGGGGCTCGCAGAGATGGATTCCATCTCTGTGATATCTAGTTTGATATGCCAGGTGGAAAGTGCTGATTTCAAGAGCAATGGCTCAAAAAGCAAGAGTATGACACGTGGCTGGAAGCAGTGATGGGAGAAAAAAACTCTGCACAGTGTCATGTGTGTATGAAGAATTTTAGTGTTGCAAATATGGGGGAGTCCGCCCTGAGATCCCATTTGACATCGTCGAAGCACATTAAAAATGTGAAGGAAAAAGCACAGTCAATCTCTGTTTATGCTTTTACGAAAAATACATGTACAAGTGACGAAATCAATAAGTCTTCCATTGTGTCAAATGAAATGAGAAAAAATGTTGACAATTCATCCTTCTGCATGTACAGCTGTAGAACAACTGCATTGAAAGAGGAAAAGAGACTCTGTGTGATTTACTTTGTCCAGGCAATTTAGTCATGTAAGTCCTATTTTAATAATTAAATTACCTGAAATGAAATCATCATTCGATATTAGGTGCACAGTCATTGGTAAACTTAATGCTGCTACCCTGAAATGCAGGGAAACAACATTAAATTTACCAACTGACTGAACGCCATTTGTCAGATTCCTGGCAGCTAATTTCCTGGCATGTGCCCTCTAAATTTTCCATATGATCCCCCCTCCCCCCTCCCCTAAAATTTTTACAAAAATTTGCCCAGGTACCCATGGGGTCTTGAGCTATGCTGTCGGCTAGTCTGTGGGCTTTCTTTGTCTCAAGCCAGGTACCTGAATCGGGACAAAGAAAGCCCACAGACTAGCCAACAGAATAGCACTCACCCCAGATTCTGGCTGTGCCCTTCTTAAAATTACTTGTACCCCCCCCCCCCCCCCCCTGCAATATTACTTGTGCCCCCTAATTAGAGAACACTGGCTCCGCCATTGGATTAATTCAACTCCTAACATTTTTCCTTCTTCCCAGCACATGGTCGCTTTATACTCCTTGAAAACCCTTGAATTTCACCCAGCTGTCTCCTGGAATCTCCTTGAAAAATTTATCGAAACCTCCTGGAAACTCCTGGAATTCACTTCTCAATTCAGTGCAGGAACCCTGTTTATTCTCTTTGGAGGGTGAGGGTGGGTGCTAGGTTTTTATGCAGGTGCTCAGAGAGATAAGCCACATTATGTTATGGATTTGTCCCTTTATCCATCCGTTAACTTTAGTTTGTCTTGACAGTAACTTGAAAATCAAATTTCCAATGAATTCTATTTGATGTTTAAACAATGACTAAAGTAAATTTTCTTTGGGTAATGTGTGGTCTCACATACCCAATATTCTCATCCTGGTAGCCATTTTGGATGTTGGGTGGGGGGGGGGGGGGGGGGGGGTTGCCTGTTTGCCCAATAACTTTAACACTTAACGGCCTAATTCCGACTTTGATGACATTTTTTGCAACAGAACAGGTGTCCCTACATGTAGTTTTTAGGTTAACTCACAAGTAACATTCTAAGCACCTTGGTAGTTGTTTTTAGGCAAGTCTTGGCTGCCTATATAGGCAGCCAAAGACTTGCCAAAAATAAGCAGCAGAGTCACAGGATGTAGACTGTTAAAGTGTAGCAAAAATTTGTAAAAATCTCTAGGGCCTTAAGGGTTAAGATAAAATATTCAGTGGATCCCATTTTTTCTGCTACATTAACCTGGATCAGAGGAATGTTCCATTTGATAATCATTATTCTTGTACATCCAATATGACTGCTATGGTAGCCATTGTGGATTTGAGTTCCCCTTGGGAACCCCGGGAAGTGAAGCAGTGCCTGTTCACTGCAGTAAACAGGCTCTGTTTTACTGGTAAAATAGGACCCAGTCACCAATGCTTGGGAGGTTCAAGCCCTCACTAAAATGGGCAACATGGCTTATTAACGCTCACCCCTGGTCTTGAGTTGATACTCATGTTGTGGTCATGATTAGCCATTGTGCAAAAATATATGACCTTAAACACCAGTAAATAAATAAATAATTGTGGATTTGAGTAATTTAGTCAAGTATTTGATTGATGTTTCAAGTTAGATGGATTGTCACGATTTTATTCAAAATGTCAGTAACTGACTTTGTCATACTCTTGTGTCAAGAATGGTACTACCATTGTATTTTTCATGCAATATTGTGATATTGTTTCTCCCAGTTCCCTCCAGCCCTATCAAATATGGCCACATGGTTTGATAATCAGGAATTCGTTTGTTTCTGTGGAATTTGTCTGAAATGGTAGCCCTTATTTACAGTGTGTAGTAAAATGAGATGCATTTGAAATGTGCAAGGTATATTTCATGCAATATGATTGATTTTACATTTAGTGGCAGGATACCGATTGCACCACCTCACATAACTATGCAGTGTGTTAAAACACCTGCTGAAATGATTCCTAGACAATTTTTTCCAGAATATCTGCTATGCCATAACCATGTTGCCTACATGTATGCCAATGATTTCTAGTTAATGTAACAAAGACATTACAAAAATCGCAACCATGGGTAAGTTTATTCTAAGCTGGAAGACTGGATAAACATTGTCATGTTGGGTTACCTGCTTTGATGCCACAAGGTTTGTCAGAGTTGGAAATTTGCTTTTACTGTTAATCCTAAACTGAGAGAGTTTGCTGTTTACCATTTCTGTTGTGAGGCACAAACACGGACTTGAGTTGAAGTAATATCTTTGAGAGTTATCACCATAATAATAACAATAACAATTGGCTGGCCTCTTGATTTGTTGTGGTTCTCAGGTGAGAAGGCCTTGATTAGCACTGTTCTCCCAAATGCCTCCTTATCCCCATGCCCCCTCTCACCTCCCAACACTTTCAGAATAACTGCTTGATGACATCCCGTACCCCATTCTTCCCAATCTCTCTGATAAGCATACTAACCTTCTTTGTGTCACTCACTAACCATGTCCTTCATTCTCCCCTCCCATTTCCCTATCATAATCCTGGTGAATCTTATTATGTTAGACTGGTATTTTGGACATTCTGATAGAAAGTGTTCCAGGGTCTCCACTATGCCTAAATTACACATTTGGCACTCCTTTTCATTGTCTTTTCTCAGATTTCCCCCCCCCCCCCCCCTAAGCTACAGCAACCTCATCTTGAACAAAACTGACCAACCAAAAGTGCCATCAAGGTTCTCTTCAAAACTTGGCCTCTCCAACAATCACATTTCATCTTGTCTGTGGCAATGGATGTGTGGTCTTTTTTTTGTCTTTTTTTTTGTTTGGTTTTGGGGGAGGGGGATTACATGCAATCAAATTTAAAATTTAGATGAGTAACTTTGATAGTAGAATCTTTGAAAATTATGACTAATTTTATTATGGAATAAGCCCATTTTTTATACCTAGGTTGAAGGGTTTAACCAGCAGTACTCAACTTTACAAGAAGCCGCAAGGACAACAGAAGAAAGGTTGAAAGAATCTGAGGTTAGTAGTACATTCAAGTTTGAAATTGTTAACCAACTAGTTTACTTCTGTATGCTTTTTTCAGAATAAAATCTAACATCGTTATAAGATGATGACTAGGAAGGATCCTGTGAATATAGCATTGCCATTTGAATCAAATCGAACATACCCCAAAATATCAAATCCAACAAATATTGATATCGATTGGGTGTGATCACACTTTTTCTGTTTGTGACCCATATGGCATATTGAGCCAAGGGATATCATGAAGATGAGTTGAGGATGTTGACCTGATATGTTTTGACTCAGATGGCTCAAGTCCTGACTGATAAAATATTCCATCTACATGATCAAGGCATGCCTTCCTTGATGATGTAGTTGAAATATTAGTCAATGAAGAGTATATTTAATTTAAATAAGCCCACAAAGTAGATCTTCTGTTTCTCCGGCCATTTTTTGTGGGCGGGTGGTTTTTAGCTCACCGAAGGGAGCTTAACTTATCACTTGCCGTCCGTTCGTCGTCTTCCTTTGTTGTCCGGCGTCCGTCTTAAACTTTACATTATCGACTTCTCCTCACACTCTCCTCAACTACTCAACCAAATTGAACCAAATTTTGTGTGCATGTTCCTTATCATATGTCAATTCAAGTTTTTACAAATAAACTTGGCGGCACCAGAAGGGGCATAACTCTGATACCACCCATAAATTTTTTCAAAAATTCAAACAAATCTTCTTATTCAGATACACCAGTCAAAATCTTTTCATATTTGTTATACAACATCTCTAGGGGGGGTCGGGGGGTGGTTGGGTGAGTCATATTCAAGTGTGTTCAAACCGAGTCCCTGGGTTAAGATTTGGGCTCTCTATTAGAGCCCAAAGTTTAACTTGGTGCAATTTGAGATAATTTCTTTAAAAATCTTCTTCTTCAGATCCGCCAGTCAGAATCCTTTCAGGTTTGCTTTTCAACATCTCTAGGGGGGTCAGATTTCAGATTTTTTATTTTGCGGTATCAATATACATGTTTTACAGAGTTCATAACAGAGTTATTGTCACATAACATAAATCAGATGTATACACCGCAGGTGACATAGCCAGATTGGCTGTCTACCTGTCACCCCCTTGTAATAAGTATGTTATCCCCAACACTGCAAATCGACTAGGAACTAAATATTATTAAATTTTAAATTTGTAGCTCTACCTTGGACATCCATAAGTCAGTACTATTTTTAAAATCTTTTCTTTGCACCCGGTGGCTCACTGTAAAAGGCAACAGGATGAGATACTCAGAGGTACTTCAAGCTCAGAGAAAGATGTGTATGACGGTTGACGTGACGGAGGACGCAACAATTTAAGGAAAGTCTATTTAACCCTGGAAAAGATAATGATAGTGTTTATGCAAGGAGTATTACGCATTGCAGTCAGGACAATATGGATTGTTACATTGAACATTAGCGGCATATGATGCTAAAAGTTTTGAGTTTGAGTTTTCTTTTGAATTCATTACGGTTAAAGAGGTTATGAAATTCGTCACCCAGATCATTTCATAACCTTGGGTTTGCGAACATGGGTAATTTATCCAGCGATCTTGTTCGTGTTTTGTTTACCCGTATTTGCCCTGTTTGCCTAGTGTTCATATATGATGGGCTGTGTAGGATGCTAAAGTAATTATTCAGGGACTGGGGAAGTATATCTTGTTTCCAGTCAAACATGAAAAGGCAGGCCTGTAATATAAACAGGTCATTCACTTTAAGAATCTTATCTTTTAAGAACAGAGGATCTGTGAGCGAATTATAATTTTTGTTATTTATGATTCGAAGTGAACGTTTCTGTATTGTAAGAAGTTTTCTGACTGCTTTTGAAGTGCCCCATATATGGATACCATACACCAAATGACAGTGAACTAATGTATAATATAACGCTTTTAGAGCTTCGTGTGGTAATATCTTTTTTACTTTGTTTAGTGCGTAATTTGCCCATCTTATTTTAGAGCTGATTTTAGATATATGGGCTTGGTAAGATAAGTTTTCGTCAATGTTTATTCCCAGAAATTTCAAGATATCTTCCTTCTCATGGGTAACCAATCTATCGATTTTCTTATTGTTTATAAAAATTTCAGGCATTTCGGTATTCCTTTTATTAGGCGTTAGATTTATCAACATACACTTTGTTTTATGCGCATTTAACACTAACTGGTTGGCCGAACACTACTCAAACACTTCGTTGAGTTCATCATTAGTGCGTGTCGCCAGAAGCTTGACGTTCGAGGACGATTCAAACATAGACGTATCATCAGCAAATGAAAGAAGATTTAATGATGTTGTGGTACTGATATCATTAATGTATAACAGGAATAGTATTGGACCAAGTATAGATCCTTGTGGAACACCACACGTTATTTTGGCTAAATCAGATTTTTTGTTCCCATATTGGACGTATTGGTACCTATTAGATAAGTAGCTCTTAAACCATTTGCTACTTATTCCTCTAAATCCGTATTTCTCCAGTTTACACAACAGAATGTTGTGATTTATAGTGTCAAAGGCCTTAGAGAGATCTAGAAATACTGCTAAGGTATTATTTTTGGTATCTTTGTTGTTTTCTGATCCTATATCATCCTCGACTTTTCAAAGGCTTTTGATACAGTCCCACACAACAAGCTCTTATACAAATTAGACCAATATGGAATCAAAGGGACAACGCACACCTGGCTAACAAATTTTCTAACAAAAAGGAAAATGAAGGTAGTCCTAGACGGCTCAACCTCAACAGAAGTGACAGTAGATTCAGGAGTACCACAAGGCACCGTTCTTGGCCCCATCCTATTCCTGTGTCATATCAACGACCTACCAGAAGTAACAAGATCTCAAGTAAGATTATTTGCCGATGACTGCTTGCTCTACAGAGAGATAAAAAATTATAAAGACCATAGCATCCTCCAGAAAGATTTGGAAAACTTGGAAATTTGGGCAAAAGACTGGGGAATGAAATTCAATGCAAAGAAATGCTATATCCTAAGCATAAAAAAGAAAACTTCCAAATTCTATACACTCGATGGCCACATACTTGAAGAAGTCCAATCCAACCTATACCTAGGACTACAAATATCAGAAGATCTTCAGTGGCAAGCTCACATTAAAAATACCACCAAAAAAGCGAACACTTGGCTTCCTGAAGAGAAATTTAAAGCACTGCCCCATAGACTGCCGCAAACTAGCCTACATCTCACTAGTAAGATCCACTCTGGGATACGGCTCAATCATCTGGGACCCATACCAAAAACAAGACATAAATAAAATAGAGAAAATACAGAGACAAGCAGTGCGCTACATCACCAAAAATTACAAAATCAGAGAAGAAGGCTACATAAAATCATCAATAGAAGCCCTAAAATTAACATCATTGGAAGAAAGAAGACGACAAAATCGGCTGATCTTCTTCTACAAAGTGGTTGAGGAGTCATTACCAGCACTGCCCCTGATAAATTACTAAAATCAACAACAAACAAAAGACGAATAATACCAACAACATTTAAAGACTGTGAAACAAGGAACACCATAACAAACCAGGCCAGAGTAAACCAAAAAACATTCCAAGTCCCATATTGTAAAACGATCATTTATAGAAATTCCTTCTTTCCCAAGACAACCACAGACTGGAACAGCTGGAAGATAGTGTTGTCTCAGAACCAACATTGGAGCTGTTTAAGAAGGCCATCCAAAAGACACCATAAGCGCTCTCCTCATCCCGTAGCATTAAAGCCTTAATGGGTTACTGCTACGTAAGAATACAGATACAGATACAGATATATGCTTAAGAAGTTGCATCACAGGATGTATGGTTGAGTGAAACTTTCTGAATCCGTATTGATGATGGTAAAGAATGTTGAATGAATCTAAGAATTTTATTATTCTATTGGACATAAGTTTTTCTAGTAGTATAGAGAAGGCTGGTAAAATACTGATTGGCCTGTAATTGTTGAATTTAGGTTTGTCGCCTGCTTTGAAAATGGGGATTTCTTCACCTATCTTCATTTTGTTCGGAACTATGCCATAAGTAAACGAGTTGTTAATTATGTGGATCAGAGGTTCTACGATCTTATCAATTGTATGTTTAAGGAGGTAAGTGGTCATACCTTCACAATCTTTACTATATTTAGATTTAATTGAGTTGTTAACATTTATTATTTCAAGCAGGGTTGTGGGGGTTATGAAAAAATTATGTGGAGAATTATTTTCCATGTAATCTAAAAAATGTTTTTGGGGTTTGATTATTTTCTCACTCATAATTTTCCATATATTTGAAAAGTAATTGTTGAATTCTTGGGCAATTCCATTGGGATTGTTTATTTCCTTATTTTCTTCTTTTACAAAGAAGGATGGCAAAGAGGACACGCATTTAGTTCTGTTTATAGTTTCATTTAAAATTTGCCATGTTTTATGTAAGTTTTCCATGAGTATTTCTTTGTAGTACATTGCTTTTCTTTGTTTTTTTTTATCTTATTGAATATCCTACAGTAGTTTTTGTAGTTATTAATATTCTGTTCTGTTGGGGCTTTTAGTTTTTTATTGTAAAAATTTAATTTATTACGTGATGAGGTTAGAAGCCCTTTGGACATCCACTGATTTTGTTTTATGAACCGTTTACTTAATGGCGTGCGTCTCTGTGGAAATGCGTTTTCGTAAGTTGATGAATGTATGTTAGAGAATTTATCATATGCTAAATTTGGGCAATTTGCCTCACAAACTGATGAAAAGTCAGTTTGAGATAAAAGTGTGTCAAAGTTTGGTATACTATCTTTATCTATCTTGTGCTTCAGCGTACTCATTTGAATATCAGTAGGTTTTTGATTTGTTTCTGAAAGAAAAGTGGCAAAGTGATCCGATACATCCGTAATGATTATGCCAGAAAGAGATGAACATATGTTATTTGAAAACATATGATCAATTAGAGTGGCCGAGTGGCTTGTTACTCGCGTTGGTTTTGTGAGGTGTGGAAGAAAGCCCTGGCTCATCATAATATCAACATAGTTGGTGGTATTGCTGTGAGTTCCTGCTTTCAAAAGGTCGATGTTAAAATCACCTATAATATATGTTTTTTTGTTCTCCTTATTTAGTTTATCTACTAATTCATTTAGTTTGGACAGAAAGAGATCTTTATCTGCTTTCGGTTGAGTATTAGGTCTATATATTACCCCCACTGTTTTAATACATTTATTAAATTTGATTTCAATGAAAAGAGATTCAAAAACGTGTGGGATGAAGAAGGAAAGGTCATGGCGTATTTTGAAAGATATATCCTCTTTGATATAAATTCCAACACCACCGCGCCCATCATCTCCATCAGGCCTTGTGTTTTTAATTAGACTGTTGTAACCATTTAATGGGTATGACATATTTCGCAGAATTTGAAATATTTCAGTAAGACCTATAATGTCAAACTCATTGTGAGAATCTTGTATTTCACATAGCAGCTCTTTAAGAGGATCCCAATCCGCTTTGAGACTGTGGCAATTGATGGAATAGCGAAAATCCTTCATTTTGAATATTGAAATTTGATGGGATTTCGTTTGGTAAATAGTAATGGCATTCATTTTGAAGTCGTTCTACAGGAGTAACTGGGTCTTCATCTGTGTTTAGATCGAATAGTCTCTGATTACAGATATATCTAAAATCATATTCTTTCTTACTCTGTATCTTGTCCATTGTTATGTTACCCGCCATTGAATGACATGACATGGCCACCCAGGAATGCTGGCAGACATTTATGTGACTTATATTCAGGTTGGAGTGTGATTGCAGGTAACTGAAGGAGATCTAGTTGAAGTGTGATTACACGTCACTGAAGGATGTCAAATGGCAAAACTCCAAAAACATTCAACTCAATTAGGGAGGTCTCATTGCAGTGTATAAGCAAACTTGGGTAAGATTCTAAATGGTCCACAAAAGGTCATATGCAGTGTTGGAATGGATAAAAGTATTAACCAGTTAAAATACAAAAATGTAAACAAAAACGTATATACATATTTCATTTTCGAATAAATAACTATGTTATAAAAGCTTTGGAGGAGAACCATAATTCACTATACATGAGGTTTCTGTCTGTTCTAGAATTGGATGGAGTGGGGGGGGGGGGGGGGGGGGGAGGGGGGGGGGGGGGGAGATGTGGACAGATGGGTGAAAGCGTAAGACGACAAGGGTAGCATTAAGTACTTGTGAATGTAAATTTTGTATTGTGAATAAATTTTTTATTGGGGTTTATCGTCACTTTCAATTCTGACTGTCAATTCATCCACCTACGCACCCATCCAACCATTTACCCATTCCCTTGACTAACCACTCACCAACCGAGTGAATGAATGGATGAATGAATCAGTGGATGAGTGGACGAATTGGTAAGACAACAAACCAGTTCTAAATATTTTGAACATAATTTTTTTTTTTTTTTATACAATGATTATTTATTGGGGTTTATCAGCACTTTCAACAAATAGGGTCATGGAATGAGTGTATAAATCAAGGAATGGAATAAGTGAATGAATGACCAAGTGAGTGAATGGACGAATCAGTAAGGCGACAGACTAGTTTTAGGTACTCGTGAACATAAATTTTATGCAATGAAAAAGAAAATTTTGTTTTTTTATCAGCACTTGAAATCAACACCCATAGTCAATGAATGAATTGATGAATGAATAGGTAAACAAATGATTGAAGGAGTGAATAAGCACAGCTTTCAACATTTTCTAAGACAGATCATCAGGTCGGATTAAGGCCAAAAAGGTCATGAATTCTGATATTTATGATATTCATTCATCAATTCAAGCCCCCACCCCACAATCCACCCATTCAGTCATCCACGCATTCACCGAATGAATGAATGAGTGAATGACAAGTGTGGTTTTAAATACTTGTGAACAAAAATTTTATACGATGAATAAATTTTTATTGGGGTTTATCGGCACTCTCACCCATAACATTCAATCCGTCCATTCACTCACCCAACCAACCATTCACCCATTCCTTCACCCACCCCTTCACCAATCGACGAATGAATGGACGAATGAACGGATGAATCAGCAATACGACAAGGGTATTTTTAAATACTTTTGAACAAAAAATTTATACAGTGAATAAATTTTATTGGGGTTTATCGACACTTTCACCTATAATATTCAATCCGCCCATTCACTCACCCAACCAACCATCCACCCATTCTTTTCGCCCACCCATTCACCAATTGATGAAAGAATGGACGGATAAATGAATGGATGGATGGATGAGTGAACAAATGGACGAATCAATAAGACGACAAACTAGTTCTAACTATTTGTGAACATACATTTATACAATGAGTAAATTATATTATGGTTTATCGGCACTTTTGACAAGTAAGGTCATGGAATAAATGAATAAATCAAGGAATGAAAGAATACATGAACAAATGAGCAGAAGAGTGGATAAACAGAGATTTTAACAAATTTGATTAAAATTTGATTATTGATCTTTGTGGTCAGTGTTATCATCTTTATCTCATGTAGAAGTACATGCACATGCACCAACAAGTATAAACTCAGGTTTGGACAACTTTCACAAGTACTTCACTGCAATAGCATCCAGTCGAGTTGTTGCACAAAGGTATGGGATCATATATTTCTGGCCTTTGTTCGGTCATTCATTCATCCACCAATGGATTCAGTGAATGAATGTATGAATGAATGGATGGACGAATCAATAAGTCAACATACATACATGTAGTTTTACGTACGTGTGAACGTAAATTTTAAGTAATGTTATTAAGTTTTCTCAGAACTTGAAATCAACAACCACGGCCAAAAAATGAATCGATGAATGAATGAGTAAACAAGTGAGTGAAAGAGTGAGTAAACACAACTTTCAGCATTTATAACACAGATCATTAAGACCCATTCATCCATTTATAACACTGAGATCATTCATTCACCAACTCATCCAACCATCCACCCATCCATCCCCTAATCCATTCACCAATCGAGTGAGTGAGTGAGTGAATAAATGAAGGGATGGACGAGTGACCAAATGGATGAATCATTGAGACGATAAGTGCAGTTTTAAATACTTGTCAATATACATTTCGAACAATGTACGAATTTTTATTCGCACTTTCGACAATCAGGGTCATACAATGAATGAATAAATCAGTGAATGAAGGAATAAGTCAACGAATGACTGTAAGAATGAATGATCACAGCTTTTAACAAATTTGATAATACCTTGTATCTTTTGCTTTTTGGGGTTTAAGGTCAGTGAGTGTTGTCTTTTCTGTGTCCAGTAGAACTACCAGCTAGGATAGATTCAGGTTCAGGCAGCTTTCGCAAGTACTTTTATCTCCAAGAGAAATATTTAGTCGAATTACATGTATGGCAGGACGGTACAGGTTCAGATGTTTATGGCCTTCACTTGCTCTTGCACTCACCATTCACCAATAGAATGAGTGAATGCGTAAGCAAATGAACGAGGCAGTATATCGACAGGTATAGTTCTAAATACTTGTGAACATAAATTGAATATAGTGGATACATTTTCATTGTGCATTCACTCATGCATCCAATTTCCCCAGCCAGCCAACCACCCACTCACTCGCCCACCCATTCACCAACCAAGTGAATAAGTGAATGAATGAATTAATGGATGGGTGAATGAGCAAACGAATGCAGGAGCAAATACGATGGTTAACGTATATCCCAGTCCATGTGAACATAAATTTATATACAGTGAATAAATCTTTATTAAGGTTTGCCTGTGCTTTCGACACCAATTGTCATGAAATGAATTCCCAGTACTTGTGAACATAAATTTATATACAGTGAATAAATCTTTATTAGGGTTTGCCTGTGCCTTCAACACCAATTGTCATGAAATGAATGGGTAAATTAGTAAATCAAAAAATAGAATGAATCAACACAGCTTCTGACAAGTCGGATAATTTCCGGACAGGGCATTTCTCCAACGAGCCATATTTTGGCGGACTCTTGAATGATGACACTGATGCTATTCGCCATGAAAGAAGACACACACGTTTTATGATAAAGCATGAGCGAATGGTTGAACCAATAAGACCAAACCAGTTATGAGTTCTGATATATCTGGCATTCATCCATCCATCCATTCACACTCTCAATCACCTACCCAATCACTCCTCAACCGAACAAATGAGTGATTGAACTAACGAAAGCGAACGAATGAATATGCAACAAATGAATGTGCGAACGAATGAATGAATCACCAAGATGACAAACATAGTTCTAAATACTTTTGAACATAAATTTTATACAATGAATAGAGTTTGGGTGGTTTATCGCCATTTTCAACAACAGAGTGATAGAATGAATTAATGAACGAATTAGTGAATGAGTGTTCGAAAAAATGAATGAACATAACTTTTAGCAAATCTGATAATGTCTTTTTGCTCTTTTGGGTTTAGGGTTAGTATCATCATCCTTGTTCACTCATTCACTCAACCACCCATTCAACAATAGAATGAGAGAGTGAATGAATGTGTGAATGAAAGGATGAATTTATAAATCGTGAACATTAATTTTATACAGTGAATACATTTTATTGGGGTTTATCAACACTTTCAACAAGCAGGGTCGATGAATGAATGGATGAAAGGATTTATGAATGAATGATTGAGTAAATTAATGAATGAGTGCAAAAATGTGTGTAAAAAAAAAACTGTTGAACATTTGGCAACTGGTACTTGAATTAGCAATTTAATTAGTGAAAGAAAAAAAAACGTTTGGATGTGTTACTTTGCAAACTTTTAGCAAATCTGATAATGTCTTTTTGCTCTTTCGGGTTTAGGGTCAGTATCGTCATCCTCGTTCACTCATTAACTCAACCACCCATTCAACAATAGAATGAGTGAATGAATGAATGAATAAGTGAATGAAAGCATGAATTTATAAATCGGCAGAGTTTTGATTACCCGTGAACATCAATTTTATATAGTGAATACATTTTATTGGGGTTTATCAACTCTTTCAACAAGCGGGGTTGATGAATGAATGGATGGAAGAATTATGACTGAACAGATGGGTGAAAGAATGTGGGTAAAATAACTGTTGAACTTTTGGCAGCTGGTACTTGAATTAGCAATTCATAATTCGTTCACTCAATCACCCACCCACCCACTCACCAATAGACTTAATGAATGAATGAACAAGTGAATGAATGGATGAATTTATAAATCGACAGATATAGCTTTACATACCCGTGAACATCAGTTGTATGTAGTGGATACAATTTTAAAGGGGTTTATCGGCAATTTCAACAAGCAGGGTCGATGAATGATGGGATGGAGGAATCTATGAATGAATGATTGAGTAAATTAGCGAATGGGTAAAATAATGTGGGTAAAATAACTGTTAAACTTTTGCCAACTAATACTTAAATCAGCAATTAAACAATAAAAAAAAAACCCCAAAAACAAAGGAAAACATTTGGATGTGTCAGTTTGCATGGTGAAAATGGGTTGAAAGTGAATTGCTGAAATATTCAAGATTTCCATCATAAAAGTGACATAAAAGAGACATTACTGACATTCTTGACATGGATTTCTGAAGACCTCTTACAAAAGGCTATTTGGGAAACAAAGACAGAGGCAGGGTTTATCAGTTGGAGACAAGCGGGAAGTCTTTTTCTATTTATTATTTATTCTTACCTTCTGAAGTTAATCGACATTGATTTGAATGTAATTTTATTTATTTTCCTTGTTAACAAGGTAAGTGTGTTAAATATTTTGAATGAATTGTCTTTCCATTAACTCCCTCACTCAGTGTCCAAGCAAATGAGTGAATGAACGAATGAATCTGAATGAATGGATGAATCACCAAGATGACAAACATAGTTCTAAATACTTTGAACATAAATTTTATACAACGAATAGATTTTGGGTGGTTTATCAGCATTTTCAACAACAGAGTGATAGAATGAATTAATTAATCAATGAATGAATTAGTGAATGAGTGGGCGAAAAAATGAATGAACATAACTTTTAGCAAATCTGATAATGTCTTTGCTTTTTTTGGGTTTAGGGTCAGTATCGTCATACTCGTTCACTCATTCACTCAACCACCCATTCAATAATAGAATGAGTGAATGAATGAATGAGTGAACGAGAGGATGAATTTATAAATTGACAGAGTTTTTAAATACCCGTGAACATTAATTTTATACAGTGAATACATTTTTATTGGGGTTTATCGACACGCAGGGTCGATGAATGAATGGATGAAAGGATTTATGAATGAATGATTGAGTAAATTAACAAATGAGTGCAAAAATGTGTGTAAAAAAAAACTGTTGAACATTTGGCAACTGGTACTTGAATTAGCAATTGAATGTGTTGCTTTGCACAGTGTCATTGTCGTCATATTCGTTCACTCAAACACCCACCCTCTCACCAATAGAATGAGTAGATGAATGAATGAATGAATGAATGAATGAATGAATGAATGAAAGGACGAATTTATAAATTGAGAGACATAATTCTACATACCCGTGAACATCAATTGTATACAGTGAATACACTTTTATTAGGGTTTATCGGCAATTCCAACAAGCAGGGTCGATGAATGATGGGATGGAGAAATTTATGAATGAATAATTGAGTAAATTAACAAATGAGTGAAATAATGTGGGTAAAATAAATGTTAAACTTTTGACAACTAGTACTTAAATCAGCAATTAAACAAAAAAACGTAGGAAAAGAATTGCTGAAGTATCCTTCAAGATTTCCATCATAAAAGTGACATAAACGTGACATTACTGACATTCTTGACATGGATTTCTGAAGACCTCTTACAAAAGGCTATTCGGGAAACAACAACAGAAGCGGGGTTTATCAGTTGGAGACAAGCAGGAAGTCTTTTTCTATTTATTCTTACCTTCTGAAGTTAATCGACATTGATTTGAATGTAATTTTATTTATTTTCCTTGTTAACAAGGTAAGTGTGTTAAATATTTTGAATGAATTGTCTTTCCATTAACTCCCACACTCAGTGTCCAAGCGAATGAGTGAATGAATGAATGAATGCAAAAATGTGGGTAAAAACAACTGTTGAACATTTGGCAACTGGTACTTGAATTAGCAGTTGAATTAGAGAAAGAAAAAACTTTTGATGTGTTGCTATGCACTGTGTCAGTGTCGTCATATTCGTTCACCCAATCACCCACTCACTCACTCAGTCAAACTCAAACTTTATTCAAATGAAGTACCTATAATAGGAGCCCAAATTTTAACTTTAGTGCAATATGACAAATATTCTTGAAACATCTGAGGAATATTCTATCGGAATCTTCTTCAGATTCATCAATCAGAATCTTTTTGATATATGGTATACAGAATCCTAGGGGTGGGTGGGAGGATTCAAGTTTGTTCAGATCAAGACCCTGGTTCCTATTTGGGCTCCTTGTGGAGTCCAAATTTAAACTTTGTGCAATATAGTGAATATGCTATAAAAATCTCAGATCCAGTAGTTAGAATCTTTTGATAGTTGGTATATGGCTTCCAAAGGAGGGGAGGGGACAAATTTAAATTTGTTCAAATCACGACTTTGGGTCCATATTGGGGCTTATGTGAGCCTGAATTTTAACTTCTTCAGATCCACAAGTGAGAAACTTTTTTGAGACTTGCTATGCAGCATCCTTAAGAGGGACAGATTCAGGTTTATTCAAATGAAGACTGGATTTCTGTTTGGGTTCCCATTAGGAGTCTTAATTTTAACTTGATGCAATGTTCTTTTTAGTGTTAATTAGCTATAGACACTGAATGTGACATTAAATCCTTCTTTAAACAGATGAGCGATTAAGGCTTGTTCGGGCATTTTGTTTTATTTGACCTCAATTATAGAAAACAGAATTCTGCTGAATATGCATCATTTGAATTTTTAGCTGTGACTAGCAGCTCTATAAGTGGCAAAGTCGGTCTGTCGGTCGGTCTGTCTGTGACCAATGAGTTTCAGAACTCAATAACTTTTGAAATACTTGATGGACTGACTTTATATGTGGCATGCAAGTTTATCTTATTGATGTCTAGTCACTGTTCAATGCATGTGTTGTTCCAAATATTTTTCTTGGAGTTATGGCCCTTGATGAACTTAGAATTTTGTGAGATTGCACCACCCGTCGCAGCTACGGCATCAATGTCGCGACTTTTTTTTTTTAAATGTTTGATGTTTGTTTTTACACCCCCACTCAAAGAGTAAGGGGTATACTGGATTGCATCTGTTCATCTATTTGTTTGTCTCTTTGTCCTGCTGTTCATTTGTCCATCCCTTTGTCTGCCTGTTAACAAACATATATGGATCAGTGGACGAAAGATATGACAAAATGATGCAGAGGGACGATAAGGATATCACATTTTGGATTTTGGCAGCCATCAGAAATGGCCACCATCTGCCACTTTGTTCCAAAAATAGCAGGTGCACTTTTCAAGCAAAAACTTCCAATCAGAGGTTATTTGTGGGTGTTTGTATGACACCTTTGTAATGGATAGCTTGCTGTCACCCAAACTTGGCACATGGGTGTATGTGGATATTATAATTGTGACAGAGGGATTGGCTTTCATGTCCCTGCTGTACAATAAAGAAAATACATTGGAAATCTGCCTTTTGTGCTATATCTCCTATATGGATGGTTTGATTGTCTCTAGAGTTCAGTAACAGGTGTTCACAGTCATCATAGTTGCCACTGGGGTTGTGTGAATTTCTTGCTGTAAAATAAAGATGATAGTTACACACTTGATCATAAACTTTCGCTAACAATTTCTGCTTGTGTGGGATTTGTCTCCCTGCTTTTAAACAAAGATAGTTAACCCCCCCCCCCCCCCCCCCCCCCCATCCCCACACACACATCTTTATGCCCGGGGTTAAACATTTTGGAATTATGCACAGGGGCAGTTGGCTGAGTGGGATATCCCATGCTTCACATTGCTGTGTTGAAAATCACATGACTCTATTGTTAATTTGGAGTTTTAGGCTTTAAAATCAATTGGAGGATTTAAAAGTGATTTTATGCAAAAAGAATTGTTCTCCTTGGGATGGGTGGCTGTGTTGTCCATTGAGTGAGAGATATTGTACATCTCTACACAGTCTTATCCTTTGACTTGTCATTGGTGGGGGTATGTCGATATCTCTGGTGCAGTCTCTTGTTAGACCTTGAATAACCAAATGCAGTGGGTCAGTGAATTTTGTGTTCAAAGCATTACCTTGTGATAACAAATGTATGATTGTCGCCAGATCTATCAAGGAGTTTTCATAATAATTTTGCAGATGAAAAGTGATTTTTAGCTCACCTGGCCTAAAAGGGCATGTGAGCTTTTCAGATCACTTTGCATCCGTCGTCTGTCGTCCATAAAGTTTTCACATTTTCATCTTCTCTGTATCCGCTGAACAGGTGTGAACCAAACTTGGCAGGAATGGTCTATGGGAGGTCCTTTACAAATGATCCTCATTTTGTTCCCGTTGGATGAAAAACATGGCCACCAGAGGCATTCTTTGATTCAGATTGGTGGATTTTTAAAAATTTTCTCTGAAACTGCCAGGCCAAATGTTTTGATTACTTCACATAAATGATGACTGGGACCTCCTCTACCAACGATCCTCATTTAATGTTGATCGGGTTGATTCCAGAGGCATTCTTTGATTCTGGTTGGTGGAATTTCAAAAATCTTCCCCTCTGAAACTGCCAGGCCAAATGTTTTGAAACTTCACATGAATGATGACTGGGACCCCTCTACCAATTAGCCTAATTATACCCCACGCAACAAAGTTGCGGGGGTATAATGTTTTTGACTGGTCCGTCCGTCAGTCTGTCAGTCCGTCAATCTGTCAGTCCATCAGTCCGTCAGTCAGTCCTATTTGTTTTCTGGACTTTTTTTCTTCACGCTTCCAGGTATTGAGCTGATTTTTGGTATGTGAGTCTAACATGGTGGCCTACAGATCAAGTTTGCATTTTGTTCCACTCCACTGATTTTTACCAAAATTACGGCCCTTGGACTCTGAAAAATTCATCAAAATTACAGTTTTCCAGACTTTTTTTCTACACGCTTCCAGATATTGAGCTGATTTTTGGTATGTTAGTCTAACATGGTGGCCTACAGATCAAGTTTGCATTTTGTTCCGCTCCACCGATTTTTACCAAAATTACGGCCCTTGAACTTTGAAAAGCTATTAAAATTACAGTTTAGCAGACTTTTTTCCCACACTCTTCCAGATATTGAGCTGATTTTTGGTATGTTAGTCTAACATGGTGGCCTACAGAACAAGTTTGCGTTTTGTTCCGCTCCACTGATTTTTACCGAAATTACCGCCCTTGGACTCTGAAAAATGCTTCAAAATTACAGTTTTCCGGACTTTTTTTCTACACGTTTCGAGATATTGAGCTGATTTTTGGTATGTTAGTCTGACATGGTGGCCTACAGATCAGGTTTGCATTTTGTTCCGCTCCACTGATTTTTACCAAAATTATGGCCTTTGAACTTTGGAAAGTTCATCAAAATTACAGTTTTGCAGACTTTTTTCCTACACGCTTCCAGATATTGAGCTGATTTTTGGTATGTTAGTCTAACATGGTGGCCTACAGAGCAAGTTTGAGTTTTGTTCCGCTCCACTGATTTTTACCCAAATTACGGCCCCACAGACTTTGAAAAGTTCATCAAAATTACAGTTTTCCGGGCTTTTTCTCTACATGTTTCCAGATATTGAGCTGATTTTTGGTATGTTTGTCTAACATGGTGGCCTACAGATCAAGTTTGCATTTTGTTTTGCTCCACCAATTTTTACTGAAATTACGGCCCTTCGACTTTGAAAAGTTCATCAAAATTACAGTTTTCCAGACTTTTTTCTACACGCTTTCAGATATTATCAAAATTAAGGCCATTTTAGTATGTGAGTCTACCACAATGACTTACAGATCAAGTTTGCGTTTCGTTCTGCTCGGCTGATTTTTGCGGAAATTACGGTTCACTGGACTCTGAAAAATATAAGTAACAAATTTCCGGGTCATTTTCCTAAAAATTACACTTTTCCGAGCTTGAAATATCGGGGCGCGTGGGGTATGTGAGCGTGCTCACTAAGGTTCTATATTTTAATGTTGATCGGGTTACAAACATGGCCGCAATTGCAGCTTACAGTTACCATAGAAACCCTATGGGAAATCACATTTTCATCTTCTCTGGAACTATGAAACTGACATGAACCAAACGTGGCAGGGATAGTCTATGGGGGGTTCTCTACAAACAACCATATTTTGTTCCCATGGGTTTGAAAACATGGCTGCCAGAGGCATTCTTTGATTCTTATTGGTTGTATTTTAAAAAATCTTCTCTAAAACCACAGGACCAAATGTTTTGACACTATGCATGGTTGAAGACTGGAACCCCCTCTACCAATGATCCTCACTTAATGTTGATCCTGTTGCAAACATGGTTTCAATTGCAGCTTATAGTTACTATAGAAACCCTATGCGAAATCACATTTTCTGCAGCTTATAGTTACTATAGAAACCCTATGCGAAATCACATCTTCTCTGGAACTACTGAGCCGATGTGAACCAAACTTGGCAGGAATGGTCTATGGGAGGCCCTCTACAAACGATCGTCATTTTATTCCTGTCGGTTGAAAAACATGGCTGCCAGAGGCATTCTTTGATTCAGATTGGTGGATTTTCAAAAATCTTCTCTGAAACTGGCAGGCCAAATGTTTTGATTACTTCACATAAATAATGACTGCCCCCCCCTCTACCAATGATCCTCATTTAATGTTGATCGGGTTGTAAACATGGCTGCAATTGTGGCTTTTAGTTACTATAGAAACCCTATGGGAAATCACATTTTCATCTTCTTTGGAACTACTGAGCCGACGTGAACCAAACCTGGCAGGGACAGTCTATGGGATGTCTTCTACAAATGCTTCTTATTTTTGTTACCGTGCTTAAAAAAACATGGCTGCCGGAAGCATTTTTTGATTCTGGTTGGTGGATTTTGAAAAATCTTCTCTGAAGAAAACCACAGGGCCAAATATTTTGAAACTTTGCATGGTTAATGACTGAGACACCCTCTACAACGATCCTCATTTAATGTTGATCGGTTTGCAAACATGGCTGCAATTGTGGTTAATAGTTACTATAGAAACCCTATGGGAAATTACATTTTAATCTTCTTTGGAACTACTGAGCTGATGTGAACCAAACCTGGCAGGAATAGTCTATGGCACATCTTCTACAAATGCTCCTCATTTTGTTACCATGCATCAAAAAACATGGCTGGCAGAAGCATTTTTTGATTCTGATTGGTGGATTTTGAACAATCTTCTCCTCTGAAACCACAGGGCCAAATGTTTTGAAACTTTGCATGGCTGATAACTGGGACACCCTCTACCAACGATCCTCATTATACTCCCCGCAAACAAAGTTTGGGGAGGTATATAGGAATCACCCTGTCTGTCCGTCCGTCCATCCATCCGTCCGTCCGTCCGTCCGTCCGTCCGTCCGTCTGTCTGTCCGTCCGTCCGTCTGTCTGTCCATCCTTGTAAGCGCAACTCCTCCTAAACCATTTGAAGAATTTTCAATAAACTTTACACAATGGAAGAACTCCATATGCAGATGTTCATGAAGCAGTATAATTCCGTTCTGACATTTCCAAGGGGAGAAAATCTAACTTATACATTTCAGGCTCGGGGGGTATCACTTTGTGAGCTTGATCACAGAACGTCTAGTTTAATGTTGATCGTGTTGCAAACATGGCTGCAGTTGTGGCTTATAGTTACTATAGAAACCCTTTGGGAAATCACATTTTCATCTTCTCTGGAACTACCGAGCCGACATGAAGGAAGGGTCTATAGGAGGTCCTCTACAAACGATCCTCTTTTTGTTCCTGTTGGTTGGAAAATATGGCCACCAGAGACATTCTCTGATTCTGATTGATGAATTTTGCAAAAATCTTCCTCTCTGAAACTACAAAGTCAAATGTTTTGAAACTTCACATGATTGAGGACTGGGACACCTTCTACCAATGATCCTCATGTAATGTTGATGTAATGTTGCAAACATGGCCACAATTGCAGCTCATAGTTACCATGGAAACAGGGCTGGGAGCAGTTAATTTTTTCCTTAACGCGTTAACGCGTTAAAGAAATTCACGTTAACGTGTTAAAAATGGTTAAAATGCTCGAAAAGAACAACAAACCCAATTTCAACTCAATTTGTATGTTTGAACGAAACTTTATGTGCTGAAAGCATAAAACCATAGTCCATAGGTGCAACATAATCTAAAAGGTGAATTCTGAAGAGTTTTCATGTAGGAAAATAATAGCAGATGCCGTTTCTCTCAGCAGCGACATGCGGCGTTGCTCAAAAACTAAACCAAAAGCAGAAAATGGTCTCTCTGATGAGGCGGAAGTTGCCGGCACTGCTAAATAGCGCTTTGCTAGTTGGGCTAATCTGGGGAAGACTGTCTCTCGATTCTTCCACCAGACTAGTGGATCATTGGCGATGGACAGTGACCTTGACCTTTCATACTCCGCTATCTCATCATCAATGTCTGCCCTTTTGCAGTTTTCACTGGACTCACGCCCGTCTCCAGGAGTTCTTCTAAGAATGACTTCTTAACCTTTGCCAGTGGTTCATCATTTGAGACAGAAACTGTAACATTTCCCGGTTCTACTTCGACTGGGCACATTTTAGTTACTTCTTTAATGATAGTTTTAACTGAGTCAGAGACAGTGGTCAGAACAAAAGAAAGTTTTTTGAATCGGGGGTCCAGGTAGCTCGAGATCAAGGGAATGCTCATGCTACCTAGGAATTCCTCGTCGTCTATCGAAAGTCGTTCTGTTATGTTTCGTATGAGGTTCTTCTTTAAAATTTCTCCGTCACCGCCTAACTTCTTCAAATTTTTCATACTGTCAATAACGGCAAAATTGACTGGATAAACTGTGGAAACGGTCACAAACTTTTGCCCCTGCCACTGGTCTGTGGTTTTCTTCAAACTACCTAATAATTCAACAACATCCTCCAATAAAGCAATTTCATTTGGAGGAAACTAAGGAAAGTAAAACCTCTGCTTATCTTCTGGTTTGCAGATGTCCTTCACAGCTAAGTCTACTGCGGTGTGCAGATCTAAGAAGCTTTAAAGCATGATAACTGTTGAATTCCAATGCGTGTCACAATCTTTTTGGAGCTCACGTTTTGTAGCTTTAGGTAGTTGCTGGTCCCTGTATTTGCGAATCTCCCGCAAAAGGTTTTCTGATTTCCCTTTAAAGTTTATGACATCACGAACTTTGGTGATCAGTTTGGCAATTTTCCCATTGCTACTCTTCTCGAAGGAGTCCTTTATGACGAGTTGCAAAATATGGGCCAGACAACCAAAATCAAAGCGAACACTTTTCGCTAATTGTAGAGATTTGTTCATGTTTGAGGCGGTGTCATGCACACAAATGAAACACTTGATGTCCCATTCTTGTAAAGTTGAATCGATTACTTCAGAGAGGTTAACTCCAGTATGCCGACCTTCGATACTTGGACTGTGAAGGTTGTATGATTTCATGTCCCAAGTATCGGTTATATGATGAGCCATAATTGAGAAGAAACCAATCATCTGTGAATTTGTCCAGCCGTCGACTGTAATGCTCATTTCCATACCCTTCTACTTTGACTTCAAGCTTTTCCTGTTTACGTCATATATTCTCATCCAATGGTCGTGTAAAGTTCTATGTGTAGGCGGCTGGTAGTTTGGCTCCATGTGTAGAACAACCAGGCCCTCATAGCTTGGTCTTCACAGAAGGAAAGTGGCTGTAGATCCTTCGTTACACAATTAACAGCCATCTTGGTCATTTCTGTAGCACGGGTAGCTGAAAAAGGGCATTTTGAAGAAACTGAAACCCACTCGGACAGTACGGTTTGGCCATGCTCAGCAATACTGACCGCGCCTTTTTGTTTAACAGTATTTTCGGTGACCATTCTTCCGGATGCATTTCTACATAATATATCAATGTTTACTTCAGAACTATCACTCAGCTTGCTTGAAAATGGCTGTTCACATGCAGGTTGACTACACTGCGACAAAGTGCTGGGTTCTGCGTCTGGCACAGGAAACCCTATTGTGACCTTGCTTTTGAGATTTTCTTTAACTGGTCCGTTAATGAAGTGTGTTTTCTCCAAGTGGTATTTCAAAGTGCTAGTACCACCTTTAACAGACAGCTTCTTATGGCAGTGAAGACATTCAACTTGACGATCGTCATTTTTTTTAATATTTCCAAATCCAAGATGATGACAGCATGATTTTTGAAGATCGGATGTGATTCAACTTCGCAGTATAAATCTTGAGGAAATAGTGACGATCGGCGCGAAAATTACATCAGTGCCCTTAATTCACGTGACGCGGGCACGCTAGTTTTTTTTCAACTTCTTGTATTCAGCATCATAAAAGAGAGAATCTGAATCGAGACGGGAATTCCACGATTTGTGTATTGTGAGAACACGTGGGTGGCCTGAAGTAATCGATTCAACTTTACAAGAATGGGACATCAAGTGTTTCACTTTTGTGCATGACACCGCCTCAAACATGAACAAATCTCTGCAATTAGCGAAAAGTGTTCGCTTTGATTTTGGTTGTCTGGCCCATATTTTGCAACTCGCCATAAAGGACTCCTTCGAGAAGAGTAGCAATGGGAAAATTGCCAAACTGATCACCAAAGTTCGTGATGTCATAAACTTTAAAGGGAAATCAGAAAACCTTTTGCGGGAGATTCGCAAATACAGGGACCAGCAACTACCTAAAGCTACAAAACGTGAGCTCCAAAAAGATTGTGACACGCGTTGGAATTCAACAGTTATCATGCTTTAAAGCTTCTTAGATCTGCACACCGCAGTAGACTTAGCTGTGAAGGACATCTGCAAACCAGAAGACTGTATGAAAAATTCTAAGAAGTTAGGCGGTGACGGAGAACTTTTAAAGAAGAACCTCATACGAAACATAACAGAATGACTTTCGATGGACGATGAGGAATTCCTAGGTAGCATGAGCATCCCCTTAATCTCGAGCTACCTGGACCCCCGATTCAAAAAACTTTCTTTTGTTCCGACCACTGTCTCTGACTTGGTTAAAAACTTGAGACAGTGTGAAAAGAGACTAACGTGTGTATTTTCTAATATATGACAAATTATAATGGCGCCATGTTATAAAATCATATAGTCATAAATTTACAAAGGTGAATTTAAGGGGATGGCACATGGCCCCCCCCCTCCTATCAGCCAGACAAAACACAAAACCCTTAAAATAGCTAAATTAGGTGGTTTAATCAATATTAAATGCACAAATTAGGCTTTGGGACAGGATGGCACTTGTTATCCTAAAATCCTGGATCCGCCTCTGAATTTAACGTATTAACTGTCGTTAAGAGAATTTTAACACGTTAAAATATTTTAACACGTTTAACGCGTTAACTTCTCCCAGCCCTGCATGGAAAGCATATGGGAAATCACATTTTTATATGTAGTTTCAGGTGAGCGAATACATACTCTTTAGAGCCTCTAGTTTTGTTTTTTTTACTTTATTCATTTATTTTATTTTAAAAAGTTTTTTTTTTCTTTTCAGACATGCTGGTCTAACCAAGAAAAACAACTTAAAGATGAAATTAAAAAGCTTGAAACTAAATTGAGTGAACTACGTAAACAGAATTCTGCACTGCATTCTCAGATGCAAAAGGTGATAAAGCTGAGTTGTTCATCAATTTAATTTACTCTTAACTTTGAGTTTACTGAAATTCATAAATTCTGAGACTGATGGTTTAGAGGTAAATTCTTATAAGAAGTGGCACCCTCACTCCTGCTGAAAACATAGAGCACAGGTTTAAAGTAGAAAACACCGATTTGCTATTTTAGATCACCAAAACAAATGGGAGGGGAACACCCTCCTCCCTAGTTCAGCGATCTGAATGTAGTGGCTACCTCCCTTAAGGTTCAGATCGCTGAACGACCTCCTCCCCTATCCTCCTCTAGCTCAGGCCTACGACATTCGGGAGATGCCTTCAGGATCAGACTCCCCCTATCTTACTTACCCCCCCTTCCCCCACCCCCGAATTGAAATCCTGGTGCTGTGGGGGACATGGTGGCCTCATGTATGAAGATGTACTGCACATCAATGGTACACTTTCAACCTCTGCTAACTCTGCTTGTGCCGGGTTGGTAAGTTTGACTCAAGCTTCCTCAACCTGCCTGACACTATATGACCCTGACTGTTGAGAAGTGTTATTAAAACCCTAATCTGAACTTGTTGAAAAATGTGTATCACTTCCGGAGAGAATGTATCTGTGGTTACGGCAATGGAATTCAAACCAAAAGGTTCATGGTTCGTCCCCCACCAGGGGTAACTGCTTTGTGTCCTTGAGCAAGGCATTTAATCCAAACTTTCCATTCCAGCTATGTACTAAGGTGTACTGCACGTCGATGGTGCACTTGTCTTCAACCAATGCTAACCCTGCTTGTGTGGAGTACATTGGGGAGTCTAACAGTTGCTCACTGGTTCTATCGGGGTACTCCACCTTCCTCCACCTGTAAAACTGTCCGACACAAGTTGACCCTGGCTGTTAAAAGTGTCATTAAACTCCAATAAATAAATATCTGTTGAGACGAAAGGTATCAAAAAATATTCATTCAGTATTTCCGACTATCTAAAATGGATGCCTGTAATAAACTAGAAAAATTATATTTATCACACAATGACTATGTTGTCTGAATAGAAATAAAATCAGAAAACCTTCTTGTTCAGGCTGAATGGGGTGAGTATTTTTATTGTGAATATCCATTGTATTTCACGACGGTGCCATTTGTTACTGGTTTTCTGTATGGAATCAGTGTCCTTACTGGTTGAAGCTTTGGCACTTGAGCACGACGTGAACTTGCTCACTGAACTCCTAGCTGTTGACTTGCAAGCCCTAATTTTTGTCTTGACCTGAAAAGTACTCAACAGTGAATAAAAACTCGAAGAGTGTGAGAGGTCCTGAGGCTTCAGAAATCCTGTTAAAGTGTTTGTGGTGGATTGACTAGCCTGTTTCATTCTAAATTTGAACTTCATCAGAGATGAATTGGCTCCTTTGTGGCTTTCCTTTTATTTTATCATCTTCTACAGGGTTCCCATTGGCCTTGAAAAACCTTTAAAAGCCTTGAATTTGAAAATCAATTTTCAAGGCCTGGAAAGTCATTGAATTTCCTCAAAACTCCAAAAGTGGCCTGGAAAATCCTTGAAAACAATCTTTCGAGATATAAAAAACCTTTTCTGTGATGGGCTTCATAAAATGTGGAGGCGAAAACATCCAGGAATTGCATTGATAACCTTGAAAAACCTTAAATTTAACTTCTGTGAAGCCTTGAAAAACCTTGAATATGGCATGAAAATGGCCTTGAAAAGCGTGGAATCCACTTACTAATTTCTAGTTCAAAACCTTTGGATAGAAATCGTATTAAATTTTCAACAGCAAGTTTATGAAATGAAAGTGGCCTCAAATTCATCTCTCTTATGTAATAGAATTTCAGGTCTGTACCAATTAGAAATTAATCTAAAAAGGGTTCACCTTAATATATTTTTCAGGTAACCTTTTTCAGGTAACCCTAGTTTCTGATTTTTTAATGAGAGAATATTTATTTTTTAATTTACTGGGGTTTAATGACACTTTTGACAGCCACGGTCACTTCGTGTCGGACAATTCTACGAGTGGAGGAACCCTGAGTGCCCAGTGAGAGCAACACCAAGCAGGGTTAGCATTGGTTGAAGACAAGTGCACCATCGACGCGCAATAGGCCTTAGTACATAACCTGTGCTCAACCCTATGTTGTTACTATGCACATTGAGGCTAGCTTAACTGAGCAGGTTGTAACCTATGTGTTTCACCAACCAAATATAACCAATCATCCCTATTTTGAAATCTCACCCAGTGGTTGAATGTTCTACCTGCATGTTAAAACATTTTGGCATGTCTACACTAAAGCTCTGTATTGTTTTATAATGAGTGTTTCTTTGTAGATTACCTTCAGAGTTGTACAAGAAGTTGGTGTTGCGGCAAGTAAACTACAGCTACCAGAGAGTTCTGGCAGCGAGGAAGAAAAGTCATCAGAACAACTTTTTGCAGTTATCAAGTAATGTTATGATTTTTTTCTCTGAAATTTGTCTATGTGTAACCCGTAACTACTTGAAGGCTGTATTAATTTGAGTAATTATTATATGTTCGTCAATAATTTTTGATTTAATTAATTATAGACCCCCCTCCACATACACTCACTCACCAACAAATAGTAACAGAAGAGCTTGATTTTAATGAAATATTGTTTGCTCATAATTGGATATGAAGCATTCTCAATATATATGATCTATTTATGGTACCAGCACCTTTTAAATAGCTCTCGGATATTTGTTTGATTGAAGCTGATATAAAAAAATAATGTGATAGTGTTATCAGAAGTCACACTACAGCAGTTTTATGTAGATGAAATACTTCATATTTTTATTCTATAAACCAATGGCCCAGACTAGCTGGTGCAAACACAAATTTTGACCCCCCCCCCCCCCCCCTCGAATCCCCCAAATTTGCTTGCAAAAGCAAAACTTAAAAGTCCTATCTGGTCCTCCATACTTTTACTCTCTGCGCATGTGCATACTTTTACTCTCCGCGCATGGGCAGCCGTCAGGAAGTGACCGGAATTGGCGCAAACATCATTCTTTGTTTGGCCCTAAAGTCTGCAACAACGAACAGACATCTGTGCTTTAAAATCTACTTTTTTGAGGACGCCAGACACAAATCAATGCAAGAATTGGTGGATTCAAGGCTGTTATTGGACGAAGGAAGTGTTCAACGATGGTTTTTGACGTTCAGGGCTGTAACTTTATAATAATTATAAAATTATTTTATGTTTCCCAATTTCAGGACATCCGCCTGACGACATCATTTTTGATAATGATTATTCCACTGTTTGTTAAGTATTCCTTCCATATCCTTCCATGAATCCTTCCTGTTAAACTCTTAAGCTTTTTGGCTATTTTTTATTGAAATTTTTTATTAAATTTCTTGGGAGTTTAACATGTCTTACAGTATATTTATTCTGTCTTTCCGCATGGTTACGTCCTCACCCTAGGGGTGTTAGGTCATTTAGTCTTGCATCTTCTATCCGATGTATCTTTTTTTTTATCAACCTACCTTACAATTGTTTACAGGCTTGCACTACAGTGGAAGTCCCTAACTCGGAAAATATACTCTCTAGTTTGATCTTTATCAAGGCAATTGGGGAAAGAAAAGTGATGCAAAAGCACCAAGAAAAAACAAGCCAAAACTGGGTTGAGTGCTACCGGCACACACCTAGTAGGGGACACTCTTCTCCTAGTACAGCTTCACGGCTTCTGGTACCAGTGTGCAGTCAGTAACTAATGAATCATTCTTTTGTGTCTGCCAGCATGGCGAGACGTCCATTTGCATTAAGAAACGGTGATAATTCAACTCGTTGATAATGGTTACCTGTGACTGGAATTATGGATCTGAGGATCGTATAATAACAGGACTGTGTTTTATATATTCTCGTTATTATTTTCAGCCACATTTTCATTGTATGCAGTTCAGACATAAATTCTTTGGTTGATAAATTTATGTTGTCCTTTTGGATATTATTATTATTATTGGAGTTAGGTGTCAATGGGGGGCTGTATGGACAGGATTTCTCCTCTCTGTTGAGGGCAGAATTTCTGTTTTTTGAGTCCCTGTCGGCCACCTGGGTTCAGTTGTGTTCGCACCGGTCCTTTATTTTCTGCCACCTTTCTCTCGTAGTTGGGGGTGTTCTTCTACTTTCTACATCTGTTGAGTTCACCTTTTCTTCTACTGCTCCCCCATCTGTTATGCCCAGGACTGTGTCCACATTTTCATTGTATGCGGTTCAGACATAAATTCTTTGGTTGATAAATTTATGTTATCCTTTTGGATATTATTATTATTATTATTGGAGTTAGGTGTCAATGGGGGGCTGTATGGACAGGATTTCTCCTCTCTGTTGAGGGCAGAATTTCTGTTTTTTGAGTCCCTGTCAGCCGCCTGGGTTCAGTTGTGTTTCCACCGGTCTTTTATTTTCTGCCACCTTTCTATCTTAGTTGGGGGTGTCCTACTTTCTACATCTGTTGAGTTCACCTATTCTTCTACTGCCCCCCCCCCCCCCCCCCCCTCTGTTATGCCCAGGACTTTTCCTTGAGGGCAGTGCCTTTTTCCCAAGCATGTGGTGTGTTCTCGTGGCCATTCCTCCCGCACTCGCAGGGAGGAGGAATGCTGTCGTTCGTGGCCTCTCGACCCAACCATATCTGGTGAGAGTTATACCCCTTCATGGGGGATGTACAGTCTTTAACTGTGGTGGATACTGCTGGAGCTGTTGAGTTGTCTGGTGAAGAGATGCCTGGTTCTGGGACTGTGGTCTCTCTCCAGTCGACATCTGAGGCTGTTACTAGGGTTGTGACTCCTCCTTTGGAGCCGAGCTTGGTTGCTCTCTCCACTTTTCCACCGGTTTCAACAGCTCCCGTCGTATCTGCTGCTACCGCTGTTCTGTCTGCTACATCATTGGTCACCGTTTCAGCCAGCCTCGGCTAATCCCTGCAAGGGTCTGCAGAGATGTCTGGTAGTGTGGATATGGGGTGTCAGCCTCAGCCTTCCCTGACTTCAACTCGGCAAAGTCGGAAGGGGCTGTCGACCGAATCCTCTGCTGTGGTCTCTCAGCCGTCAAGCCCAGCAGTTTTCTCATTGGATTCGGATATTCATGGTGGGGTCATCATGGACTCTGTTGTGTTTCCATCCACACACTCTGGTTCCATGGCCAATTTTGCGGGACAAACGTTTTTTGTGCAGCCTGGACCTTCTCTCCATCAGAGGTCCGCGGCGACTCTCCGGAGTTCCCACACTGTAGATCCTCGGGGTATGTCGTACCCCTATGCGCATCTGCCTTCAGATGTTTCGGCTGCCACCCGTCGCTCCGCGTCAGGTGTATTTGAGGATTGTGACCTTTCGCTGGTTAAAAGGCCTTCCCCTTCATGGGGGATAGGACCAGGATCAAGCAGCTCTTCACATCAACCAGAAGGAGCTTCTTGCTCTTCTTCTGAGTTTCCGGCAGTGGATCCCCACATTTCGAATCACCAGGTCCTTCTGTTGTCCGACAATTCGACAGTGGTTGCTTATATTCGGAACCAGGGTGGCACACACTTAGTTCCCATGTACGAATTGGCTCAGGAATTTCTACTGCTCGCTCAGGATGTCAACGCCGGAGTGGTGGTTCGTCACATTCCCGGTCGTCTGAACGTCCTAGTTGACTCCTTGTCCCGATGGGTGGATGCTCCACAGGGTGGTGCTCAGTTGCTTTGCGATCTCTGGGGTCATCCCCACATCGATCTCTTTGCAACTCGGAACCATCGGGTGGAAACTTTCGAGTCCCTGTGTCCAGATCCTCGGGCTTTTGCTGTGGATGCTCTGTCACTCGATTGGAACAGTCTTGTCGGCTAACACCTTCCCGCCGATTCCGATTCTGCCTCAGGTTCCAGCCAAGATATGAACCTGCAGTTGTCGAATCATTCTGATCGCTCCCCTGTCGTCTCAACAGGTGTGGATCATTCAGCTTCGCTCTCTGTTGCTGGCGGTTCTCCCTCTACGTCGTGACCTTCTTTACCAAGGTCACCTAAGGAGGTTTCACATTGACCCGACTTCATTGTGCCTTCACACATCTTTTGTCAGGTCTTGTCTCCTCCGTAGAGGTTTTTCGAGATGAGCAGTGGAGTACATTTCTTCTTCAAGGAGGCACTCCACTGGTTTAGCCTATGTGGCCAAGTGGAAGGTCTTCTGTCGATGGTGTGTCGATTACTCTGTTGATTATGCCAGTCCTTCGATATTACAGATTACGGAGTTTCTGGTATATCTGTTTGATTCTTGGGGTCTCCAGCCTGTTACCATCAAAGGGTACAGGTCCATGCTTTCGGAGACCTTTTTGTATGTGGGACAGTGTTGTATCGGCACTAATCCATACCCCTCCAAGCTTGTTCGGCACTTTTCTTTGAGAAGGCCTAGGACTTTGCAGCTTACACCAGGATGGAATCTTTCTTGGGTGCTGCTTTGCTGGTGGGGGAGGGGGGGGGGGGGCGTGCGTGCGTTGTTCGAACCTTCATCCCAGGTGGATATGCGTTTTCTCACATACAAGACGGCTTTTCTGATGGCTTTTGCCTCAGCCAGACGGGTTAGTGAGCTTCACGCCCGCCCTCTCGGTTGATCCGGCCTTTTTCAGGCGCTCTCTCAACAGTGTTACATTTACCATTGATTGCTCCTTTCTGGCCAAGAATTAGATACCAGAAACGACTCCACCTCCTATCTGTATCAGAGCGCTTCCTTCTGCTGAGGGTAATCGCCCTTTGCTCTGTCCAGTAGTTTGTGCACTTCGCATTTATCTCAATCGGACGCAGTTCATTAGGAAAGGCAGGAAACGATTTTTAGCTCAACTTGACAAAGTCAAGCTGAGCTATTGCCATCACTTCTTGTCCGTCGGCGTACGTACGTACACAATTTCCTTTGGCACACCTCACAGGTCGCATTTGTGGTCAGATTGCTTTGAAGCTTGGTATGCTTGTTTGGGGTGACCTCTAGATGGGAGCTATCGATTTTCTTCAATTTCCGTCAAAAAATGTCGCCACTGACAACGTTCTTAGAATTTAGTTTAGTCAGACCTCAATATTTCCCTTTGACACACCCTGCAGGGCACATTTATGACTGGATTGCTTTGACATCTGGCAAGCTTCTTTGGAGTGACCTCTAGATGGGAGCTATTGATTTTCTTCCATTTCCATCAAAAAATGTTGCCGCTGGCAACGACCTTTGAACTTAGTTTAGTCAGGCATCAATATATTCCTTTGGCATGCCCTACAGGGCACATTTATAATCATATCAGTTTGAAACTTTGGATGCTTGTTTGGGGTTACCTCTAGATGGGAGCTATCGATTATCTTTGATTTCCGTCAAAAAATGTTGCCACTGGCAATGACCTTCGATGAACTTTGTGCAGTTACCCGGTATTCATCAATATTTCCCTTTTGACACTCCTTGCAATGCATAGTTTTGACCAGATCACTTTGAAACTTGGTATGCTTGTTTGGGGTGAACTCTATATGGGAGCTATCGATTTTCTTTCATTTCTGTCAAAAAATGTTGCCGCTTGCAACGTTCTTAGAACTTAGTTTAGTCAGACCTCAATATTCCCCTTTGTCACACCCAACAGGGCACATTTATAATCGAATTGTTTTGAAACCTGGCATGCTTGTTTGGGGTGACCGCTTCATGGAAGCTATTGATTTTCTTCCATTTTCCATCAAAAAATGTTGCCACTGGCAACTTATGATGAGGATGGTTTGAAACTTGGCGTATTTGTTTGGGGTTACCTCTAGATGGGAGTTATTGATTTTCTTCCATTTCTGTCAAAAATAGTCGCCATTGGCAATGACCTCTGATGAACTTGGTAAAACTTGCAGTTAAGCATCAGTATTTCCATTTGACACACCCTGCTGGGCACATTTATGATTGGATCGCTTGGAAACTTGGTGTGCTTGTGTGGGGTGACATCTATATGGGAGCTGTCAATTTTCTTCCATTTCTGTCAAAAAATGTTGCCGCTGACCTTTGAACTTAGTTTAGTCAGACCTCAATATTTCCCTTTAACACACCCTTCAGGGCACATTTATGTTCGGATCACTTTGAAACTTGGTATGTGTGTTCGGGGTGACCTCTAGATGTAAACTATTGCTTTTTTTAAATTTCATATAAAATTATTGTCGTTATCACCAGCCTTTGAACTTACTGAATTTGTGCATCAACTTATCCCTTTTGCACTCTCTGCAGGGTATATTTATGAATTTCCATAAAAAAAACCAAAAAGCATTGCTGCCACAAGCAATGACCTTCAAACTTAGTGCATTTGTGCATTAACATCTTCCTTTGGCATGCCTCAGAGGGCACAGGTTGTTTTGAAACTTTGTATGCTTATGCAGGTTGACAAAGATAGGAGCTATTGATTTCCTTTCCATTTCCATCAAAAACTGTTGCTGTTAGCAACAATCTTTGAATTTTTTGCATTTGTGCATCAGCTTTCTTCTTTGACATGGACAACAGGACACATTTATCATAGTATTGTTTTTGAACTTGGTGTGCTCATTAGGCAAGATCTTTAGATAAGAGCTATTGATTAGCATTCATTTCTGTGAAAAAAGTTGCCATTTACAATAACCTTTGAACATACTGCATTTGTGTATCAACATTCTTCCTTTAGCCAGTCACACAGTTTACATTTAAAAATGCATGGATTACTCTGATGTTGTGCACACACAATGCTGTTATGTTGAAATTTCACCAAATAACATTGTTACCAATGATCTTCAATTTTGCCATTTCATTTATAACTTACCAAGTTCAAGTTTGTCAGGTTGAGCTACATTGTCATTGAGACTTTCATTTTTTTTTTTGTCTCTTATTCCTGGTTGACAGAAGATCTCTGCTCAGTCCATTTCTCGATGGATTTGTTTTGCTATTCGCATGGCTTTTGCTCATCTAGCGACTGACAATTGTATTACCACTCGTATTTCTGCCCACGAGGTGCATGCATTGTCTACCTCTTGGGCTTATGCTAACTCTGTCAAGTTGTCGGATGTTATGCAGGCAGCCTACTGGAGAAATGCTTCTACTCTCTCCACCTTCTATCTGCGTCAATTGCAGGAGCAGGCGGAGGACCTTTTTGCTTTGGGCCCTCTTTCTTCTGCTAAGGCTTTGTCTACCCTAGCCATTAGGCGTTTTATTGGGCCGGTCCTTGAAAGTCCTGGAAAACCCAGTCAAAATTTTAGGGACACCATCGAACGTGCTCCAATTCACTGCTTGCTTTTTTTGTTTCCGGTCGCGTGTTGTCGTATTTTTCTGTGCGTTTTGGAAAACAGTTATCTGGAGTTTGCTTGTGAAGTCTTTCAGTTTGATATTAAAATACCGAAAGTGTGTATTTCAAGAAAAATGTACCCAAAAGAAGGAATATAAAGAATGGAGTACAAGTGATTCGAAAGACAAAATTAGGGCAAAATGTTGAACGTGTGTAAAGTTGTTCGACGGAGAAATATGGGTGAATCGGTATTGATTAGCCACAAGTGTGGTAAATATATCGCGTATTTTTTGTTATTACAGATACAAGTGTTGATCATGGAAATTCACATTTTTGGTCCTTAAAAGTCCCGGAAAAGTCCTTGAATTTCTATCTTGATTTGTGGTATGAACCCTGGGTACCAGAAGCCATGGAACTGTACTAGGAGAAGAGCATCCCCTACTGGGTGTGCGCCGGTAGCACTCGACCCAGTTTTGGCTTATTTTTTCTTGGTGCTTTTGCACCACTTTTCTTTCCTAAATCCCTTGGGATAGATCAAAATAGAGAGTATATTTTCTGTGTTAGGGACTTACACTGTAGCGCAAGCCTGTAGTAAACAATTGTGGTAGGTATAATAAGAAAGGAAATTTACTATAAATTTTAAGTTTCGTTGTATGAAGATCTAGCGTTTCATCTGGTAGCATTAAATTGGTTTCCGACTTTGGGCCCTTTTTTTTTTTTTGAGTGCCTGATGTCTTTTTTCCGGTTTTTTCACTGACATTTACTTTGACAACGTCCTCATATATAGGTAGTATTTTATATTCTATTACTGTAGAATTACTGTAGGATACATGGATTATTATTCAGGTAGTGTAGCTCAATAAATTTGGATTTTTTCCACACTTAGGCTCTATCGGGATGCCCTTGGGCTCTTAATGTTCCCTTTGGGAACTTAGGCGTTTTTCCAACAAAAAAATTTTGAAAAATTAATTTTAATTTAATTTTGATTGCTAGTATTCATGTATCTTAATTATATATTTTGTTGTGGAGTTTGGAGGAATGATATTGACTTTAATCGATGCTCTCCTGCAGACTCTTGTCATTCTTGTGTTCACTGGGATGACTAATGTTGGAGACGGGTGTCGCAGTATGTTGTTGGCGGTGAGGTTATGAGGCCAGGCCTCTCACCACGTTATAATTCATTTTTAGCTTAATTTGACAAAGTCAAGAAAAGCTATTGCCATCACGCATGCAGAAGTCTGTTAGTCTGTGAGTGTGAGTCTCTTCACATTTTCCTTTCGCACAGACTATACCCCGTAGTTCTTATCCGATCGTCACAAAATTTCATATGCAGGTTTGGGGTCATGTCTAGATGAAAACATCCCCTTTTGGTCGCGATCAGTCAACTGTAATGGCTGCCCGAGCCCAAAACCCGAAAACCTTTAGCACAGTCTACAGGTTGTATTTATGAAGGGATTTCATTGTAACTTTGTAGGATGCCTCTGTATAATATCTGGATGAGAACGTCCCCTTTTGGTCATGATCTGTCAACCGTGGCGGTTGCCCAAGCCCAAAACCCCAAAACTTTTAGCACAGTCTGCAGATCATATTTAACATGGAGGGATTTCTTTGTAACTTGGAAGGATGACTCCTTATGATGTCTATATGAGAACTTCCCCATTTGGTCGCGATTTGTCCACCGTGATGACTGACCAAAAACCATTACCACGGTCTACAGGTCATATTTATAGAGGGATTTCATTGTAACTTGGTAGGTTGACTCCAAATAATGTCTAGATGAGAACGTCCCCTTTTGGTCACGATTGGTCAACTGTGACGGCTACAGGAGCCCAAAGCCCGAACACTTTGAAGGCAGGGTTCATACGGGTCATGGAATCCTGGAAAAGTCATGGACTTTTAATAAAAAATTCAAGGGCTCTGAAAAGTTTTGGAAAATGGGCTGGATGGATTAAAGTTTTGGAAACATCGTGGAATTTGTAACCAGGTTTAAAAGGGATTGAATTTGTGTAATAATTACACGCGACTTGCGCAAAAATGATGGAAAAAAAAACGAAGTTTTTCTGTTTGAGTGCGAACTAACCTGGTCATGGAATTTTTTGGAAAAGTCATGGAATTTGATTCCCTGAAAAGTGTATGAACCCTGTGAAGGGATTTCATTGTAACTTGGTAGGATGACTCCAGATAATGTGTAGATGAGAACGTCCCCTTATGTCACAATCATTCAGCTGTGACAGCTGCCCAAAACCCAAAAACCTTTAGCACAGTCTTCAGGTCGTATTTATGGAGGGATTTCATTGTAACTTGATAAGTTGATTCCGTATAATGACCAGATGAGGACTCCCCTTTTGGTCGCGATTGTTCAACTGTGATGGCTACAGGGGCCCGAAGCCTGAAAACCTTTAACACAATCTACAGGTCATATTTATGAAGGAATTTCATTGTAACTTGGTAGGATGACTCCAGATAATGCCTAGATGAGAACATCCCCTTTTGTTCACGATTATTCAACCATGACGGCTGCCCAAGCCCAAAATTTGAAAAGCTTTAGCAGAGACTGCAGGTCATATTTATGAAGGAATTTCATTGTAACTTGGTAGGATGACTCAGTATAATGTCTAGATGAGGATGCCCCTTTTGGTTGTGAACTGTCAACCATGATGGCTACACAGGCCTGAGGTCCAAAAACCTTTATCACAGTCTACGGGCTGTATTTATGAAGGGATTTCATTATAACTTGATAGGATGACTCGTTTTGGAATAATTTCACTGTAAATTGGTAACTTTCATTGATATACATTAACTGTGAGGGCCACATACATTAACTGTGAGGGCCACATTAACCCACCCTCAATTCTTTAGTACAGTCTACACCTCATATTATTTTTATTTAAAACATAGCATATAGGGAACAGAAATGACCATATTCCCAATTATCACAATTCTTGTCTTATTTCATAATCCTTTCATAAACATTGAACATTATCCTTTTCATCAAACATAACACACAGACAAGTTAAGCTACAGCGTCATTGACACTTTCATTTCAGTTTCCATTTCAGAGAAACATGAACATGGTCATGATGTTTGACACCCATCCAAGTGTGCTACCGTCGTCGCGCTCCAATGAGCAAACAGAGCTAGCTGCAGTGCTCATGATATGCAAGGGATAAGGCCTCTAGTTAGTGTTCTTAATCTCTTGCAAGCAGCTAGCTCGACCGGTGAAGCGGTTACTCCGTCTGTGGGAGCTGTGACACCGGGTAAGTTCATTGCAGTCGAAGGAAGTGTAGATGTGGGTAGAGCGAGCACTTAAATATAAATAAGCTCACCCAGCGACGACAGAAATAGGGAGGAAGTCAGCAAGTTCCTTGTACTCGGCGAGGTCTAATAGACCTGCGAGTGGGAGAGGAAGTCAGCAAGTTCCTTGTACTCGGTGAGGTCTAATAAACTGCGAGTGGGAGAAGCCCCTTTGAAAGCTAACAAAATTTGGGGCCAAATGTTGTTATGAGAAACTTGTACGAGCTGAAACATACGTCCACCCACTGCTTGGGATGCTCTGTCTAGTCTGCAGCCGGGATCGGCTTCTGTCACGGCTTCTCCGCTAAGTTTCACAAGCCGAAATGAAGTTTTCTGGTTGGAAACTTGCACGAGACGGAGCATACATCTGCCCACTGATCGGGATGCTCTATCTAGTCTGAAGCCGAGGTCGGCTTCAGTCACGGTTTCCTCCGGTACGTTATTAAAGCACAAACAACCGCAGGCTAGATACCCGACTTCAGATAACCAGTCAGCTGCGCGAAGATGGAGCCTTTCTTCGCCCTTGAAGTCCGACCATCCGATAGCTAGTGATCTGAGGCATCGATCAGCAGGACGTTCGGAGAAGAGATCTATCTCCGGGTCTTCGTCCCAGGTGCAGCAAGTGATGGGAAAAACAAGACCACTGCTCCTCAAGCCTAGGGAACCGACTTGCTGTCGCAGTTGCCCAGCTATTAGCAGCATCCCAGCTAATGCAAGAGCAGCCTCCCACAGACTCCAGTTTTGAGCTGTCGGACGGTGCTTGGTTTGGTCCCGTCAATTGTGCATGTAGTAAAAGCCAGAAGTTTCTCTATGAGACGCTCGGCTAGATCTGGGGTCAGATCACTGATCGGAGAACCCTTTCCGTCCCGTTAACAGTCGGGGCCAACTAGATCCATTGTGAGAAACCTTATTCAGTCGGAACACGCATCGAAACATTCCTCCCACACTGCAACTGGGGCCGGCGGCAGTTATGGCTTCTTCTACTTACACGGAACTGCACGAAAGAGGATTAAGCCTACAAGTTTCTAAGCGGGATACTCTACGAGATCTGGGGACAGATTAAGAGTGCACAGCGTTTTTCATCCCGTTAACAGTTGGGGACGACTGTTTTGTGTTGTAAGAAACTTCAATAAGGAGGAGCATCCGTCCTATGTGACGAGTTAGGATGCTTCTCCCACATTTCAGCCAGGGTCGTCTGCGGTTACCACTTCCTCTGCATCCATGGATATGCACGATAAGGGATAGATGCCTAAAAGTTTCTGACAGAACGCTCGGTGAGGTCTGGAGCAGACTGAGAGCTGGAGAACCTTCTCCTTTCCGTCAGCAGTCGCGGTCGACTGTTCTTGGTGTAAGAAACTTGAGTGAGTTGGGACGCCTGTTCACGCTTGCTGTTCGGGATGCTTTATTAATGAAGCATATTGACCACAGACTAGCTATCTGACTTCGCAAGTTCGGGTTGATAGCTAGTCTAGTACTACCGTTTAACAGACTCCGATGGTGAGCTGTCAGTCGGTGCAGTCATCCGTTTAGTCGGATGGAGTTGACCATATTTGCGGATGGAACATTTGGATGGTGAGAGGGATACCGAATGTGAGTCTCCATCTCTCACAGAAGGGCACTTTAAGACTATGATAAGTCTTAAGCTCTTAAGAATATTGTTCCATCTGAATAAGTCTGCGTTTAGATGAGCAGGCCAGGGTTGAAAATATGTCCCTACCTGCATCATTTGATATATGCTCGGAAATAATGGAATGTGCTATTTCATTGAAAAGTGCAAATCTGGGCGCAATGTCCTAAGCAGATCACCTTACCAGAGCTATGGCGCAATGTCTCAATGGAAAGAAATATGAGGACATGGTTCCTCGCTAAGAGTTCTTTCCAGGGCAGTCATGCATGCCATGCACAACTCCGCACAGACAGTGAATTTGGAGTTGGTAAGACGTGATACTGCCCTTGCATCGTCATCACTTATAGATGACAAGGTGAAAAGCTCTCTCTGAGTTGCTTCGGTTACCGGATATATTCTATTTGACGACAAGCTTGTGTTGATATATGTGCAGGCTACACGAAGCTTCAGTGCTTTGCTATTGAAGTTGCTGTCTCATCAACACACTTCAGCAGACTGGGGTATGTGAGGCCATTATGCTTCTAAGAAAGCATCATGAGAATGTCTTGCGAGGGTACAATAACCCTCTTATATTTACTCTGGAAGCTGTCATTATAGCGACTCGGGAAAGGGGTATAGGTCTGATCAAGGCTATGGATCAGACACCCCTAGGCTGACAATTAAAGGAAGGTTATCATCTTCACGAGAAACTGGGCATTAATCACGGAAGTTCCTTTCAAAGAGAGTCACTTCTAGTGGAGCTGAAGGCTCTCTTATTGAAGGGAACAATTGAGGTCGACGAGATGAGCTTTTTTCGTGGGGTGGACGTAGTTCTTCCTCCCATAAGCATTGTAAGTCGTACAGGTGATGGACATGACCTCTATTGAATGCAAGTTTACGAAGGATCATCAACTTCAAGAGAAACTGGATGTTAATCACAGAAGTTCCTTTCAAAGAGAGTCGCTCCTAGTGGAGTTGAAGGCTCTCTTATTGAAGGGATCAATTGAGGTCGAGAATAGATTTTGGTTGCTTGCCACATAACGGTAGGTTATAAACATTGCAAAAGAGGATAAATTGCGGAAGATCAGTGAATGAGAATGTAGTCTCGGCAGGCCTGCGACTATCAGCCCAAGCCAGCTCCACTTACAAGAATACTTGTTAAACAAATCTTCCAAAAGAGGCTTTCCTTCTGGAGGTATAAGCTTTCCTATTAAAGAAAAGCATTAGACGTCGTCGAAATTATTCTTGAGTTTTTTATTATCACCTGTTTCTCGTCCTCAATCCGGATGGATAGTGCATAGATAGGCTGAGATATGTCTTGGCGTCAAGACAATTATGTCATTGCGGTCGCCATAGTAGCCTTCTATACGGTTACAGCAGTCTCTTCTTTTAGGCTCAGTCTGCTGTCTTTGGAATTACAACCAGAAAAGATACTGTGCTTTTCGGTTTGTTTATCCTAGATGTCATAGACTGGAGTCTTATTGTTACACACCATAGTAGACAAGCTAAAATCTTGAGTGAGATTTTTTCAGCATTATGCAGTGGCATACCTGAATTTATTATCTCTTGGGACTGCGGTCTCTTTTGGGAATTCAGGGTTGTTTATATAGTGGTTCTTCATTCCCTACCTTGCGCGACGATAATTGTAAGTCTCCAGTAAGTGAGCCTTCAGGGTCGCAACTTACACCGATATATATGTCTTCACATAGATGAAGACTTATAAGCTATGGTTATTAGTGTTGTAAGTCTCCCTAGTGAGCTTCTAGGGCCTCAGTTATCAGCTTTTAATGGTCTTCATGTCTAGGAAGACCTTCATCTGCTTCATCTAGGCTGAGTTAGTTGTCCTATCGGACATTATACTGTTTGTTAGAGGAGGTTATTCTCTTCAAACTGGTATGGTTTGGTATGGTTATTTTGTAAATACGGTGTATTTGTTCATTATGTCCTTCTCTGCCCTTAGTAGCATTATGGAGTCGGTCAGACGTGAGGGAGCTTGTGGTTCCTATACTATTTGATGACTAACACAATAACGATTCAAGTAATGCGGGTGAGGGGTTTTCTATATGAATTTGAATCCCCCCTCCCCCCCCCCCCCTCTCCCCACCACCAATGTGTTAAGAGGCGATTTCCGGGCAAGATGTAGTTTTCTTCCTGTAAACCTTGTATGCATTTAAGTATATACATGCTTTTCATGACTCCTCAATATGCAGCTGGGTCGTGTTCTATGGCGACCTCATGCGCACATCCACTTTTTAGTTGGTTGCTTTCCTGTGGTTGTTCATCTATATGTCATATACAAGCATATGATTCATCATCATCAATAAATTGCTAGCCTTTGGGTACCTGTAAGGCTGTCGAGTTAGTTAACTGGTATTCAGATAATTACATGCTGGATTTCAATGCTCACATGCATAATAAAAGCATTATTAGGCAGACGCATTATTATATGTTATGGACCTTAGAAACAATGATTTTTGGGGGCGGTCCATGACGAGCCTGTTAATCATAGCTCATTCCATTTCTAAATCCAGGTTTCTATTAATTTTGGTACCCAATCGAATACAACTTGTCTTTATACTTTTGTATTTATCATTGCATGTTTCTGGGAGCATAGATATTGGATAGAGCATGTCTTGGAGTGTTATTTATTGGAATTTATTGTACACCTGAATGGGGTCGCCTGTGGATTACCTCGTAAGTGCATTTACTCTCCAGAGATTGTCCATTGTGATTCTATTGGACATGTGTATGTTATATATTATATCACCGGTTTTTGACCTGACTACGTATGCAGACTCTGGTATACGTTACAAGTGGGTGATATTAATTACCGGGATCGCTGCGATGGCCTTAGCTTCTGAAGTGGCATTAAGCACAAATTTATTAATAATAATTAATACCTGGGTGCCTGTTCGATGAATATATACTGTTATTTGGTACCGCTTTTACTGATTCCAGAGCACTCCCCTCTTTGTTTTTGAAGAAGATTCCTTCAAAAAGGGGGGGGGGGGGGGGTTTACCTCTCCTCCGGCTTGATAATTGTGTAACTATGAGTGAAGCTGTTTTGTCTGTAGATTATATCCTGGATACAGCTTGTGTTTTATTGTATATGGCATATGCTTGTGGGGGATAACCTCTCATTCTCAACTACGCCATCCTAATTTTTGGGGCTTAGTCCAGACTAGCCTTAAAAATTGGGAACTTGTTACATCCAATGAGCATAGTATTCATGCTAAGAAGACAGAATTAGTTGAATTTGGCTCCTTATTTATGATATGTCTTCTCTATTACTGTATACAGAGACATACATGTAATTCCTTTTAAATTTAATTTCCTTTCACCTTCAGGGTTGGGACCAGTGAAAGATTTGCTTTCACTGGTAACCAGTGAAAGCTTCACCAGATAACCAGTGAAAAACAGTGAAAATCAGAATATCGGGATTAATACCTCTCCACTAACTTATACAAGCAAAGAATAACACTAGGGCTAGCTCAAAATGCGCGCAGCAGTATTTTTATAATTTTATATATTTATATAGCTGCTATATAAACTTCATCAAATATTTTATATAACTTCGTCAAATTGCCGTCATGCTCGGAAGTTTACTTCCTTCTAAGCGGCTTTCATTTTTGACTAATACTTATTCCGTTACGTTAAGTGCCGTACCAATGTGTATCGCGTCATGGGAACGTAAAATTTAGCGTCACGCTGATCCTAATTGTTGAATGGGAATTATAAAATTGATCGTGATACGCGTACGTCTTACAGCTCGATTTATTATTTGGCAAGTGGCTGCCTAGCTCCTAATCACGAACCCGTCTATAAAATCGCCGATGCATGTCTTCCTTGGGTGGCAACAAGTAAAGATATGTTCCGCATTACACGTTGTTCACCTTCTTTAATTGTAAATTATGGACAAACAAGACCGTATCATATCTTCCTAAGGTGGTAACGAGTGGAGATATATTCCGCGTTATCTCAGCCTTAGAATTAGAAACATTCAATCATTTATCTCAACCTCGCCCTGGTAACAGAGGCAGAAGCGAGTTCGCATGCAGTATTCACACATTCAGCCATTCCTTGACCCGAATTGTTTACACGCGTTGTTCTCCATATTCAAGTGTATTGCTTATAAAACCACTGTATCATATCTCCGTTGGGTGGTAAAGATATGTTCCCCGTTTCATGTTGTTCCCCGTATCCGAGTCTATTACGCGCAAAATAACCGTATCATATCTTCCTTGGGTGGCAACAAGTAAAGATATGTTCCGCGTTATTACGTAAAAAGCAAATATGAATTAGACACTATTTCTAAAACCTCGCCCTGGTAACAGAGGCAGAGGCAAGTAACTTCGTATACCGTATTCACACATCCAACCACTCCGCGCGCCTCCATATCTCCGCCCCAGTACCCAAACCGCGTCAATCAGACATCAATACCGCTGATGGAAAATATAATTTTTCATACCCTCCTTGCGTAGTAATACCCCCCCCCAACCCCGCCCGATCCTTCCAGGGTGTGTAAATGTCTTGTCCCAACCCACTATTGCAGCATATATATGCCCTCCACCACTGATCTAAGTGCAGTCCCTCCTATAATGTCTACACTGACAATCGTAGGCTAGGGTTCCATACCACCCCCCCCCCCCCCCACACACACACACACACACACACACACACACACCACATACACATGATGTACGCACTGACATGTACCAAATGATCATAATCTCGCAACATATACACGCTATGTCCAACACCAATGCGTGCGTGTTTAGGTGTAATTGCTCTGTACACTAATTTTTGCCCCCCCCCCCCTCCCCCCCCCCCCCCCCCCCCCCCCCCCCCCCGTTCAGCAAGTTTATAAATGAGAATATTTGGAATTATTCTTGTCTATTGAGCCCATTGGGTTCTAGTGTTTGAAGTTTGTTAATCCAAAATGCTTCACGACCCCTCCTGTAAGCTGTATTTTGTTTATTAATTTGTTCAATCCCAATAATCTTAAAATCGTTTATACTATGGTTTTTGGTCAGAAAATGATGTGGTATCGGTTCATCCATAACCTCAAGTTTTATTCTACTCAGGTGGTTTTGCATTCTCTCATACAATTTTGTCCCCGTCTCTCCCACGTACACGACTTCATTGCACTTGTCGCAGAAAATCCCATATATCACATTCCTGGACATGCAGGTGATTTTTTTGCCTATGTGGTAGGCCGTCCCGTTCTTGTCTGCGAATTGTTTTGTTTGGAGCATAAACCCACAGATTGCACATTTTCTCTCGCATCTATCAGATCCCGTCCCTTGATTGTTGAACATTTTATTATGCTTGCTGTGGACTATGATATCTCCCAAATTTTTCAGTCTTTTGTACGAAATCAGGGGAGGTTTTTCGAATGCCAACTTCATGCGTTTTGAGCGGTGTAAAATGGGCATCCGTTCCCGCGTTATTTTCCCGATGTCGGGGAGGCGCCGCGAGTATGTGACCACAAACGGGACTCTTTCGCCGGTTGAATTGTTGGATCGTTTTTCAAGTAACTGTTTGCGCTCGATTTGATCGACCTTCTCTAGTTGTTCGCTTACAAACTTTTCGTCGTAACCTCTGGCATGCAGGTGCTGTTTTATATTATTTTTGTGGCATTCATATTCAGCATTATCGGAACATATTCTTTTTACTCTTGAAGCTATTCCATATGGTATCGCTCTTTTAGTGTTGATTGGGTGATCTGACTTTGCGTGTAGGTATTGATGCGTGTCCGTGGGTTTTGTATATAAACCGGTTTTAAGAAATCCGTCTTCAATTTTGACTACCGTGTCTAAGAATTCTATCTCATTTTCAGACCACCTTAAATCGACCTGTATTCTTGGGTGTATCGTATTTGCCAAAGAATGATATTGTTTCAGAGACTCCAACCCATGCGTCCATACTCCCCAGATATCATCAACGTACCGTACCTGTTCAAGGGGGTGTAACTTCGATGCTTTTGACAGTTTCTCTTCCCATTCACCCATATATGTGCACGCATAATTCATCCCCAATCGCGAACCTATTGCAACGCCGTCGGTTTGTAGATAATGTCTTCCTTTAAATGAAAAATTGTTGTTGTCCAAAACAGTTTCTATTAGTTTAAGACCTATCTCTGTTGGGAATAATTTTCTTTTAGAGTTTTCTAGTGCTTTTTTACATGCTAATATACCTTCATTACGTGGGACGCTTGGATATAGTTTCTTGACGTCCATACAGTACATTATGCTGTTTTCAGGGAGTGGTTGGGGTATACTGTCCAGTCTGTTCAAGAAATGTGTGGTGTCGCGTATGTAGGATGGTAATGACTCAACGTGTTGTTTTAATTCAGACTCCATCACTTCTGCTATTTTCTCTGTTGGGTGGTTTATTCCCGAAATTATTGTTCTTAAAGGGGCTTCATTTTTATGCATTTTGGGGTTACCTTTTACTCTTCCAGCCTGTGGCTGCTTAGGTATCATGTACGCTAATACTTTTTTGTCTATCAGTTTGTTTTTTTCTAGTTTTTTTAGTTGGCTTTTAATCTTGTTTGTTATTTTCTCTGTCAGATTTACAGGTACTTCTTTGTATGTTGTTTGGTCCCCCAACTCCATCAAGATCTCATTTTCATATTTACTTGCATCCAAAACGGTTATTCCAGACCCTTTATCGGCTGGTCGCACGACTATTGTATTATCATTTAACAACTCCCTCAGAGCCTTCTCCTCCATTTTTGTTATGTTGTTTCGCACGCGTTTTTTTATGCCCTTCAAAATATCTTCCCGTACTATCTCTAAATAAAGGTCAAGGTGCTTATCTCTACCTTCTTTAGGGGTCCACGGGTTACGCTCTTTAAATTTATCATTAATATATTGCTGTTTATTGTCTAGGAAATACTCACATAGTCGCATTCTTCGCTCCCATTCTTTTATCTCAACGATAAGGTTCGCCATATCCAAAGTTCTTTCCGTTGGGACAAACTTGAGACCCCTTTTAAGTAATGTTCTTTGGTGTTTTGTTAGTTTCTTACCGGATAAATTAAACACGTTATTTTGCTGATTTATTTTAGTTTCGTTGTGCAGAATTTTACTCTTTATATCTACATACATGTTATTTTGATCATCGCTCATATCCTTAACTTCTACAGATTCATCCTTTATGGAGGGTTTCTCAGACTTTTTGTCGGTAATTTTTGTTGTATAACCCCGGGGATTCACAGATTCGTCCTTTTTGGAGGGTTTCTCAGGCTTTTTGTCGGTAATTTTTTTTGAATAACCCTGGGGATTCAGTTTTGGTTCATCCCTACGGAACGCGGAAATATTTTGTGACTGCAAGTATTTGTATTTGATTGTTTTAGGCCCATTTGTCTTTTTCATACTTCCAATCATTTGTGCAACCTGAAAATGAGAATCATTCAAAAAGAGATAGAAATTTAATTCATTTGTACTCACCTGTTTTTCAGGTTCGAATCGCACCCACCTGTAATTTTGACCATACTTACAATATACATGAATCCCTATTCCCAGCATATTCACCAAACCTATTATATCCTCATCTGTTGCCCAGCTCTCAATACTACCATTCGTTTTTGATCTCTTTCTAATGAATCCTGATACTGGCCCATCTATATATTTAGACATTATTTTCGCGTGATGTTCCACATACTCCATTACTCGTTTCCGTATTACATGATGATATTCTTCATCGCCTGTACAGATTTTGCTGATGCATCTATAAAAGCAATTCCCATCAGCTCTAACATTTTGCAATCCAAACCCTTGCCTTCTCAGTTCAATGTTGTGTGTTGCGATATCAGTGTGGCTGGGAAGTTTCTTCTGTAATTTTATTCCTAATACTTTTAACACATTATTTATTTCCAACAGCGATACATTCTTTCCAGGTAGGTCGGTACCGTCTGAATCACCCAGTCCCGCTATCTTCTTATCTTTTGTTCTTTCTGTAAGGACTTGGATTTTATCACCATGGTTCTTTATTATCTTCAGAATTGCCTCTTTATCCGAGATGTTGAAACGGGAATTTATCGAATTTTTTAACTTCGCGAACTCATCCCTCAGAAGACCCAACTGTTCCTCGAATTCTAATCGCGTAATATGACTTCCGAGCATGACGGCAATTTGACGAAGCTGCTATATAAATATATTAAATTATAAAAATACTGCTGCGCTTATTTTGAGCTACATAGATGCATGTTATGAATATTTCTATATTCGCATTGCATATTACTACCAGTAATTGATAATTCCAAATTTTTTATTGTATAATAAGAAAATAAGGTACATATCATTGATTCCTTCAATGACACAAATTTTTGCGCTAGTTAAGTGTTCAGGGTATATATGCGCATGCATATATTCAATGTGATCATTAGACGAGAAATCATGGGACACAATCAGTGATCCAGATTTTCGTGGAGGAACACAATCGCTGCCACTGCATCCTTCTTTAGTGCCATTCGCCGGTCTTCATACACAAGTCCATATACTGTGAATAACCTCTCGGAAGATGCACATGTAGCAGGTATTGCTAGATACCGCTTGGCAAGTTTGGACAGTTTCGGTAGAATCAGTTCATGTTCTTTCCACCATATAAGAGGATCGTCCATTATACCAGCACAGCAATATTTCAGATACTCCTCAATTTCATCCGTTTGAGACTGAGTACGCCCTTTATTAGAATCACCAAGTAGTTCTTCTAAGAAGGAAACTCGCTTTTTTTGCTGGCCGGTTATTGAATTGATGGATCTACACGATTATTGTCCATTTTGTCAACTTCCTCTCTGACGACGTCATGAATCATTTCTCTTACGCCCTTCGAAACAAAGAGTAAGTTTTTAAATCGCGGATCTAAGAATGATGCGATCATGGGAATGCTCATGCACCCTAAAAACTCTGCGTCTTCCATGGACAGACAGTCCTTGATGTTCTGAATTAAGTCTCGACGTAGAGCCTCAGCAGCTGGGCACATCTTGCGCAGCGTTCTCATTGTTTCAATTACGGCAAAAATCACAGGGTATACACATAAAGAAGTGACAAATTTCTCCCCCTGCCACTGGTCAGTGGTTTTTCGCAGGTTACTTAAAAGTTCCACAATGTCTGTCATCAATGTGATTTCGGCCGGGGAGAAGTGGAATATTTCCTTGTGATCATCATCGCACGTATTTTTTACTGCTATGTCCACCGCACTGTGTAGTTTAAGGAAGATCTCTAACATAAAATATGTCGAATTCCACCTAGTGTCTGTATCACTCTGTAATTCTCGTTTGTGTAGTTCACAAGGAAGAAGCTGTTCCTGGTATTTCCTCAGTTCTCGTTTAAAATTTTCTGATTTACCTTCGAATTCGATGACCTTTTTTACTTTTTTAATTAGATTTTGCACTTTTCCTCCATTACCACAAAATGCATCCTTGATTCCATTTTGTAAGATATGGGCAAGACAGCCAAAGTCAAACTGAACCGATTTCGCTAGCCGTAAACTTTTGTTCATGTTTGAAGCCGTGTCATCTACGCTTGTAAACCCGACGATTTTTCATTCATCTAGGGTTCTGTCGAGGATTGCAGAGAGTACTTCTCCAGTGTGCCGATCATCGACGTCAGGAGAGGCGATGTTGATGCATTGCATTCTCCAATCATCAGATATGTAGTGGCCCATGATCGAGAAAAACCCAATCATTTGTGTATTGGTCCAGCCGTCAACCGTCAACGATATTTCCATCCCGGCATCTCATTCCATCAATTCAGCCCGTTTGACGTCGTACAATTTCATGAGATGACGTAGCATTGTCTTGTGACACGGTGGCTGAAAGTTCGGCTCCATGAACAAAAGCCAAGCACGCATTCCGTCATCCTCACAAAATGATAGCGGTTGAAGGTCCTTCACGACGCACTGAACAGCAAAGTTTGTCAATTCGGTTGCCCTCTCGGAAGTGCATGGTCGATGTTTCGAAGACGAAACCCAGTTGCTTAAAACACTTTGACCTTGTGATGCAATAAGCATAGCCTCGCGTTCCTTCACAGTGCTTTTTGTCACAATACGACCTGATGCATCACGACAGGAGGTGTTGATTTCAACCACTTCAACGTCAGCTTCGGTGTTTTCATTATGAGATGTTGATGGACGTGCCTCAGCAGCTGGTTTAGTGGAAGGTAATTTCACCGTTTGCTTCTTTGTCTCTGCAGAATCATCTTTCACAAAATGAACCTTTTCGAGATGATACCTAAGAGAAGCATTGCCGGCTTTAGCTGATAGCTTTTGCTTACACTTTGAGCACTGCACTTTTCCAGCATCCTTCTCGCCTTCACAATGTGTGTAATATTTCCAAATCCATGATTTCGGAGGAATGGCGAAACTTGCCGCGAAGGCACTTCAGTTTGTTCCAAATTACAATGCAATGATAAATCTAAATTTAGGTGGATCTTCAAAAATTAGTCAATGGAAGTTCACAAACAGAAATTGATGCTTCTTGGATTCGTTGAGACGAAGAATTAAATGAATTCACTGGTTAATAAAACAGTTTTTGAAATTTTGAATTCTCAAAGTGGATTGATGGACTTCAAACGACGATTCTCTGTTATCAATCTGATTATCTGATATGATGAGTTTATACACTCTGAATTCCATTGGGTTGAAACATAACCCAAATTGGCTGGGTTGATTGAATACCAACCCAATTTGGGTTGGTATTCCCTCAACCTAGGCTAGCCAATTCAGATTATGTTTCAACCAAATGGAATTTTGAGTGTATGCAACCGACGTGGCTTTGGTGTACTTGATCATTTCGCGTCGGGCGAACTGTAACACTGTTGCTAACTAAGTGGCTCTTATGTTTCCTGGGCTCAGGCACCTACCTGTGCCGTGAATGTTACTAGTAGTATGAGTTGGATCAGTCAATTACTTGTCGGATAGAAGATAAACAAAAGCTGAGATTAAAAAATCAGACGGCGTTGACTTACTCATTCAATTTTGACTTTATCACTGTTTCACCAGTGAAAAACAGTGAAGGGTTGTCTTCACTGCTGAAAAATCATTCACTGGTTAACCAGTGAACCAGTTAACTGGTCCCAGCCCTGTTCACCTTGGATTACAGGCTTGGAACTATGTTGGTCTACTAATTCCCAAGTCCTAGGCCCTCCACCTTTTTTACAATTCAGCTAGTCGGAGCCTTTGGTTTATAGTATAAAAATATGATAAATTTAAAGTGATTTGTATATTTTTTATACTTACCAATGGCCCAGACGGGTATGGCCCTCCCATGAGTGGACACTCATACCTCCCCACTGAGTTATTCTATAGTACTCTTTTCTACAAAGAATGATGTTGGCGCCAATTCTGGTCTCTTCCAGGCAGCTGCACCTGCGTGGAGAGTAAATGTATGGAGGGCCAGATAGAACTTTTATTTCAAGGTTTTGCAAGCAAATTTGGGGGATTGTTCTGGGGGGGGGGGGGGGGGGGGGGTGGTTCAAAATTTGTGTTTGGCCCTTAATAACTTTGAGTTTGCACCAGCTAGTCTGGGCCATTGGTAAGTATCAAAAATATACAAATTACTTTAAATTTAGCATTTCTTATTTTAGTATTTTTTCACTATTCTATATCTTCATATACCATCGGGAAGTGGGGCTGTGCTGTGATAAACAAGTTCAGTTTTACTGATAAAAGGGCGCCAAGAACCAAGGCTGGGGTTGAAATGCTCTGAAGTGGGCAGCATAGGTATAAACAATTGGCTAAACTTGACTTTATACTTGCATTGTGGTCATTATAAAGCCACAGAATCTGAAAGTGACCTTAAACACATAAATAATATAATGATCTGCATTCTTCTGCAAAGGACAGAAAAAATTATTATTATTCTTTGTACAGGATTGTCACCAATGATAAAACACCAGGTGTTTGAACTGGTCTTGTTATTGGAACCAAGTCACCAATACTGAAAATAATTAGCAGTAAGGCCTAAAAAAGTTAAAAATTGGTTTCTCAGGCCCTCCAACATGGTCATTTTGGCTGCCACCTGCCCTCTTTTTATAACCAATACAAATTTTAAAAAATAAAAATTAAATTGTTTGTCTGATATTTTACCCAAGTTAATAAAAATGTTAAATTTGTTCCTGGGGTTCAATAAGCTTCTTGCACTCAAGGGATGAAATACACCATTACCCATGCTATTCTGTAGATTATGAGGTCTAAAACATAAAACAAACCAAGAACATGAACTTTTTCTGGCAAAGAAATAATTACAAAAATAAAAAATTGAATTAAGTTTAAAAAGAAATGTCCGTCCACATGCATTTTTACAAAAAATTGCCTGAGAAACAGAAGATCTACTTTGTGGGAACTAAGTCAGGGATATTAACCCTTTACCTTACAAATCGGCCACATCCACCTACATAATATACCAATTATGCAGTTGAAAAAATATTGTTTTTAAAGAATCTCAACAAAAGCATATCACGTGATCCCCTTATTGGAATGAGCTCATTCCAGTGAGGGGGTAACATGACATGCTTTTGTTGAAATGTTTTCAAACATTTTAAAAATAATATGCAAAATAGTAAATTGCGACACCGTCTGCATTGGGTATAGGGCTAAAATTAGGCAAGACAGTATAGGCCTCAGACAGAACATAAGTAAAATAAAAACTGACAGTGCCTCCTCATCAGTGAAGTAAGATATTTTACTGTCAAGAATTCATGACAATTATGATTTTTGCCTCTTTTTCAGATTTCTTAGAAAAGAGAAGGAAATATCAGATGGGAAAGTTGATGTTGTACAAGCAGAATGTACTCGTTTAAAACAACGAATTGAACACACAGAACACTTATTGACAGAAACTACACAAGCATTAGAGGAGGAAAGAGGGAAATCAGAGGTCTTGTGTTTATTTATAATTAGGGTTTTTGATGATAATTATCTGATAGAACTTATATTTTGGACAGATTATCTAAATCTGTAAGGTCAACTGCACTGGTATATGTAGGCCTTATAACTAATCCAACAGTATATGGCCAGGTTTTTATTATGTTTACTCCTCTGTTATGTGTTTAAGATCTAATCACAAAATGGTCGGGGGAGGGTGTTAAAGATTCTTGAATTAATTGTAATGACTGCTTTATCCAGCATCATCAATCCCGTATGGTCCCCAACCCTTTCCTCTTATTTAATCATCTAGTCTTGGCCAGTGGTAATGGTTATAAATATTGAACATTTTATGTAATTTCTGTTATTATTTATTGTACCTACCACTGGCCCAGATAAGAAGTGCCCTACCGTGAATTGTTCACTCACACATCCCCACATACAACTGTAAACACTAAGCAGGCACTACAAAAGAATGGTTATAGGTAGGGTTAAAAGGCACTTCTTAGTCTACCACTTGTGCACAGATGTTATCTATGGAGCACCATACAGGACTCTTTCTTTTTTTGTTATCTAGCTTATTTTTTTTTTTTTTTGGGGGGGGGGAGGGATGGGGGTGGTAAAAAATAAAATTAAATGTTCAGCTTGATTCTTAGAATAGAGATGACTTGTCTGGCACAGTGAAAGATTTAATAAGGCCTGCTAAGTATTTGTTATTTCAGCATTGGTCCTGAAATATGTTGATTCTTACAAGGAATTCACTGTTGAAATTTTCTGATATATTGATTGAGGTGAGTATCATGAAGGAATTTTGCCCTGTATTTGTAAACATTTCTGTATGTTAATTGGGTTTGATAATCATGTCGTGGTTTATAATTGACGACTTGCTGTGTTTTCTCTTCAGATGACCCTGAAAGCAGCAGCTCACCATGCTGAATTGATGAGAAAAGTTGAGAATTTAAATTTGTTGTCAGACAGCAATAAACTTCTAAGACAGGAAATTGAAAAACTGAATGAACAAGTTAAAGATGGTGAAACTAAGGTATGTGGTTTGTCATTTTCATTTAAATTGATTGAGCCATAGAAATGATAAATTTAAAGTAATATGTATATGGGTTAGTCTTCCACTCTCAGACTTAGCTGGTGCATCCTCAATATCATCAAGGGGCAAACACAAATTTTGAACCCCCCCCCCCCCCTCCCCAAATCCCCCAAATTTGCATACAATACAAAAATTTAAAAGTCCTCTCTGGCCCTCCATACTTTTCGTACTTGTGCATGCACAGTACCCAGGAAGAGAACGGAATTGGTACCAAGCATCATTCTTCCTAGTTGTGCCTACTAATGTTATAACTCAGCGGGGAGGCATGAGTGCCCACTCGTGTGAGGGCCATCCCCTTCTGGGCCATTGGTAAGAATTAGAAATATACAAATTACTTTAAATTTATCATATTTTTATACTAAAACCAATTGCCCAGACTTAGCTGAATTGTAAAAAGGCAGGAGTGCCTAGGACTTGAAGGAATAGCAGACTAAAAATCATCTCCTTAGCCTGCATAGAACTCCCAAGGTGAAAATTTTAAGGAATTACATATATGTCTCTCTCTACAACAAAGGAGAAGGACATGCCACTGAAATAAGGAGCAATATCCAAGTAATTCCCTTATTACTTAGCATAAATGATTACGCTAATTGGGTGTAACAAGCCCCCAATTTTAAGGCTAGTCCGGAATAAGACACTTAAAATTAGGAAAAGCGTGTCCGAGAGTGAGAGACTAATGCCCACAAACACACACTATATATAATGTTACAAGCTGTACATAAGATCAGAATAATCTATAGACAATAACAGCTTCACTCATAGTTACACACTTATTATAAGGCCAGAAGAGGTAAAGAGAAATCACTGTCCTCCCCCCCCCCCTTTTTTTTGAAGGAATAAACTTCAAACAAAGAGAAAAGCGGTCTGGAATTAGTGAAAAAGCGGGTACCGAATAATGTATATAATCGCCTAAAAGGCACCCGGCTATTAATTATTAATTTAATGCTGCTTAATGCCACATCAGCAGCTAAGGCTCTATCGTGCGATCCCGGTTATTAAAATTGCAAGCTTCTAAATGTATGTCGCATCTGGAATACGAAGATAGGTCGATAACCGGTGATATTAATATGTACAACCTTAAACTTGCCCAATTGAATCCCAATAGAAAATTATCTAATAGAACTTATACGCTTCTGTGCCAAGCAACAGGCGACAACGTACAGGTGTTCAAGTAAATTCCAATAATGAACATTCAAATTATAATCGTTCAAACTACCAGAATGAGAGAATAGGATTCACCTTTGTGTACCACTTCCGGTTGAAGACAACCCACCCGCCAATCGAAGAGCAATGAAAGTCATGCATATAATTGAATGCATAAGAGGCTTACCGGAAGAGAAGTACATCCTGCCCTGTAATCGCCTCTTAACACATTGGGGGGAGGGGGGTTCGATAAATAAATCATATCGAACCCCTGCCACCAGTTTAAATCCGAGGCTTCCTGGACTTACACTAAGTACCAATTATTACAATTAATACAGTAATAATGAAGCCAAAATCATAAGTTCACTGCACTCCCAATAATACAGAATAAACATTGCAAGGATACATAACACAGACAATCACAAAAATTTTCAAAACTTATACTGTACCTATGATCCAGACATAGCTGGTGCTAATTCTCAAAATCTAGGGCCAAACACAAATTTTGCCCCCCAATCCCCAAAATTTGCATCTAAAACAGAAAATAACATGTCCTAAATGGTCCTCCATACTTTTCCTCCACTGTGCATGCGCAGTATCAAGGAGGTCTCGAATTTGGCGCCAATTATCATTCTTTGTTTGGCCCTTCATCAGTTCACATCTGACTGATATTTGTGCTTGTAAATCTCAGTTTAAATGATGCCAGACACATAAATATTAGAGAAATGGTGGATCTAAAGAGGAAATAGAAGGAGGAGAGGAAAAATTAGTGGCAGGAAATAATCAGGGCTGTAACTTAAAATTTTTTTATGAAATTATGTTATGTTACCTAATTTCAAGGCATGGGCCTGTTGTTGTCATTCTTGCTATAAAGTTACACTGCTTGTTCAGTGTTTCCTCTCTCCCTTTCCTTTAGTCCCCCCTTGCTATTCTCCCATGCTTTTGGCATATTTTCTGTAATATTATTACTAAAATTTCGGGAGTTTTAGCTTGGTAACAGAATGAATTCTGTTTTTCCCCCATGTTTACGTCCTCACCCATGGGTGTTTAGGCGTTGTGTTTTGCATCTACCATCTGTTGTTCTGCAGTTTCTTCCTGGGAAGTCTCTGTTTTGCATCAGATAGTGTTGTAATTGGTAACTGATTTCGGGCCATGTTTATCAGTGCCTGGAGTCATGTTTCCGGTTTTTATATACTTCTTGTTTACATTGACAGTGGTTTCTGTTGAGAGTGATTTCTTGTCTTTGTATTAGTTTAATCATAACAAGATTCATTATTATTATACGTAAGTGTTGCATTAATTTTTAGTCGAGTTGTGACGAAGTCAAACTCGACTTATAGTTTGGTGAATGGCGGGCGGGGCGGGCGGGCGGGCGGGCGGGAGGGCGGGCGGGCGGGCGTAAACAATTGGTTTCCGGATGATAACTTGATAGTGGTTCAACTCACATTCATTAAACTTCATACATAGGTTGGTCTTGGTGGGAGGAAGAACCCTATTGATTTTGGACATGCTACGTCGAAGGTCAAGGTCACAGTGACCTTGAACATAGTAAATCTTAAACAATTGGTTTCCGGATGATAACTTGATAATGGTTCAACTCACATTCATGAAACTTCATAGGTAGATTGGCCTTGGTGAGGGGAAGAACCCTATTGATTTTGGACTCGCTACGTCAAAGGTCAAGGTCACAGTGACCTTTAACATAGTATATCGCAACAATTGGTTTCCGGATGATAACTTGATAGTGGTTCAACCTAGAGTCATGAAACTTCATAGGTGTGTTGGCCTTGGTGCTAGGAAGAACCCTATTGATCTTGGACTCACCAGGTCAAAGGTCAAGGTCACAGTGACCTTGAACATAGTATATCGCAACAATTGGTTTCCGGATGATAACTTGATAGTGGTTCAACCTAGAGTCATGAAACTTTATAGGTGTGTTGGCCTTGGTGCGAGGAAGAACCCTATTGATCTTGGACTCACCAGGTCAAAGGTCAAGGTCACAGTGACCTTGAACATAGTATATCGCAACAATTGGTTTCCGGATGATAACTTGATAGTGGTTCAACCTAGAGTCATGAAACTTCATAGGTATGTTGGCCTTGGTGCGAGGAAGAACCCTATTGATCTTGGACTCACCAGGTCAAAGGTCAAGGTCACAGTGACCTTGAACATAGTATATCGCAACAATTGGTTTCCGGATGATAACTTGATAGTGGTTCAACCTAGAGCCATGAAACTTTACAGGCGTGTTGGCCTTGGTGCGAGGAAGAACCCTATTGATGTTGGACTCACCAGGTCAAAGGTCAAGGTCACAGTGACCTTGTACATAGCATATCGCAACAATTGGTTTCCGGATGAGAACTTGATAGTGGTTCAACCCAGAGTCATGAAACTTCATAGGTGTGTTGGCCTTGGTGCGAGGAAGAACCCTATTGACCTTGGACTCGCCAGGTCAAAGGTCAAGGTCACAACTCGACATTGGATCTGTGATCCTGAGCGGCATTTTTTTGAAATATTTTTAAAAATTTTGTCCACACTTGGGCTTTTTTGGGATCCATTGGGGCTCAACGTTACTTTCAGAAACTTGGGCTTTTCTGAACAAATATTTTTTCAAAAAATTTTTTTGATTTCAATTATTTTTTCTATATGTTAATGGATCATGTTATTATGTATCTTTGTTTTCAGGGGTTGGTGCGAGTACTAGGACTGTTTGTGTTTTTTTCACAATGAAAGGATATTGTTCAAATTGTAATAAGAGGAAATCTTCCTCTGACTTTCATAATCATTGTATTAATTGTAGTCAGTGTACTCGCACTAACTCCTGCTCAGTGTGTGTCAGTTGGGATGACAAACATTGGAAACGTGTGTCACGGTATGTTGTTAGCGGGGAAAAGGCCATGCTGGTACTTTCTCCACAGGGTCACTCTAGTTTATCAATCTCTTTTTCAGAGGAACAAGAACAGGGTGATGTTTCTGTGATGTCTTCCAAAAGTGTGCCTCCGTCGTCACAGTTAAATGAAGAGCTAGCGGCAAAAGTGCTCATGGAAATTCGTCAATTGCCTAAGAGGTCCCTAGTAGGATCGACGGCATTGGCGTCCGCTAGCTCGCCCGGTGTAGCGACCATTCATCGAATGGCTCGGCAGCCGGGTTCGTCCGTTGTGGTCCAGGAAGGAGATTTGGGTGATGCGAGCACTATAATAAGACAAAGTGCACACCCAGTGACGACGGATCAGAGGATAGAACGGAGGAAGCCTATTAGTCTGGTTCCTAGCTCGTCCAGGTCCATCCGGGTGCGAGCGAGAGAGGTCCCTCACTCGTACAACAACATCTGGGACCAGATGTTGTGGTACAAAATGTTTCGCATTCGGAGCATACGTCCTCCACTCGGGACGCTCCGTTATATACACAGTCCGGAGAGACTGTCAATATGGCTTCCTCGTCCTCACGGCAGCGCATACGACCGCATCTTGGCTACGTGACCACGGATATCCAGCCAGCTTTGCCGATCAGGGATTCCACGGCGACCAGGTTACGCCATCTGGTAGCCAGGGACACGAGGCCTGTAGACTCCGGACGTTCGCATAAAAGAAGTATGCAGGAGTCAACGTCCAGGGAGCTTCCAGCGGCAATGCAACGTAAGACCGCTGCTCCACAGGCCTCAGTGACGGACGTGCTATCACAAATGGCACAACTTATCGCAGCATCCCAGCAGATGACAGAATCTCTGTTGGATCAGGAATTATCCGACGACGCTGGGTCGGTACACTCCGCTGAAGCATCAGGTATGGACGACCGAGAACTTCATAGGGTCCGACAGGATGGTGAAAGGGATTCAGAGGATCTGGAGCTTTCCCTTTCGGAACGACATAAAGCTGCCATAGATTTTATCTGGCATTATCTTCCAGAGGTTGTTCCGTCGGACCAGAATGCTGCGATGCTGGATAAGAGACTGATAGCATCACTGGACACAGAATTTTTTGATCAGTTTAGGGACATCGTCCCTGAGTTTCCGACACAGTCCAATAATGTCACAAGAACATTTGAATTATTGAATGACGCTATATATAAGCTTGCTACCAAAACGAGCAAGTATGGTTTCTTGTCCGCAAATGCTCTACATCTGCCGTTCATCAATTCAAGGAATAAATTCAAAACGGCAGGACAGGGCATCCCGAGAGTTCCTCTGCGTCTAGACGATCAGGCTGAAGACCTAGAATTGTCTATACCATCGTCAATATACCACGACGTTGGAAACGACAATTATGTCTAATAGAGTTAACTTAGACACTTTATCATACGCAGATCACCTTACTAAAGCATTATCATTACGTCTTCAAGGGAAAGAATTCCAGGATATACAATCCTCATTAAGAGTTCTTTCAAGGGCAATAGCTTATTCCACGTATAACTCAGCCCTTTCAGTGGCAAACCTGGAGTTTGTTAGACGTGACGCGGCCCTAGCTACATCCACGCGTGTGGATGGTAAGGTGACAAACTCTCTCAGAGTCGCTTCGGTCTCCGGAGAGCTTCTCTTCGACGGCAAGCTTTCAGCAATCTGTGATCAGATAACTAAGAAAGCTTCGGATTCTCTGCTATTCAAATCCGCTTCTAAAAAGTCGGATACAGCAGAAAAGAGTAAGACAGGCACTTCTGGGACAAGTACGCCCAAGAGAAGTTCCTATAGAGGTTCCTATGCGTCCTCTAGGTCTTATTCTAGAGACCGTCAAGGCAGCGACTCACGTGGGGGACGTTATTCTGGCCGAGATAGCCGGTCAGACGTCTCTAGGTCGACGGGGCGAGGTGCAGGTCGTGGAGGACATAGTTTCTCCTTCTGCAAGCCTCGCAGGTCCAGGAGGTGATGGTATGAACCTCTATCGTGTTCCGGTAGGTGGAAGATTGTCGAGTTTTATAAACAATTGGGCGTCAATTACGGACGACCCCTGGGTTCGAGGGGTAATTTTGGAAGGACTAAGAATATCCTTCAAACGAAAGCCTCCATTAACTCGAAGTCCCAAATGGACTCATCTTCCGTCAAATCCGCAGAAAAGAGACGCTCCTCTATCAGAAGTACAGTCTCTTCTGGAGAAGAACGCAGTAGAGGTCGTAGACCAGGAATCACCGGGTTTCTACAGCCATCTGTTTCTGGTTCCGAAACCAGACGTCTCGTTCCGTCCAGTCATAGATCTGAGCTGGATAAACAAGCTGATCGTCACTCCGAAGTTCTATATGGAGACAATTCGATCAGTCAGAGCGAGTATTCGGGTGAACGACTATGCTACAAGCATAGATCTCAAGGATGTGTACTTTCACGTCATGGTACATCCGACATTCAGAAAGTATCTACGCTTCGCAGTCCTAGGAGTCGTATATCAGTTCCAAGCGATGTGCTTCGGTTTGAACCTAGCGCCCTGGGCTTTCACTCGAATAATGAACTCGGTAATGATACATTTCCGAGCTCATTCGTCTGCGGTAACGTCGGCCTACCTGGACGACATTCTTCAGAGGTACGGCAATGAGTTAACGCTTCAGAATGATGTGCAGAATCTGCTTCTATTATTCAGACGTCTCGGTTTTATAATAAACGAGGAGAAGTTGGATCTGGAAGGGTCGCTTGTTGCTGTCAGAATGGACTCTCAACATACAGGTATTCAATCAGATTTGCTACCAATGGGAGCGGCCAATGGTAGACTTATTTGTGACACAGCTCAACAATCAGTTGCAGACGTATGTGTCACCATGTCCGGATCCCCGAGCATATGCAGTAGACGCTCTATCGATCTCGTGGGACGGAATGATAGGATATGCGTATCCTCCAGCGCCGTTGATTCAGAAATATTGCTAAAGATAAAACAATCTCAATGCAAAATTCTGTTGGTAGCATCTCTGTCTCCACAGAGACCGTGGATAAATCTACTCAGGTGTCTGCTGTGGGACATACCGCGGAAGCTTCCTCCACGAGAGGATCTTCTTTCGCAGGGGAAATCGCGTCAACTACATCACAACCCACAAGGTCTCAACCTTCACGTATTTCCGTTGTGCGGTCCTTCTTGCACGGCAAGCATTTTACAGGATGAGCAGTGGACACAATTTCTAACTGTAGGAGGACCTCCTCTTCGCTAAACTATGCGGCTAAGTGGAAGGTCTTTTGTTGTTGGTGTAGGGATCATTCTGTTGACATTTTTGATCCCTCCATTCCAGACATTGCAAACTTTCTAGTATACTTGTTTGATGAGATCAAACTGCAGCCTGTTACTATTAAAGGTTATAGGTCTATGTTATCTGATACCTATGCACACCATGATAGTTTACAAATTGGATCTAATGTCTCTTTATCTAAATTAGTTAGAAACTTCTCGATAAATAGACCTAGAACCCTTAGATTAATCCCTAAATGGAATTTAGCTTGGGTTCTTCTTAAACTAAAAGAAAAGCCATTTGAGCCTCTTGAGACAGTGGACTTCAAATTCTTATCTTATAAGACATCATTTCTCTTAGCTTTCTCTTCTGCTAGAAGAGTCAGTGAGCTTCATGCACTATCTGTGGACGATTCTCACTATCGTAGTGTCGGGAACACTATTACCTTTACTACTAATGTTGGATTTTTGGCTAAGAATCAGGCTCCTAATAAATATCCAGAACCTATTGTTATTAAGGCCCTTCCATCTTCAGACGGGCATAGGCCTTTACTCTGTCCGTTTAGAGCTTAACGTATTTATAAACGAAGATCTCAGTTTATCAGAAAGGGACGAAAATGCTTCTTTCTGTCTCTGATGTCTAATAGAAAGGACATTGTGGTCCATTCTATTGCTAGATGGATTCAATTAACTATCCGTACTGCTTACGATAATCTATCTTCAACTCGGCAGTCTGTGCTTAAGATTTCGGCTCATGAAGTAAGAGCTCTTTCTACATCTTGGGTTTACGCAAATAGTGTTGTTATTACAGATTTTTAATGAAGGCTGCATATTGGTCTCAGCCATCCACATTCACGAATTTTTATCTCAGAAATATTGAGTCCATTTCTGGAGACCTGCATTGTTTAGGTCCGGTATCTGTTGCTCAGAATGTCGTCCACTAAACAGTTGCAACTATAGTTATGCAGGCTTTCTTTTCCGGCAGTGACTCTGTCCTGTTGCCCTCTTTGCTCTGGGCTATTTGACCCAGGGCAAGGGGAAGGGGGGGGGAGGGTGTTCCCTTAGGTCACCTGCTTTATAGTGAAAAGCAAGGGGATACCTCCTCCAGAGTCAGTAATTCTGAGTCGGTACCGGGATGGTTTTAAAGTGTAAAGCTAATGTTTAAATTCATTCATGTCATATTTTTAAAGTGTAGCTCGGTGTGAAGCATTTGTATATGTCACGTGTCAAACGGGCGTTAATATACAATCCTCGGACACTTTTAATGAGTATAAAGAGTCTCAATTCTCTGGACTTACTTTATTTATTGGCTTACTTTAAAAATAATTAGTATAAAGGGTTATACTGGATGTTAATAGAGAACATGGATGTTATTATGCTCAATTATGAAGGGTGTTGTGTCTTTCTAATTTGTCATAAATAAGAAAGATACATGTAAAGCCTAATCCTCCTTTTCTCCTCGAGGGGATAACTCTATTATATATAGTTGAGCTTATTGGATTTTCCTCTATGTCCTAGGCCCTCCAGCCTTTTTCTATTCAGCTATGTCTGGGTCATTGGTACAGTATAAAAATGTTAAAAAGTTTATAGTAATTTATATATTTTTTATACTTACCAATGACCGAGACGGGGATGACCCTCCCAGGAGTTGGGAACTCATACCTCCCCGCTGAGTACATAGCGCTGACCAGGCACTGCTTGTAAGAATGATAATTGGTGCCAATTTCGAGACCTCCTTGACACTGCGCATGCGCAGTGAAGGAAAAGTATGGAGGACCATTTAGGGCATGTTATTTTCGGCTTTAGATGCAAATTTTTGGGATTGGGGGGCAAAATTTGTGTTTGGCCCTAGATTTTGAGAATTAGCACCAGCTATGTCTGGGTCATTGGTAAGTATAAAAAATATATAAATTACTATAAATTTTTTAACTTTTTTAAAAATTTCGAAAAATTTTGTATGAAGCCTAAGTAGCCCAAGGGAACCTCATGAGCCCAAGGGAATCCTGGTAGAACCTAAGTATGGACATGCACTACCTGATTAAAGCTAAACTACTGGAATAAGATATAATATGTATCCTAATGGAAAAAAATAAATAAAATAAGGCCATACAAAGTTGATTGTCTGTTTCTCAGGCCATTTTTTCCAAAAAAGCATGCGGGCAGGCGGTTTTTTTTTTCTCTTTTTATTTTCTCCCCGAGAGGTTGTTTGTGGTAATTTGACCCTCACCCAAACGCCTGGTGGACCATGCAAAATTTCGCAAATATATTGGTTTTCACTGAAAAAACAAACATTCAATATGAATAACCAATATATTCACAAATATATTGGTTATTCATATTGAATGTTTGTTTTTTCAGCGAAACATGAAAATTATAACACAGGACGAAAGTCACGAAACGCCTCGTGGGTGAAACGTCTCGGGTTGAAACATCTCTGGGACAAATCAAATGTCGAAGAGCCAACTTTCAGAGATTTATTTGACCAAAAAAAAAAAATCCTTTCACAACCTGCCTAATAAAATCGTGAATCGCAATTTTTCCCCATTATATTCAAAATTATCACAACCCATTTGAACGGTTAGTTCATCCATAAATCATATTTTTTTGAAATCTGAAAATGAAATACAAAACGAATGTTTGCGTGTTTTTATTAACCAATTCGACCGCACATACCTGCCTATATGCGATTTATTTTCAACTATGACTGTTACTTTTATATCAAGCAACGGTTACTATTAGTTATCCAATTATCCTGCATCTCAAATGCATTTATTTAAATTAACTGGGAAACTCGTAATGGTTTCAAATAACAGTACACAAATTCCTAATGACGGCCATTTACAATACAAATGTTACTAAAAATAAATGCCAGGAGACTGTGTTCCATTCAACATAGCACCTGACTTTGCAGACTTTCTGAGGGTTGGTGCGAATCAAACGTGGTGCGAATCGACCATTCCCCTTTGTGACTGTTTGTTGTCAGACTGAAAGACACCTTCCTTCTTGCTGTCATTATGACTTACCTTTTACAGAATAAAACACTTTCTGTCGTGAATATTGCTAGAACCCACCCACTTCATTAAGGTATGATGTAGAAAAAGCTTGAAGTGTGTTAATTTAAAATTTGCGAACGCATCGATATCGATTTACCGAAATGAGCACAATATCTCAAATTTTTTGAAGATTTTTTTTTGTGTCATAAAAAGGTTGCATGCGCACAAAAAATGACCATGCGCGCGGGCCTGAGAAACAGAGGTTCTTTTTTTGATGGCCTAATTGTTTTTAACTAAATGCTGAATTAATACGAATCCAAAACGTTATTCAACAGACAACAACATCAAAAGGAAAAAATGGAAACTAACCAACTACAGGCACATAGAGGCCCAAAGTCAGTAACCGATCAACAACCACCTGTTGCAAAGCTTGATCTTCATAGAAAGAAAAAACAATGCATCTGGTAGAAGATCCAAGAATACAAAACGTCCTGTACAGTAACGAATAGGACGTAAGCAGGGGATAAACGGAATACCTATTCTGTGAAACAAGTTAAACTCCCAAGAATTTTAATAAAAAATTCTCAATAAAAAACCCGAAAGTGCTTGGGAGTATAACAGGAGGGTTCAGGTGAGGGAAGGGAAGTAATACTAACAAAACAACAGTGGAGTCATATTATAATGACAACTTTCAGAAGCATATCCCAAAATTGGGAAACATGAATAATTTTACATAATGTTTACTGACTTGGGCCAAACAAAAGAATGTTGCTTCCTGTCTCTTCCTGGGTACTGCGCATGCGCAAAATTCGTGTTTGGCCCTTGATAATAGTGAGGTTGCACCAGCTTAGTCTGGGCCATTGGTTTTTAGTATAAAAATACATTTAAGTGATGTTGATATGTTTTCCAGTGTTAGCGTAAAGATTGTGATACACAGATTAATGTACTGCAGCTTCTTCCATATAGTTTTTAGCTCACCTGAGCGAAGCTCAAGGGGAGCTTTACTGATCACTTTCCATTCGTCGTGAACTTTACAAAACCGACTTCTCCTCCAAAACCACTGGCCCAATTTTATTCAAATGTTGGATAAATGTTTATTACCTAATGCCAGTTCGGATTAGTTCAAACTCCCTGGGTGGTGCCACACCACCAAGGGGCACCAAAATTTTAAAAAATCTTCTCCTCATGAACCAGCAGTAGCAGAGACTTGATATTTGGTGTGCAGCTTCCTTTTGTGTTGTTGACTCAGATTTGCTCAAGAGAAGTTTGCGGAGCTATATTTGCCTTCGTTATGGGAGAGGCAAGAATTTTCACCCCGACCAAAATTTCTATATTTTTATACTGTACCAAGACACTTCACCCCGATTGCCTACATGGGGGCACGATGACGCTGTGTACTGAGGCGTACTGCACGTCGATGGTGCGCATGTCTTCAACCAATCTAACCCTGCCTGTGCTGCGGTGCAGAGTTCAGAGTTACGATGTTGGGGAGCTGACAGCTGCTCGTCGTTGCTCGGTGGTTCTCTCCGGGTACTCCGGCTTCCTCCATCCGTAAAACTGTCACGGTCACGATTAGCCATTGTGCATAAGTATGTGACCTTAAACACCAATAAATAAATAAATAATAAATATAAATACTGTACCAATGACCCAGACTAAGCTGGTGCTAACTCAAACAAAACCAGGGCCAAACACAAATTTTGCCCCCCAATCCCCAAAATTTGCATCCAAAACCAAAAGAAATCATGTCCTATAGGACCTCCATACTTCGCCCCTACTGCGCATGCGCAGTGTCAAGGACGTTCCGAAATTGGCGCCAATTATCATTCTCTGTTTGGCCCTTCATCAGTCAACATCTCACTGATCTTTGTGCTTGTAAATCTCAGTTTAAAGGATGCCAGACACGTAATTATTGGAGAAATGGTGATTCTAAGGAGGATATAGAAGGAGGAGACGAAAAAGGAGTGACAAAAAATAATCAGGGCTGTACTTAAAATTTTTTATGAAATTATGTTAAGTTGCCTATTTTCGAGGCATGGGCCTCTTGTTGTCATTCTTGCTAAAATGTTGCAAAGCTTATTCAGTGTTTCCTCTCCCCTGGCCTTCTAAGTCCCCCCTTGCAATTCTCCCATGCTTTTGGCATATTTTTGAGAAAGTTCATTTCTAAAATTCTCTTGGGAGAGTTGCTTGGTTACAGAATGTTTTCTGTTATTTTCCCCATAGTTACGTTTTCACCCATGGGTGTATAAACGTTGTGTTCTGCATCTTCCATCTGATGTTCTGCAGATTCTCCCCTGGGAGTCTCTGTCTTGCATCAGATAGAGTGTAATTTTGATGACTGATTTCGGGCCAGTTTTTTCAGTGCCTGGAGTCATGTTTTCTGGTGTTTTACACTGTTTGTTTACATTGGCAACAGCCTTTTTTGAGGGGGGCTGTTTGCCTTTGGTGTAGTTTATCTCACTATAAGATACATTTCTATTATCCGTAAGTGTTGCATTAATTATTTAATATAAATTTAAAATTTTTTACCACACTTAGCCATCGGATCCATCGGGGCTCAACGTTACTTTTCAGAAACTTGGGCTTCGCTGAAAAAATATTTTTCAAAAATTATTTTGATTTGCAATTGTTTTTTCATTATTAATGGATCATGTTATTATGTATCTTTGTGTCAGGGGTTTGTGCGAGTAACTAGGACTTGTTGTTGACTTTTCACAATGAAAGGATATTGTTCAAATTGTAATGGGAAGAAATCTTCCTCTGACTTTCATGATCATTGTATTAATTGTAGTCAGTGTTCTCGCTCTAATCCCTGTTCTATATGTCAATATTGGGATGACAAACATTGGAAACGTGTGTCACGGTATGTTGTTACTGGAGAAAGGGCGATGCCGGCTCTTTCTCCGCAAGGTCACTCTACTCTCTCAGTTTCTATTTCAGAGGAACAAGAACAGGGTGATGTTTCCATGTTATCTTCCTCAAGTGCGCTTCCGTCGTCACAAATGAATACAGAGCTAGTGGCAAAAGTGCTCATGGAGATTAAACAAATGTCGTCCGCTAGCTCGCCGGTGTAGCGTCCATTCACCGAATGGTTCGGCAGCCGGGTTCGTCCGATGTGGTCCAGGAGGAAATGTTGGGTGATGCGAGCACTATAAACATTCAACATGCACACTCAGTGACGGCGGATAGTAGGCGAGATCGGAGGAAGCCTTTGAGTCCGGTTCCTAGCTCGTCCAGGTCCAGCCGGGCCGTGAGCGAGAGAGGCCCCTCTCTCGTACAACAAGATATGGGACCAAATGTTGTTGTACAAAATGTGTCGCAAGCGGAGCATACGTCCGTCGCTCGGGACGCTCCGTTGTATAGGCAGTCCGTGGAGACTGCTCAGGCTTCTTCTTCTCGTCAGCGCACACGACCGCACCTTGGCTGCGTGACCGCCGATATCTTACCAGCTTCGCCGATCAGGGATTCTTCGGCGACCAGGTCACACCATCCGGCAGCCAGGGACACGAGGCCGATGGACTCTGGACGTTCGCATAGAAAAAGTATGCGGGAGCCATCAGATGCGGAGCTGCCCTCGGCGAAGCAGCGAAAGACTGCACCTCCGCAGGTCTCGATGCTGGACGTACTTGTGCAGATAGCACAACTTATCGCAGTAGCCGACAGAAACGGTGTCGGATCGGGAATTATCCGACGGCGCTGGGTCGGTACGCTCCGCCGAAGCATCGGGGACGGACGACCGGGAGCATCATGAGGTCCGACCGGATGGTGAAAGGGATACGGATGACTTGGAGCTATCCCTTTCGGAACAACATAAAGCTGCCGTGGACTTCATCCGGCACTTTCTCCCTCAAGTTATTCCGTCGGGCCAGACTGCTGCGGTTCCGGACAAGAGGATTATAGCGTCATTGGACTCTGAATTTTTTGAGCGGTTCAGGGACATCGCTCCCGAGTTTCCGTCGCAGTCCAATAATGTTGCAAGAACATTTGAATTATTGAACGACGCTATATTTAAACTTGCTTCCAAGACGGGGAAAGCAGGTTTCTTGTCCGCCAATACTCTCAACCTGCCTTTCATTAATGCAAGGAATAAATTCGACACGGCAGGACAGGGTATTCCGAGAGTTCCTTTGCGTATGGACGACGAGGCGGAAGACTTAGAGCTATCATTACCGTCGTCAGCTTCTATTCCAACCGCGGTGTTGGAAACAGCTATTGCGTCTAACAGAGCCAATTTAGATGCCTTATCTTACGCAGATCACCTTACTAAGGCGTTATCACTGCGCCTTCAGGGGAAAGAGTTTCAGGATATACAATCCTCTTTAAGACTTCTTTCAAGGGCAGTAGCTTAATCCACGTGTAACTCCGCCCTTTCAGTGGCAAACCTGGAGTTGGTTAGACGTGACGCAGCCCTAGCTACATCCACACTCGTGGATACTAAGGTGAAGAACTCTCTCAGAGTCGCTTCGGTCTCCGGAGAACTTCTCTTTGACGGCAAGCTTTCTGCTATTTATGATAAAATTACAAAGAAAGCTTCGGATTCTCTGTTGTTCAAATCTGCTTCTAAGAAGTCGGATACGGCAGACAAGAATAAGACAGGCACTTCTGGGTCTAAAGCGCCCAAGAGAGGTTCCTATAGAGGTTCCGGTGCGTCCTCTTGGTCTTATTCGAGAGACCGTAAAGGTAGCGATTCACGTTCGGGACGTCCTTCTGGCCAGGACAACCGGTCAGACGCCCCGAGGTCGACGGGACGAGGTGCGGGTCGTGGAGGACGTGGTTTCTCCTACCGCAGGCCTCGCAGGTCCAGGAGGTGATGGCTTAAACCTCTATCGCGTACCGGTTGGCGGAAGGTTGTCGAGCTTTTCACAAGAATGGGCGTCGATTACGGACGACCCTTGGGTGAGAGGAGTGTCTTCGGAAGGTCTAAAGGTATCCTTCAAACGAAAGCCTCCATTAACTCGAAGTCCAAAGTGGACTCAACTTCCGTCAAATCCGCAGAAAAGGGACGCTCTATTATCAGAGGTGCAGTCTCTTATAATGAAGAACGCGGTAGAGGTCGTAGAAAACCAGGAGACTCCGGGATTCTACAGCCATCTGTTTCTGGTTCCGAAACCAGACGGCTCGTTCCGTCCAGTTATAGATTTGAGCTGGATAAACAAGCTGATCGTCGCTCCGAAGTTTTATATGGAGACGATTCGGTCGGTCAGAGCGAGTATTCGGGTGAACGATTATGCAACAAGCATAGATCTCAAAGATGCGTACTTTCATGTCATGGTACATCCGACATTCAGAAAGTATCTATGCTTCGCAGTCCTAGGAATGGTGTATCAATTCCGGGCGATGTGCTTCGGATTGAATCTAGCACCCTGGGCTTTCACTCGGGTAATGAACTCGGTAATGATCTATTTCCGAGCTCATTCGTCTGCGGTAACGTCGGCCTACCTGGACGACATTCTTCAGAGGTACGGCAACGAGTTAACGCTTCAGAACGATGTTCAGAATCTACTTCTATTGCTCCGACGTCTCGGTTTTATAGTAAACGAGGAGAAGTCGGATCTGGTGCCGTCCAAGTCATTCACACATCTGGGAATGAGCTTCGAGACGCACAACAATCTCGTTCGTCTGCCGTTAACCAGAGCGAAACTAGTCAGTTGTTACGCTCGCTATTGTCTGCACGCAGACAAAGTCACAGCGAGAGAATTTATGAGACTGATAGGTCTGTGCGGAGCCGCTGCGGATCTCATTCCGATGGGGCGGTTACGCACGCGTCCTCTCCAAATTTTCTTGACTCAGAATTGGAGTGTGAAAATTCATTCGCTCGACATAGACGTTCTCTTGTCAGATCAAGTGAAACAAGAGATTCAGACTTGGGCAAACATTCAGTGGTTAACTCAGGGAGTTCCGCTGCAGTTGCCGGATCCGAGTTTTACCATTATGACGGATGCCAGTCAAACAGGTTGGGGTGCATCATTGATCCCAACGGATTCGAGATGCCAGGGTCTTTGGGATCCGCAATTCCTGGGCAAGCACATAAACATCAAGGAAATGATGTCAATTTGGCTTGCGTTACGTCATTGGATGGACATAATTCACAATGCTCATGTCCAAATCCTATCCGACAATATGACAGTAGTGGCGTATATACGGAATCAGGGAGGCACTCATTCAGTTCCGTTGTTCAATCTAACGGAAAGAATCCTTCTGTTTGCACTAGAACATCAGGTTCTTCTTTCGGTCCGTCACATACCAGGTCGTCTGAATGTGCTAGCAGACTCCCTTTCACGAAAGGGTCGCTTGTTGCCGTCGGAGTGGACTCTCAACAAACAAGTATTCAATCAGATTTGCTAGCAATGGGAATGGCCAATGATAGACTTATTTGCGACACATCTCAACAATCAGTTGCAGACGTATGTGTCTCCGTGTCCGGATCCAAGAGCATTTGCAGTAGACGCTCTGTCGATCCCTTGGGACGGAATGATAGGATATGCATATCCTCCAGCGCCGTTAATTCAGCAAGTATTGCTAAAGATAAAACAATCTCAATGCAAGATTCTGTTGGTAGCATCTCTGTCTCCACAGAGACCGTGGATAAATCTACTCAGGTGTCTGTTGTGGGACCTACCGCGAAAGCTTCCTCCACGGGAGGATCTTCTTTCGCAGGGGAAATCGCGTCAACTCCATCACAACCCGCAAGGTCTCAACCTTCATGTTTTTCCGTTGTGCGGTCCTTCTTGCATGGCAAGCACTTTACAGGAGGAGCAGTGGACGCGATTTCTAACTGTAGGAGGACCTCCTCTTCGCTAAACTATGCGGCTAAGTGGAAGGTTTTTCGTCGTTGGTGTAGGGATCATTCTATAGATATTTTCGATCCCTCTATTCCAGACATTGCAAACTTTCTAGTATACTTGTTTGACAAAATCAAACTGCAGCCTGTTACTATTAAGGGTTATAGGTCTATGTTATCTGATACCTATGCACATCATGATAGTTTACAAATTGGATCTAATGTCTCTTTATCTAAGTTGGTTAGAAACTTCTCGATAAATAAACCCAGAACTCTTAGGTTAATTCCTAATGGAATTTAGCTTGGGTTCTTCTTAAATTGAAGGAAAAGCCATTTGAACCTCTTGGGACAGTAGATTTCAAATTCTTATCTTATAAGACAGCTTTTCTCTTAGCTTTCTCTTCTGCTAGAAGAGTCAGTGAGTGCACTGTCGGTGGATGATTCTCACTATCATAGTGTTGGGAACACTATCACCTTCACTACTAATGTGGGTTTTTTAGTCTAAGAATCAGGCTCCTAATAAATATCCGGAACCTATTGTTATTAAGGCTCTTCCGTCTTCAGACGGGCGTAGGCCTTTACTCTGTCCTGTTAGAGCGTTACGTATCTATAAACGGAGATCTCAGTTTATCAGAAAGGGACGGAAACGTTTCTTTCTGTCTTTGATGCCTAATAGAAGGGACATTTCGGTCCATTCTATTGCTAGATGGATTCAATTAACTATTCGTACTGCTTATGAGAGTATTCTGTGCTTAAGATTTCCGCTCATGAAGTAAGAGCTCTTGCTACTTCTTGGGCTTATGCTAATAGTATTGCTATTACAGATTTAATGAAGGCTGCTTATTGGTCTCAGCCATCCACATTCACGAATTTTTATCTCAGAAATATTGAGTCCATTTCTGGAGACCTGCATTGTTTAGGTCCGTTATCTGTTGCTCAGAATGTCGTCCACTAAACAGTTGCAACTATAGTTGTGCAGGCTTTCTGTTCCGGCAGTGACTCCGTCCGGCTGCCCTCTTCGCTCTGGGCTATTTGACCAAGGGGAAGGGGGGGGGGGGGGGGGGGGTGTTCCCTTAGGTCACCTGCTTTATAGTGAAAAGCAAGGGAATGCCTCCTCCAAAGTCAGTATTTCTGAATCGCTTCCGGGATGGTTTTAAAGTGTAATATTAATGTTAAAATTCATTCATGTCATATTTTCAAAGTGTAGCTCGGTGTGAAGCATTTGTATATGTCAAGTGTCAAACAGGCTTTAATATACAATACTCGGACACTTTTAAAAGATTATAAAGAGTCTCAGTTCTCTGGACTAACTTTATTTATTGGCTTACTTTAAAAATAATTAGTATAAGTGTTATACTGGATGTTAATAGAGAACATGAATGTTATTGTGCTCAATTATAAAGGGTATTGTATCTTTCTAATTTAATATTAAATAAGAAAGATACATGTAAAGCCTAATACTCCTTTTCTCCTTAAGGGGTTGCCTCTATATTATATAGTTGAGCTTATTGGATTTTCCTCTATGTCCTAGGCCCTCCAGCCTTTTTACTATTCAGCTAAGTCTGGGTCATTGGTACAGTATAAAAATGTTAAAAAATTTATAGTAATTTATATATTTTTTATACTTACCAATGACCCAGACGGGGATGGCCCTCCCAGGAGTTGGGAACTCTTGCCTCCCCGCTGAGTACATAGCGCTAACCAGGCACTGCCAGTAAGAATGATAATTGGCGCCAATTTCGGAACGTCCTTGACACTGCGCATGCGCAGTAGGGGCGAAGTATGGAGGTCCTATAGGACATGATTTCTTTTGGTTTTGGATGCAAATTTTGGGGATTGGGGGGCAAAATTTGTGTTTGGCCCTGGTTTTGTTTGAGTTAGCACCAGCTAAGTCTGGGTCATTGGTAAGTATAAAAAATATATAAATTACTATAAATTTTTTAACTTTCCAAACCAAGAGGCAGTTTTGAACCAAATTTGATTTGAGGGCTTATTGGGTCATAAGGACTTCATTTATGCCAAATTGTTTTTCCCATCGCCCCATTGGAACCGCAGGAGCTAAAAATAGAAAAAAATTAAAACTCCCATATCTCCAAAACTACACGGCACTGAGAATTCTTATTTGATGTGAAGCTTCCTTAGGACCAACAGAATGGAATGGTAAAAAAAAATTGCTATCGGTTTTATCATGGGGTACTTTTTGGGGACTTTGAAAAAGTGCTGAGTCAGCATTTTTTAACACTGTGGGTAATGGGAAAAACATTTAAGACTACTTTCCCAAACCACTGCTCCAAAAGCTTTCAAATTTCACATATAACATCTTTGAAAGATTGTTTCATATTTTTATTGAAATCAGTTCACTGGGTCCATATTTGGGCTCTCTATGGGAGCCCAAATGTTTAAATTAGTGCAGTATGAGGAAAACATGTATTCTTTAAAAATCTTCTTCAGATCTACCAATAATAATCTTTTGATATTTGGTACACAGCATCCTCAGGGGGTGAGATTCAAGTTTGTTTAAGCCAAGTCCCTGGGTTCATATTTAGGCTGAAAATTTGGGGTCCTGGTCCGGACTTAGAAATTTTGGACCAAAATCCAGAAATTAGTTTTTTGGTTTTTTATGCATTTTGGTCAGTTTTAAGAAGAAGAAAAAAAAATTTTTAGTCTGAAAATATTTTGTTTGGGACTTCGAAAATTTCCGAACAAAAATTAAAAAAAATCTGTTTTTATGCATTTATCTCAATTTTGGGACGTAAAAGTGCAGAAACTGAAAATAGAATGAAAATCCTGTGTATTGTGTGGGCACAATCGCTTCATCTAGTTGGTATATGCTTTTCTTAGGATGGGCGTATGCAGCTTATTCAAGTCAAGTCCCTGGTTTGATATTTAGACTACCATGTCAGGTGAGCGCCCTCAGGCCCCTGGGGCCTCTTTTTCGTCAAGCTGTTTTTGGTGTTGTGATAGAATACGCTTTTGGAAGGGATCTTCTTCTATCACATCACTTTATACCCAAAGTTAAAGTACTCGAAGTTTTAGCATCATTATAAAGTAGATCTTGGTTCTGAATGAATTCACAAATACCAAAAGCAATTAACATACAGGTTCTTGTTATTTGTCGAGGGTTGAGTAATGTAGGTGAACTGAAAATCATTTGCCTTTTGAGTTCATCAACTAAAAGTCAGGATGAACTTTCATGATCACTCACCGTCCATCATGCGGAACATGGTGTTTGCACCTGTTCACTCTAAACTGCTGAACCAATTTCAGATAAATTTGAGGTGTTTTTCTGATATATTTTGGTTTTGTTCAAATCAACTTGCCCAGCCCCATAGTGAGGGGGTGGGAAAAAATGCTACAAAACTTAAAAAAAAAAAAAAACCTTCTTCTCATGAACCAGTGGGTACAATGACTTGATATTTGGTGTGGAGCTTTCTTTTGAGGTATAGAATCAAGTTTTTTGTTCAAACAAAGTTTGTGGAGCAGTATTTGCCTTTGTACTTGGAGAGGCAAGGTTTTTGGCCCCGTCACAAATTTCTGTTTTCTGAACCAATGACCCAATTTGAACCAAATTTGTGGTATGTGGTATTATTGAGTCATAAGTATTTGATTCATGCAAAAAAAAAAAATTGCTGTGTCTCCATTTGAACCCCAGGAGCTAAAAGTAGAAATTTTTTCAAACAACCATATTTCCCAAACCACACTTAACAGAAAATTGTTATTTGATATGAAGCATCCTTAGGACCAGTAGAATGGAATGGTAAAAAAAGATTGCCATCAGTTGTGACTGGGTGTACTGCAGGGATGGGGGGGGGGCATCAAAAAACTATTGAGTTGGCATATTCATAAAAAAAATTACTCCAGAACCACTGATCAGAATCTTTTGATATTTGGTACAGCAACTGTGGGGGGTAGGGGGGCTGCTTGATCGAAGCTCCCATAAAGAGCTTCCCATGGCAAGGTTCCTGCTCTACATTGAGTCATCTCTTCATGAAGTTTCCTGAACCTTCCCAGTATATTATCAAGGGCTTTCAAGGAGCTAGAGACGAGATGTTCAGTGACACTTTTCACTATATCTGTGGACAGAAACAAAGGAACTCCACTCTTAAAGTGTTGTTTCATGTACATGTGAGCTGAGGGATTTCAATATTGCCGATTTGAATATATTGCACAATTATACCTGCAATCAGATGCCTGATTCTCATTCTGTTAGGCAGAGAGGGATCCTAGTGGTTCATCAGTTAGAACATTCACATTTCAGGTCAAAAGGTCTGTGGTTCAATCCTGATCCGCACCATCTGTTTCGTCCTTGGACAAGACTCTTCATGATGTGCACTTACCTTGAACCCTTAATGGACCATTTCCGACCTTTACGTCCTCAGAACAGGTACCTTTAATGTGCAATCATGAGGAGATTCTGCTGAAAATAGACACATTACTTTGGCAGTTGCTTCTAGTAAAGTCTTTGGCCAGGTCTTTAAATTCATTTATTTTGGGCACACCCTTTTGACCTAATTTGGACACATTTAAACTAGAAATAACAATCTTATCCTGTTATTTTTCTTGATGTCTTTGCACCTTCACTAATTTGGGCACACCTGTAAACGGTGTGAAATTGGGTGAATCTAAAGGCCTGGTCTTGGCTACCTCAACGGGCCTCCAAGACATGACTAGAAGTCACTACCTAGCTACTGGCAATGCGCAGGTGGTGGTCTATGGGTATTCAAGAAATTTGTCCAGACCCATAAGGGTTAACTAATCCCAAATTTGCTTGTGCTGCGTTAGGAGAGTCTTGGTTATTTGATTCTGTTCAATGTGTCTCCAGATACCCCAGCCTCCTACATCTGTAAAACTGTCAATATGACCCTGGCTCTTGAAGGTGTTATTGAACCTCAATACACAAGCAAACATTCAGCAGAGAAGATCCAGTCCACCAATATTCTGCTCGCTGTGAGATGTTGCGGCACATTTCTGAAATGAATCTCCTTTGATAGCCTGCTGATATCTCACTTTTCAAAGATTTTTGAACGGTTTAAATATTCCTGGGCAGGAACTCAGTGGTTATGCCATTGGATTTCACACCAAAAGGTCCACGGTTCGGTTCGATCCCAATCGGGGATAACTGCATTTTGTCCTTGGGCAAGGCATGTAATCATGACTGACCATTTGGGGGCAAGATGACACTGTGTACTTAGGCATACTGCATATTGATAGTGCATTTGTCTTCAGGCAATGCTAATGCTACTTGTGTAGCATTAGTACATCGTGGAGATTGACAGTTCTTCACCAATTCTCAGTGGTTCTCTCCAGGTACTCAAGCTTCCTCCACCCATAAAACTGTCCCATACAAGGTGACTTTGTCTGTCAAAAGTGTTGTTAAACCCCAATAAAAAAAAAATGCAAAGTATTCCTGGACTTCATAATCCTTGGCAATGGATTTGTAAATTCAAGAATTTGAAGAAGCTGCAGAAACCCTGCAAGGATCAATGCCATGTACAAATATCAGTTCTGTGGAATAAAAAAATTCTCTTGAAGCCAAGTAAAAAAATATTTTGTTTCACAGACACCATCGCATTATTCAAAAAATGTAACCCTAACCCTTCACGCATCACTCAATCAGCCCACCAGATGTCTCCATAAGACATTAATGCCTCTCATTACCATAACAGTGAAATGAGTACTTGATCTGTATTTTGTTATTGTATTAAATAGGTGAAAATTTTTCAGTAAGTTTTCAGTGCAATTAAAATGTTATAATTGCAATTAAAACTCCAAAATGTGGAATACATATGGTGGTAACAATTAAAACTTTTTTTGTAAACTGTATCACTTATGGAGAGATATTCTTTTATATCTATTATGACAATAGATATCAAAACATATTTGTAAGACATCTCCCGTTATCTTTTATGGTGGCATATAATAAAATAATATTTCACTCTAAGAGGATATTTTTAGATTAGGCCTAGAAAAAAAAAAATTCTCTGCTATTTTTTCCTCAATTTAACGATTAGAGAGGGGAGCTTTTTTGTCTTTTTTCATAAAAAAGTTCAACTCTAAACAGTATTACGTGGAAAAACCAATGCTTTCAGGAGTGAACATTTACCAAAATGCAGTTGAAAATTGAACAATACTATCTTGTTGGACAGAGCTTACTTAGTGTGCTCTGTCCAACAAGATATATTGGATTAAATATTTTGTCCCACAAGTGCAATATGATATCATCAGAGATTTTCAGGTAACAAAAAGTGGGATGAGGCAGATTTTCAGTTACAAGGGAGATGCCTGAGAAACAAGATTGTTTTTAGCTTTATGTATGTCACCTGGATATTTTTCACAAGACTATGAAAACTCCCTGTATTCCTTACATTTTATTTTTGCTCAGTGTGGGAATCTTGCTATCTGTAATGGTTTTTATTTTGCCAACATGAGAAGAAGCATGCCATACAATTATTCCAAATTTAAATTTAGGTATATTTCATTAGGTATTCAATTTACTTTTCAATATTCATTTGTTTATTTTGATTTCTTTTTCAGTGTCAGAAGATGGAATCAGAAATCAGTCCCCTCAAATCATCTATCAAAGATTTGGAGAGTAACAGAGATGCAATATTAATAGAGAAATCAACATTGCAGAATGAACTGGAAAGATGGAAAACAAGGACAAATCAGCTAATAGAACAAGCCAATCGAGTTGATCCAGAAGAAAAGAAAAAACTTCTGTAAGTTAATTGCATAGGACTAATCAATCGGCTGCATCTGCATGTGTAATTACAAATTGAGCAGTTGGGAAATGTTTTACAAAAAATTCACCAAAACCAAAACCATGTCATGTTACGCCCTCATTGGAACAAGCTTGATTAGCTTGTTCCTCTGAGGATTTACATTTGTTTTGTTGAAATCTGTTTTTAAAATGTGAAAAGAAAATAATTAAAATAAATTTTGATGCTGTGTAAAAATAACCATCATGGTGTTGAAACTTCAAATAAGGACTTGAATTTACAAATTTACACTTGATTATACAGTGGAACCCTGCTAATTGAATAGCCACTTTGCCAATGAAAATTATTCAATTATCAGGAGTATTCAATTAACAGGGATTGTGTCACTTTCCTGTATTCTAGAGATAAACTTAGCATTTCCTCTATTATATCTTGTTTGACAGAGCTCCTTGAATACAGGAAAGTGACCAAATATCTGTTAATTGAATACTCCTGTTAATTGAATAAGTTTCATTGGCAAAGTGGCTATTCAATTAACAGGACTCCACTGTACTTAGAAAACAAGATTTGAGTTTACCCAAACAATGCATGTTGTGGCAACTGTTCCTTTGCATTAAATTGTTATTAAAGTCGGAATTAGGCCCTTAAGAGTTAAAAGTTGTCTGAAGGTACATATGAGCCTGGCTTCAAATATATGTCTACTGCAGATATAAGCCAAACATTTCAACCCTGCACCTAACCCAAATAACAGACGACACTTGAAAGAACTTTTTTAATGATTAAATTTTTTCATTTTTTGCCTCAAAACTATTTTAATAGTGATTTATTGTAAATGGCACAAGCTAGTTTTGGCGCTATGTCTGGTAAAGAATTAGACTGTATATGAGAAATTAAAATATTATATAAAAAGGAAGGTCCTGCCCAATCGACCTTATTGTTCTACTGCATGTAACCTGAACCAAACCATTTTTGTTTGGCCTTACCCTCTGAAATGGGCAGCCAAGGAATAAACTATCGACCAAACTTGACAAATGCTATGCCCCGCCCCCCCACCCCCCCCACCCCCTCCCCCCCTCAAAAAATGATTTGTTTCAAATTAGCATTATTCTGTTACCAAAGCGCATGATGACTCATTGGTTAGAGTAGTGGTATTCAGAGCGAGTCATATGTTTGATGCTGACTCGCATCATCAGCATTGTCTCTTGGACAAGACACTTAATCCCAATTGCCAGAGTGGATCAGTGTTCTAAAGCATACCACATATTGGTAGTACACATGCCTTCAACCAATCCTGTCCTTGTGTGTGTAAGGTAACTAAGTTTGGAGAGTTTGACAGTTATCCTCCACTCTACTGCTGAGTGGTTCTCTCCCATTATCCGGCTTCCTCAACCCATAAGATGGGCATATTGAAGTTGATTTGCTTTCCATTTTTGAATTTCAGACAAGAAATGGAAAATATAAGAAAGCAGTTGATGTCTGCAAATGAGGAAAGTACAAAGCACAAAGCAGAACTCAGTCGAATTAATTCATTGTTGACAAATGCACAGTAAGTAAATTGTTTGTTTTTCAATTCACAAGTAAAATCACAAGTGAACCTTTTACATTATTCTGTAAAGTGCCAAGAGTGTCATTTAAAAAATTCCTTTTTAATATCTTTCCCAGAAAGTATTGGTTGTTGATTAGAATTCTGTTTTTGTTGTGTTACCACTCTTTCCGCTTTTGAAAATAAAGTTCTTCTTTGAAGATTTACATGTGCTCCAACAATTTTAAGCCTTTATTAAAGAATACATTGAGCTTGAGTTTAGGAAATTGGGAATTTGACATATTTGTGAATGTCTTGCAGGTGTTTGTGTTTTATATTTATATCCCCACTTTTTTTTTAAAAGTGGAGTATACTCGATTGCAGATATGTATATATGTGTAATATGTAAGATATCTGTAGATATGTATGCCCATCCATCCATCGGCTCATTTGTCTGTTTGTGAATTCATAATTTAGATAGCGTTCTGATCTTGATGAAATCTGACATGGATATCCAGTATAGTATGCCCTTTCAGACATATCAAGTTATGCTGTTGATGCATTCCACTTAGTTATGCTCCTTTTTAGCTCAACTTTGTGACTCCTGTAAACATTTCTGAAACAAAATGCAGTACACCAGTTGATTCAAAGAGTTTGTCATTGTTTTCACGATTGATCCCACATTATTAAAACATTTTTACACAAGAATACTGCTGTGCACAGTGCTTTTGAATGATTCTGCTTTATTTCTTTTTGATCAACCCTTTGAACACCAGAGGCCACTTTACCGGCCCAGGGACATGGTACGTCATACTTTCATTAAGTGGGATGCCTGCTAAGTTAAGGGTGGGGTAGTCTAATCAATATTTTCAATGTCATTTTGAGGTGGGCGATCGGCCACGGCCACAGTGGCTCGCGTAAACTAAAATTTCTGCGGACCATAAATGACCGCCTCACACAAAATACCGCGGGCGATAAATACTATCAGATGGCCGGGATCAGGTGCCTGTGCATGTAATTTCACCCCTCACCTGTCAAATATTATGCACAGAACACGCTAACAAAATTTTAAACCATTCCAATAAAAATTGGTGCGCAATTGAACGAAGTGACCAACGTTTCATATATGCAAAATGTCACTCATTTTGTCAACGTGAGGATTCCTTGACATATAAAGCCTTATCCATGAATTTGTATCAGAAGTCTGAGTGATAGGCTATTTATATTAAATTAATGTATTCAGCTAAATACAAAAAATAGGCAGGATGCTTCACACCCCCCCCCCCCCCCCCCCCCCCCCTTAATTTTATTTGCCATGTGTCATGTCATTTCACCCCTGTGTGTTGAGTACTCTCCCTTGATGTGCAGTGCTCTGTTTTGAACAGCTGATTCCAGGTTTCCTTTCTTAATTTCACACTCCCTTTTTGGGAAATGTTCTGTTTTCGAAATAACAGCACATCAAAATATTTCTTTATTGAGTAACAATTCTTCCAATATATTTACCAGTATGTATTATTCTTTGGATTTTTTTTCACCAAATTTCTTGCCGGTACCCAAGGTAAACTGTTCGATATTTGTGGGACATCACTGGTCACTGGATCGGCAAAGCTCAGCTAACTTCATGTCAACTGAAGAATAGGCCCAACCCCAGTCGCCCTCCTTTGATGAATTAAGGTGGACCAAAAATGGCACTCCTGGACCCATTTTAGGTGGACCATTATGGCCCTCCTGCAATTCTGATAATGACAAGTCTGCTGCACGTTGAAAATTTTGATTGGTCTACCCCCAAATAATGAATATGGACTCTTCTAATTGCTGCACATGAACTGAAATGGAAGATACCACCAGGGTTCAAAGGGTTAATGGTCAGAAAAAAATGATCAGATCGTGATATTCAAGCCAGAAAATAAGCATTCTGTCGTCTGCAAAATGAGGTCCCCAGAGGGTGAATTTAGTGATGCTACCCTACACAGCAGGGTAGCATCACTAAGTTTACCCTCTGTGTACCTCAGTCTGAATCAGGGTCTCAAAACAAAACAGAAAGAGGTACCCAGAGGATAAATTGGTCCACTGTATGGAATAGCATCATCAAATTCACCCTCTGGGGACCTCATTTTGCAAATGTCAGACTGCTTATTTTCAGGCCTGGTGATATTAAATACTAAAGTGGAATCCTATTAATTTAATAGCCACTTTGCCAGTGAAAAATATTCAATTACAGTATGGTTTCTGTGGATTGGTCACCCTCCACTTGTGAGCAATATTTCCACAGTCGCATTAATATGAGATTCCAAACACTACTTACAGAAATAATCATCAAAACTTTAATTAATGAAGCATCGGGTACAATGCTGGATTATGCCCAGTCCAGTAAAACACAACTCTGATAATTTTCCTGTATTCTTGTGGTAAAATGAGTATTCATTCTATTATATCTAGTTTGACAGAGCTTTGTCAAACAAGATATAATAGATCAAATGCTCATTTGATGTACTGAGAGCAAATAGGTCTATAAACATACTGAATTCAATGGTCCTAGTAATTCTTTGAAAGATTATTTAACTGGTAGAATGCTAAGTTATATTTTAAAGGTGATTTGTAGCATGCATATTTTTTTTTTGAAGATACCATGCCACTTATGAGGGAAGCCTTAGTTTAGCAAGATTTTGTTTACAATAATTGTTTTGTAATAATTTATTGGAGAGTGCCCTCTGGCACTCCATTAAATTAACAGAAAACAATTTTATATTGACATTTTTCATGATACTGCCTAGCAAACCACAAACTAATGCATTCTGTGTAAAGTCACTAAAGTGGCTTTCAGCAATTTTCAATAGAGCCATGATAGTGTCTTCTAGCACTCAACCAGTTAATCAATTAATGACTTTACTCTAACCTATGTGCAATTAACAGATCAAATTTACATTGAAGATATGATAAATAGTTTGGCATTTGAAAATTTTATGTAATTAATAGGGTTATTCAAATAATAGATACTCACTTAAGTGAGTGCCACTGTATTCCTTTGTTGGCTATTTGAGAAAGAAGGATGGCTGAAGAGAGAGAACTTGTAAGTTTTCATAAAGAATTCACTCTTATTTTGCAGAAAAGAGATGTCATCTTCACAGGAAGAAATCAAGAGACTAAGGTATATCTCCTGTATAGGGTCATATTTTTATACTACAACCAATGGACCAGGCTTAGCTGGTGCAAACTCAATATTATCAAGGGCCCAACACCAATTTTGAACCCCCCACAATCCCCAAAATTTGCACACAATACTGAAAATTCAAAGTCCTATCTGGCCCTCCATACTTTTACTACCTGCGCAGTACTCAGGAAGAGACTGGAATTTGCATCCACATCATTCTTTGTTTGGTCCCAAGTCATTAAACATCTCAACTGACATCTGTGCTTTAAATCTCTCTTTTGCTGGATGCCAGACACAAACCAATGAAGTATATGATGGATTCAAGACAGTAAATGGATGATGGAAGTGAACTATGGTGGTTTGAGATGTTCAGGACTGTAACTTTTAAATAAAATGAAAATTATTTCATGTTGCCCAATTTCGAGATATACGCCTTGACATCATTAGTTTTGCTAATGATTTACCTATTGTTGGTTGTATGTTCCTTCCCTATCCTTCCATGAACCCTCCTGTTAAACTTCTAAGTTTTCTGGCTGTGTTTTTTTATTGAAATTTTTTATTAAATTTCTTGGGAGTTTAACGTGTTGTACATAATGTTTATTCTTTTTATCCCATCTGTTACGTCTTCACCCAAGGGGTGTTGGGCCGTTATTGTCTTGCATCCCCTACCGGATGCATTGTTTTTAGCTCTCCTGACTTTTAGTCAGGAGGGCTATAGTGATCACTCACCGTCCATCATCCATGAACATTGTGTTTGTGTCTTCTCCTCCCAAACCGCTGAACCAATTTAATTGATATTTGGGATAATAGTTTATGACACCGCAATTTGATTTTGTTCGCCCCTCGGTAAGGCCATGTCCAAAAAGTGTGCTTAAATCTTGAAAAATCTACTCATGAACCAGCAGTAGCAGAGACTTGATATTTGGTGTTCAGCTTCCTTTTGAGGTGTAGACTCTGATTTGTTCAAGAGAAGTTCGAGGAGCTATATTTGCCTTCGTCATGGGAGGGGCAAGAATTTTCACCCCACCCAAAATTTCTATATTTTTATACTGTACCAATGACCCAGACTTACCTGGTGCTAACTCTTAAATTCTAGGGCCAAACACAAATTTTACCCCCCCAATCCCCAAAATTTGCATCTAAAACCGAAAATTACATGTCCTATATGGTCCTCCATACCTTTCCTCCACTGCGCATGCGCAGTGTCAAGGAGGTCTCGAAATTGGTGCCAAAAGTCATTCTTTGTTTGGCCCTTCATCAGTTCACATCTGATATTTGTGCTTGTAAATCTCAGTTTAAATGATGCCAGACACATAAATATGAGAGAAATGGTGGATCTAAAGAGGAAATAGAAGGATGAGAGGAAATTCAGTGGCAGGAAATAATCAGGGCTGTAACTTAAATTTTTTTATGAAATTATGTTATGTTCCCTAATTTCAAGGCATGAGCCTGTTGTTATCATTCTTGCTATGAAGTTCCACTGCTTGATCAGTGTTGCCTCTCTCCCTTTCCTTTATTCCCCCCTTGCTATTCTCCCATGCTTTTGGCATATTTTCTGTAATAATTATTACTAAAATTTCTTGGGAGTTTTGGCTTCGTAACAGAATGAATTTCTGTTCTTTTCCCCATGTTGACGTCCTCACCCTTAGGTGTTTAGGCATTATGATCTGCATCTACCATCTGATGTTCTGCAGTTTCTTCTATGGAAATCTCATGTTTTGCATCAGATAGTGTTTAAATTGGTAACTGATTTTGGGCCATGTTTATCAGTGCCTGGAGTCATGTTTCCAGTTTTTGTACAACTTCTTGTTTACATTGACAACGGTTACTGCTGATAGTGATTTCTTGTCTTTACATTAGTTTAGACATAGCAAGATACATTAATATTGTATGTAAGTGTTGCATTAATTTTTTGAAATGTTTTAAAAAATTTTGTCCACACTTAGGCTTTTTGGGGATCCATTTGGGCTTGGTGTTCCCATTGGGAACTTGGGCTCTTCTGAAAAAAATTTTTCAAAAAAATTTTTTTTTTTGGAAAATTATTTTCTTTCAAAGATTATAATGGATTATATTATGTATCTTTATTTCAAGGGATAGTGCGACTAATATGACTGTGTATTTTTTTTTATTGATAAAAAAAAATAAAAATATATTTTATTTATAATGCGAGGATATCTTCCTCTAATTCTCAGGTTCAGTGTATTTGCACTAATTCCTGCTCTGTGTGTGTTGATTGAAATGACAACGTTGGAGACGTGTGTCACGATATTGTGTTTGCGGGGAGGGGTCCATACTGGTCCTCTCTCCATAGGGTCACTCTATATTATCATTTTATTTTTCAGAGTGATGTTTTCGTGATGTCTTCAACAAGTGTGTCTCCGTCGTTGCAGTGTTAGGGATAGCGGCTAAGTGCTCAGGGTAATACGACAATTGCCAAAGAGGTCCCTAGTAGGATCGAAGGCATTGATCGTCTGCTAGTCCACCCGGTGTAGCGACCATTCATCGAATGGCTCGGCAGCCGGGTTTCTCCGTTACGGTTCTGGGAAGCAGTGTGGGTGATGCGAGCACTATAAACTTGGAATGTGCACACCCAGCAACGACGGATCCGAGGATAGTACGGAGGAAGCCTGTCAGTCTAGTAGCTAGCTCGTCCAGGTCTATCCGGACCACGAGCGAGAGAGGCCCCCTCTCTCTTACAACTACATTTGAGCCGCAATGTTGTTGTATGTTTGTTAGTCAGAACATACGTCCAATCCTCCTGTTCGGGACATTCCGACACATACACAGTCCGAACTGGCTGTGTTATGGGCTTCCTCATCCTCATGTCAACACCTTGGCTTGTGACCACAGAGTTCAGGGGACGTTCGCATATTATATAAATGCAGGAATGAACGTTCCTAGAGCTCCTGCTTTGCCGACCAGGGAATATTGTCGACCAGGTTACTTCATCTGTTAGCCAAGGAGATGAGGTCTTTCTGATGGGACGTTCCCATATTATATAAATGCAGGAATGAACGTCCCTGGAGCTGACAGTGGATATTATGTAAGTCACGGCTCCACAGGCCTCATTCAGGAATAAGAATGCGGTGATTTTCTGTGATGTCTTCAAAAGTGTGCTTCCGTCGTCACAGTCAAATGAAGAGCTAGCGGATAAGTGCTCATGATATTATGTCAATTGCCTAAGAGGTCCCTAGTAGGATTGATGGCATTGGCGTCCGCTAGCTTGCCCTGTGTAGCGAGCATTCATCGAATGGCTCGGCAGCTGGGTTCGTCCGTTGCGGTCCAGGAAGGAGATTTGGGTGATGCGAGCACTATAATAAGACAAAGTGCACACCCAGTGACGATGGATCAGAGGAGAGAACGGAGGAAGCCTATTAGTCCGGTTCCTAGCTCATCCAGGTCCATCCAGGCTGCGAGCGAGAGAGGTCCCTCTCTCGTACAACAACATCTGGGACCAGATGTTGTGGTACAAAACGTTTCTCATTCGGAGCATACGTCCACCGCTCGGATGCTCCATTATATAGACAGTTCGGAGAGACTGTCGATATGGCTTCCGCATCCTCTCGGCAGCGCACATGACTGCACCTTGGCTACGTGACCACGGATATCCAGCCACCTTCGCCGATCAGGGATTCCACGGTGACCAGGTCACGTCATCCGGTAGCCAGGGACACGAGGCCTGTAGACTCTGGACGTTCGCATATAAGAAGTATGCAGGAGTCAACGTACACGGAGCTTCCAGCGGCAAAGCAACGTAAGACCGCTACTCCACAGGCCTCAGTGACAGACGTGCTATCCCAAATAGCACAATTTATCACAGCATCCCAGCAGACAACAGAATCTCTGTCGGATCAGGAATTATCCGACGACGCTGGGTCGGTACGCTCCGCTGAAGCATCAGGTACGGACGACCGAGAACTTCATAGGGTCCGACAGGATGGCAAAAGGGATTCAGAGGATCTGGAGTTTTCCCTTTCGGAACAACATAAAGCTGCCATAGATTTTATCCGGCATTATCTTCCAGAGGTTGTTCCGTCGGACCAGAATGCTGCGAAGCCGGATAAGAGACTGATAGTTTCATTGGACACAGAATTTTTTGATCGGTTTAGGGACATCGTCCCTGAGTTTCCGACACAGTCCAATAATGTCACAAGAACATTTGAATTATTGAATGACGCTATATATAAGCTTGCTACCAAAACGAGCAAGGCTGGTTTCTTGTCCGCAAATGCTCTAAATCTGCCTTTCATCAATTCAAGGAATAAATTCGAAACGGCAGGACAGGGCATACCGAGAGTTCCTCTGCGTCTAGACGACCAGGCTGAAGACGTAGAATTGTCTATACCGTCGTCGATGTCAATTCCAACCACGACATTGGAAACGACAATAATGTCTAACAGAGTTAACTTAGACACTTTATCATACGCAGATCACCTTACTAAGGCGTTATCATTACGTCTTCAAGGGAAAGAATTCCAGGATATACAATCCTCATTAAGAGTTCTTTCAAGGGCAATAGTTTATTCCACGTATAACTCCGCCCTTTCAGTGGCAAACCTGGAGTTGGTTAGACGTGACGCAGCCCTAGCTACATCCACGCGCGTGGATGGTAACATGATAAACTCTCTTAGAGTCGCTTCGGTCTCCGGAGAGCTTCTCTTCGGCAGCAAGCTTTCAGCAATCTATGATAAGATAACTAAGAAAGCTTCCGATTCTCTGCTATTCAAATCCGCTTCTAAAAAGTCGGATACAGCAGAAAAGAGTAAAACAGGCACTTCTGGGACAAGTACGCCCAAGAGAAGTTCCTGTAGAGGTTCCTATGCGTCCTCTAGGTCTTATTCTAGAGACCGTCAAGGCAGCGACTCACGTGGGGGACGTTATTCTGGCCGAGATACCAGGTCAGATGTCCCTAGGTCAACGTAGCGAGGTGCGGGTCGTGGAGGACTTAGTTTCTCCTTCTGCAAGCCTTGCAGGTCCAGGAGGTAATGGTTTGAACCTCTATCGTGTTCCGGTAGGCGGAAGATTATCGAGTTTTATAAACGATTGGGCGTCAATTACGGACGACCCCTGGGTTCGAGGGGTAATTTCGGAAGGACTAAGAATATCCTTCAAACGAAAGCCTCCATTAAGTTGAAGTCCAAAATGGACTCAGCTTCTGTCAAATCCGCAGAAAAGAGACGCTCTTTTATCTGAAGTACAGTCTCTTCTGAAGAAGAACGTGGTAGAGGTCGTAGAAGACCAGGAATCACCGGGTTTCTACAGCCATCTGTTTCTGGTTCTGAAACCAGACGGCTCATTCCGTCCAGTCATAGATTTCAGCTGGATTAACAAGCTGATCGTCGCTCCGAAGTTCTATATGGAAACAATTCGATCAGTCAGAGCGAGTATTCGGGTGATTGACTATGCTACAAGCATAGATCTCAAGATGCATACTTTCACGTCATGGTACATCCGACATTCAGAAAGTATCTACGCTTCGCAGTCCAAGGGTCACGATTAGCCATTGTGCATAAGTATGTGACCTTAAACACCAATAAATAAATAATTCGCAGTCCAAGGAGTTGTATATCAGTTCCGAGCGATGTGCTTCGGTTTGAACCTAGCGCTCTGGGCTTTCACTCGAATAATGAACTCGGTAATGATACATTTCCAAGCTCATTCGTCTGCGGTAACGTCGGCCTACCTGGACGACATTCTTCAGGAGTACGGCAACGAGTTAACGCTTCAGAACGATGTGCAGAATCTGCTTCTATTACTCCGACGTCTCGGATTTATAATAAACGAGGACAAGTCGGATCTGGTGCCGTCCAACTCATTCACCTACTTGGGAATGAGCTTCGAGACGCACAACAATCTCGTTCGTCTACAACCAGAGCGAAATTAATCAGTTGTTACGCTCGCTATTGTCTTCAATCAGACAAAGTTATAGCGAGAGAATTCATCAGACTGATAGGGTTGTGTGGAGCTGCCGCAGATTTTATTCCAATGGGGCGGCTACGCACTTGTCCTCTCCAAACCTTTTTGACTTAAAAAGAACAGAGTTGGAGGGTGAAGATTCTTTTGCTCGTTTCGTACATCCTCTTGTAAGTCAAGTGAAACAGATTCAGACTTGGGCAGATTTTCAGTGGTTTATTCAGGGAAATAACTTCCACTGCAATTGCCGGATCCGAGTTTTACAGTTTTGACGGATGCCAGTTAAATAGGTTGGGACCCAACATTGAGCCCAACGGTTTTTAAGTGCCAGGGTCCTTGGGATCCGTAGTTCCTAATCAAGCACATAAACCTCAGGAATTGATGTTATTTTGGCTTGCGTTACGTCATTGCATGAATGTTATCCATAATGTCCACAGGCAATTCTGTCCGACAATTCAACGATATAAGCGTTTTTTCGGAACTAGGGAGGTACTCATTCCATTCTGTTATTCACTGTAACGGAATGAATCCTTCTGTTGGTACTAGAACATCAAGTTCTCCTATCGGTCCGTCGTATTCCGGGTCGTCTGAACGTATTAGCGGACTCCCTTTCACGAAAGGGCCGCTTCTTGCAGTCAAATGGACTTTTAACAACGAGTATTTATATCAGATTTGCTACCTATGAGAACGGCCAATAATGGACTTTTTCACGACGCATCTCAACAATCAGTTGCAAGTGTATGTGTCAACATGTTTGGATCCTCGAGCGTTTGCAGTTGACGCTCTATCCATCTCGTGAGACGGGATAATAGGATATGGGTATCCTCCGGCGCCGTTGATTCAGCAGATGTTGCTTAAGTTTAATAATCTCAATGCAATTCTGTTGGTAGCACCTCTGTCTCCACAAAGACTCTGCATTAATCTATTCAGGTGTCTGTTGTGGTTTATGCTGTGGAAGCTTCCTCCACATTTTGGTCCATTCTACAGCTAAATGGATTCTATTAGCTTTCAGTACTGCTTATGATAATATCTTCAACACAGCAGTCTGCGATTAAGATTTTAGCTCTTGAAGTAAGAGTTCTTTCTACTTCAGAGGCTTATGCTAATAGTGTTGCTATTACAGTTCTAATGACGGCTGCATATTGGTTTTAGCCTTTCACTTGCACGATTTTATACCTCAGAAATATTGAGTCCATTTCTAGAGACCGGCATTGTTTAGGTTCTTTATCTATTGCTCAGAATGTCATCCACTAAACGGTTGCAACTATAGTTGTGGAGGCTTTTGGTTCCGGCAGTGACTCTGTGCTGCCGCCCTCTTCGCTCTGGGGTATTTGACCCAGAGCAAGGGGAAGGGTGTTCCCTTAGGTCACCTGCTTTATAGTGAAAAGCAAGTGAATACCTCCCCTAGAGTCAGTAATTCTAGTTGGTACCGGGATGATTTTTAAAGTGTAAAGATAATCTTTTTACTCATCCATGTAATATTTTTAAGTGTACCTCGGTGTGTAGTATTTGTATATGTCACATATCATGCAGACGTTAATATACAATCCTCAGACACTTTTAATGAATATAAAGAGTCTCATTTCTCTGGACTTACTTTATTTATTGGCTTACCTTTAAAATATTAGTATAAAGGGTTATACTGTATGTTAATAGAGATCATTGATTATTATTATGCTCAATTACTGATCGGTATTATGTCTTTCTTCTTTAATATAAATAAGAAAGATACATGTAAAGCCTACCTCTTCTTTTCTCCTGGAGAGGATATTCTATTATAGATAATTGAGCTTATTGGATTTTCCTTTATGTTCTAGGCCCTCCAGCCTATTTACTATTCAGCTAAGTCTGGGTCATTGGTACAGTATAAAAATGTTAAAAAATTTATAGTAATTTATATATTTTTTTATACTTACCAATGACCCAGACGGAGATGGCCCTCCCATGAGTTGGGAACTCATACCTCCCCGCTGAGTACATAACGCTTTTCCAGGCACTGCTTGTAAGAATGACTTTAGGCGCCAATTTCGAGACCTCCTTGACACTGCGCATGCGCAGTGGAGGAAAGGTATGGAGGACCATATAGGACATGTAATTTTCAGTTTTAGATGCAAATTTTGGGGATTGGGGGGTAAAATTTGTGTTTGGCCCTAGAATTTAAGAGTTAGCACCAGCTAAGTCTGGGTCATTGGTAAGTATAAAAAATATATAAATTACTATAAATTTTTTAACTTTCCAAACTAAGAGGCAGATTTGAACCAAATTTTATATGAGGGCTTATTGGGTGATAAGTACTTAATTTATGCCCACATTTTTTTTCCATGGGAACCGCAGGAGCTAAAAATAGAAAAAATTAAAATGCCCATATCTCCAAAACTACACGGCACGGAGAATTCTTATTGGTGTGAAGCTTCCTTAGGACCAACAGAACTGAATGGTCAAAAAAAAGTGCTATCGGTTTTATTTTTTTGGGGACTTTGAAAAAGTGCTAAGTCGGGGGGGGGGGGGGGGGGGGGGGAATTCAAGTTTGTTCAAGCCCCAACTCCCTGGGTCCATATTTGGGCTCACTGTGGAAGCTCGAATTGTAACTTAGTTCAATATGAGGAATTTTTCTTTCAAAATCTTCTTCAGATCCAGCAGTCGAAATGTTTTGATATTTGGTATGCAGTATCCTTAGGGCGGTGCGATTCAAGTTTGTTTAAGCCAAGTCCCTGGGTTCATATTTGGGCACCCTGTGGGAGCTCGAATTATTACTTAGTTCAGTATGAGGGATATTCTTTAAAAATCTTCTTTTTTTTTAGATCCACTGGTCAGAATCTTTGGATATTTGGTATAATCTTTTCTTAGGAAAGGCAGATGCAACTTGTTGAAATCAATTCCCTGGGTTGATATTTAGGCTACCATGTCAGGTGAGTGCCCTCAGGCCCCTTGGGGCCTCAAGTTTCTTCACATGAAGATCTAGCTTTGCATGAGGTATCAGTTAATTATTTACTGACTTGGACCTTTTGTGTGCCTTTTGTCTGGTTTCTGGTTTTTCTATCCTAATGTTGCTTACTTTTAACAATGCCCTTTACAGGTAATATTCAGGATTTTTATTTCATCACAATTATATTGGGATACATTTATTAACATTCCAGTAGTGTAGCTTTAATATTTTGGTGTTTGTCCACACTTAGGCTCTATTGGGATGCCCTTGGGCTTGTGTGGTTCCCTTGGGGAACTTAAGCATTTTCAAAACAAATTTAGGAAAAAATTTGATTTATTTTGAAATTATTTTTGATTGTCTTCGTCATGTATACTTATATTGTATGATTATATGTTAGATGTTAGGAGTGCAGTGAACTTGTTGGATTATAAATATTTATGAATTACTGCTCTCAGTGTAGCCGAAGTAGTCTACATCGGATTTACATGCTTGTTGCCTTGCCTGTAGTCGCTGCACTCCTACTGATTCTGGTCCTACTTGTGTGGTTGGGGTTGACTCATTAGGACTCTAACGTTGGAAGCGTGCGCTATGTGTTCACGGTGAAGGTCCGATGTCAGGACTGTCACCGCAAGATAATTCGAATTTTCAGTTCTGATGGTATTGCAACACCCGTCCAGAATGTGCTGCCGTCGTCGCACTCTGAGGAGTAAACAGAGCTAACTGCTAAGGTGCTCTTGAATATAAGGAATAAGGCCTCTTATTCCAGCAGCTAGCTCGACCGGTCAGGCAGTTACCCGATAGTGGGAACCGTAATACTGGGTATGTCCGATGCGGTCGAGGAGCGTATAGATTTGGGTAGAGCGAGCACCGTTTAATCAAAAGCTCACCCAGCGATGATGGCAAAATAAGGTGAAGAAGTCTAAGTTTCTCTTCGGGAAGCTCGGCGAGGTCTGGATCAGACCGCGAGTGGGAGAGCCTTCTCTAACACAGTAATAATCCTGATTACCCTGGTCGACTATTGCTTTGAGAAACTTGCACTGATTCGGAGCCAACGTCCTCCCTGGCCCCTCGGCTGCAGTTAGAGCTTCTTCCTCTGCTTTAGTGAAGCACATGCGACCACACACTAGCTACCCGACTCCAGATGTTCATGCAGCTGAGTGAAGAGGCTCCAGTCTTTGCCCTTGAAGTCAGTCCATCCAGTAGCTAGTGATTCGAGGCTTGATTCATCGGGACATTCGACGACGAGATCGGCACCCAGATCTCTGTCACAGAAGCAACATCCGGCAGCTGAGAATACAATCCGCTGCTTCACAAGCCTCCGTAACAGACTTGCTTATCGCAGCTTAAAAACCCGGCAAGGGGCACCCGTCAGCAGACTACTGTAGTGAGCCGTCGGATGGTGTTGGGTCGGTCCAGTCATTTGTGCATGTAGAAGAAGCCAGAAGTTTCTCAACGGGATGCTTGGCTAGATCTGGGGTCAGATCACCGATTGGAGAACCCTCTCCATCCCGTTAACAGTCGGGGTCGACTGTGTCCATCTTGAGAAACCATATGGAGTCAGAACACGCATCGGAATGTTCCTTCCACACTGCAGCTGGGCCGGCTGTTATGGCTTCTTCTGCTTACATGGAAGTGCATGAAAGGGGATTAGCCTAGAAGATTGCGAATACAGAGCATTTTTCTTCCCGTTAACAGTCGGGGATGACTGTTTTGTGTTGTAAGAAACTTCAATGAGTAGGAGCATCTGTCCAGAATGTGACAAGATGGATGCTTGTTCAGCCAGGGTTGGCTGTTATTACGGCTTCCTCTTCTTCCATGGATATGCACGCTAAGGGATAGATGCCTACAAGTTTCTAATGGAATGCTCGGCGAGGTCTGGAGCAGACTGCAAGCTGGAGAACCCTTTCCTTTCCGTTAGCAGTCGGGGTCGACTGTTTTTGATTCAAGAAACTTTAGTGAGTTGGGACGTCCGTTCACGCTTGCAGTTTGGGATGCTCCTTCCACACTGCAGCCAGATCTGGTTGCAGCTATGGCATCTTCCCCTGCTTCATTGATGAAGAAAAATGACCGCAGACTAGCTATCCAACTTTGCATGTTCAGGTTGATAGCCAGTCATTCGAGGCATTTTTATATGGGACATGTGTCAAGGATCTTTGGCCAGATCTCTGTCCTGTGAGCAGCTTATGGTAAGAAGTGAATTATCATTGCTCGGCTAGCCTCGTTCACGGACCGACTTCCGCAGATTGCTCTGTGTATCGCAGCATCCCAGAAGTCATTGGTACTACCATTAACAGGCTCCGATGGTGAGCTGTCGGACAGTGCTGCGTTGGTCCAGTCATCCATTAAGTCAGATGAAGTTGACCATATTTTCAGATGGAACATTTTGATGGTGAGAGGGCATGGAGGGTGAGTCTCCATCCCTCACAGAAAGGCACCTTAAGACTATGAAATTTTAGTCATAAGCTCTTAGTATCCTGTTCCATCTGAATATAAGTCTGCATTTGCTAGGCAAAAAACAGCTTATACCGGGCGATGGAAAAACTAAGATCTTTCCTACCCGAAACTTTTGGCTCAGAGGTCGAGGGCTTTGGTCCCAATTAATGATGCCTTCCTTGCCTTAGCAATAGTATAAGAAATGCAATGCCCTATTCCTTATGAATAGAGGTTCCAAAGTGCATAGATAGGCTGAGACAGCTGTCTTGTTGGGAATAGAGCCATTAGAGGGAATAAGTACGTCTTTTCCTTCTCGGTGTTGTATTCCTTGGCCTCAGGACATTTAATGCCATTGTGGACGCCATAGTAGCCTTATGTACTGTTACAGCAGTCTTTTCTTATATATTAGCGGCTAGTGTTGTAAGTCTCCATTTGGTATGCTTTCAAAGGCTGCAGGTGACACAGATATGTCTTCACACAGATGAAGGCTCCTAACTGCGTAGCTACCTTGAGACTACTGTCTCTATGGGAATTATGGCTGTTAGAATAGCTGCTCGTCATTCCCTACCTTGCACGATGATGGTTGTAAGTATCTGTTTAGTGAGCTTTCAAGGTTGCAAGTCATACTGAGATATCTTTCCTCACAGAGATGAAGACTTCTATGCTATGTTAGCTAGGCTCTGCCCGCAGTCTTTTGGTAAATGTTAAAGAAAAGAGTGCTTTTCGGTTTGTTTTCCTAGGTGTCATAGACTTGAGTCTTATTGTTTACACCATAGTGGCCTGTTACAACCGATAATGTTACACCAACCAATAATGTATCATCAACGCATAATGTTATAACATAATGTAGTAAACAACCGATAATGTTGTAAACGCCGCATAATGTTATAACTTTAGTCAACGCGTTTTGTAGCAAAAATCAACGCATAATGTTATAACTCGAGTCGGCGTTTACAACCGATAATGTTACACCAACCAATAACGTATCATCAACGGTCCACCAGTCTGAAGGTAGGGTTCATTGCTCCGAGGGTTCATAGTTCCGAGGTTGGGGTATCACTGCTCCGAGGGTTCATTACTCCGAGGGTTCATAGCTCCGAGGGTTCATTGCTCCGATGGTTCATTACTCCGAGGGTTCATTGCTCCGAGGGGTCATTACCCCGAGGGTTCATACTCCGAGGCTTCATTGGTGTGATGGTGTGGGTGGGGGGGGCGGCGGTGACGATTATGGTTGGGCCCGATGTATGTGTGTGTGCGTGTGTGTGGGGGACACATACACACATCGGGCCCAACCATAATCGTCACCGCCATGAGGTTCATCGTTCCGAGGGTCCATTGATCCCAGGGTTCATGGCTCCTAGGATTCATTACTCCGATGGTTCATTGTAGCAAGGGTCCATTACTCCAAGGGTTCACTGTTCCGAGGGGTCATTACCCCGAGGGTTCATACTCCGAGGCTTCATTACTCCGACGGTGTGTGTGGGGGGGGGGGGGGGGGGGGGCTGGCGGTGACGATTATGGTTGGGCCCGATGTATGTGTGTGCGTGTGTGGGGGGACACACACACATACACACATCGGGCCCAACCATAATCGTCACCGCCGTGGGTGAGGTAGCGCACATCTGGGCCGTATCCGTTCACGATTCCAGAGGGAGGGAGGCGTCAATGGGTCCAATCCGGGCATTATACGGTACAGGTCATTAAAATAGTGTACGTGTGTGAGAGAGAGAGACACACACGCACACAGACACACACGCTCACACATAAACACACGCACACACACACAAACACACGCACAGACAGGGCGCAACGATAATCGTCAGCGTCGTGGGGGTGCGGACCCCATCCGTTCACAAGCCCAGCGGACTTTATGTTCAATAGAAGTGATTGATAGTTGGTGATGTACTGATGTATAGGGATGGCATAGCATGATGATGAGTTGAAGAAGTGTTTCGAAAAAAATAAAGCGAGACCGTTCCCTTGTTGGTAAGGGGACTGTACTCGTGTGTCAAAGTTTCCCGAGGATACGATTCAGTTTCCAGACGGTTAAACCGAATTGTATTCTAGGGCTAGACACTACACTTCCATTGCATGTATGGGGCATGGTGACGAAAATGTGCTAAAGTGTATCGCACACTGGCGGTATGCGTCCTTTAACCAATGCTAAATTTACTGAGATAGTACGTCGGAGTGTCTGAGATTGACTCGCCGCTACTCGGTTGTTCTCCCAGGGCACTCCGTTTTCCTCCACCCGTGACATTGTCTGGCACGGTATGACCTCAGATGTTAAAGTCTTACAACTAAAGCACCAAAGAAACTAATAATTAAATATCTTGTGGTCAGACCAGATGTATTCGCTTTATCTACCCTATGAATGGCAAGTATAGTCACCATGCCTCAAACATCTCACTTAATACCAAATTATTATATAAATTATGGCAATCACAGGTGCAAAAAGATGAGCAGTTTGAAATCTGAACACTGCTGCTTAGATGAAGCAGTGTTCATATTTTAAACTACTTATTCATCTCCACCGTTAATTGCCAGGTCTCGGAAACTACATGTGCGGATTCATGCATGGCTTGAACCATTGAAACCTACAATTAGAAGTTTAGTAAATAATAAAAAGACTTTCATAACTTTTTTTATTTCAGAAATGATTATCATGTTCATTGCAAAATTTTAATATAATAAAAACATAAGACTGTTCTCTCTCTCTCTCTCTCTCTCTCTCTCTCTCTCTCTCTCTCTCTCTCAAACACGCCCTCACTCCGGTTTCGCAATTAATTTAACAATGTTAGGCATTTCTTTGCCAAAATGTCAGCACAATATTTCCAAGCATTTCAAAATTAGGTGGGTGATATCCTACGTGTCCACACTCCTTAGAAATCATTAGTCATTTGGGTTCCTTCAATAACCTATTGGTATTGTGATTACCCACCCCCACTACCACCCTCCCCAACAAAAAAAACACGATTAGTCTCTTGTGCTCGCGTTTGTGTATCAAAGCTAAAGCACACAAAGCGACATGTGTGAGTTGTATATCGTTCTTAACTGGTAGAGTGCTGAATTATATTGGGCTTTCTGAATAGGTTAGCCTAAATTTGCCTTGTTGGGGTATAAGGGAGAGTGCCTATAGGCACTCTCCCTTATATTCCAACAAGGCAAATTTTGGTAGATTGGACAGTTTTAATCTTAACCCTGTCAGAAGCCGATCCTAAAACTACTGATCCAGTATGTAGCAGTGAAAAATATCGAAGTAGAGCCCAATTTTGGGCTTTCAGCACTCTACCAGTTAAAGCTTTCCATATTCGGGAGATCCAGAGGTCATACTTCATCCCGTGACATCATCACCAAATTGTGACGTCATAACCAAGGGTATGACATCCATCATCAGAATAGCTACGTTATCACCGGGATAATCACGTCATCGTAGTGGTATCAAGTGCCCATGTACGTACCTAAGGCGTCACATGCTTCTGCCGGATGCAGGGTGCGGTTGTCGTATAAACGTTGTCAGAAGATGGAGGTGCCCTTGGACCAGCAACGTTTTCGCTGAACGGAGTGATCTCGCCTGCTCTGGGTGCCATCGAATTACCGAAACCGACCCGAAAATGATCGAGCATCTTCGGAAACGGATTCCGGTTGCCGCCGGAACCTTCCAAACGTATTCCAGACGAATCAAAGCGGTGAAGTCAATGAGTGTGGAGTGATATTGCCATTCCTATGGGACGTCGAATCACCGAACGCGTCACGACAATGGCTTTTCTCCCGTCATCGTTGGTGTTATCCCAAGACACATGACATTGTGTCCATGTGCCAAACCACAAGGTGCTGGTACACAAAAGAACATGAACACATACCTGGTACTCTCACTGGGTCGATTGTGTTGATACTATGGAAACATCGGGAGAAAAGCCATTGTCGTGGCGCGTTTGGTGATTCAACGACGTACAGGAAAGGTGAGATCACTCCCAACTCATTCACTTCATCGCTTCGATGCTCCGGGATGCGTTTAAGAGGTTCCGGTGGCCACGGAAATCGTTTCTCAAGATTTCCGATCATTTTCGACTCGAGTTCGGTAATTCGATGTCGCCTAGGGCAGTGGAGATCACTCCATTCAGTGAAAACGTTGTTGGTCCATGGACGCCATCTTGTGACGTCATTTCTCTGACAACCGCCCCTGCGAAAACGTGTGACATCATAGATGCGCTCCTGAAACCATGGTGATGTCGCCCCTATCCTGGAGATGACGTAACTGTTCTGATGATGACATCACTATTTGGTGATAACGTCACATACTTGGTGATGATGTCATCGTGATATTTAGTCCCTAGGATCCCCGCAATATGACAATCTTACAGCATTATATACTTCATGTGTGTAATTAAAACATTTTGGCAGAAATCTGCGTGTATCCAGGCTAGATTGTTGACCGTACATGAAAATTTCAATAGCTTAATGCGAATCTGTCCTAATTTTGCTGAGTGGCCATCTGATCTGTGTTAAAATAGTACATGACGTCATTCAAGATTTTGCGGACTGCGTAGATTCCAATTGTAAAATTCCAAATCACGCCATGTACCATTCTGACACAAATCAGATCGGGAAAAATAAAATTCGTCGGGCATTATAGAAAGCCAAAAATAACAGAGCTGTTTCATGTCGCATCGTATAAACAGAACAATCCAGATAGTAGGCCTAATAGAAAAAATATTGTAAAATTATTTGATTGTATGCCAAGTATATGGAGCCAAGAATGGAATGAATAATTTTTTTCGTATAGCGAAGTCATCAGTAAACATGACAAGTTGTCAGTGTTGTATCTATATGCGGCAGTACTTTTGACCATCTCTCTCTCTCTCTCTCTCTCTCTCTCTCTCTCTCTCTCTCTCTCTAACTGATGACTGTCGGTATGTCTGTCTCTCCATCAGTCTGTGTGTTTCTATATGTCTCTCTCTCACTCACTCTGCTCTCTCTGACTGTCTCTCCCTTCTGTGTGCGTGTCTGTATGCCTGTCTGCCTGTCAGTCTGTCTGCCTTACAGTTTTGCATCTGATACCATTTATTTCATCATTAGATACCTTTCATAAAACGTTCGGCGACGATTACAAATACGGATAGGGGTTTCACTACTTACTGGATGTAACTGAATATTAAAATATATTTATTATTTAACATTTAATCCTAATAAACTTTCTGTAAGATGTTTATTTATTTATTTATTTGGTGTTTTACGACACTTTAACATCAGGTCATATCGTGTCGGACAGTGTCACGGGTGGAGGAAGCCGGAATACCCGAGAGGACTACCGAGCAGCGGCGAGTCACTGCGAGACATTCCAACATACCAACTCAACAGAGTTAGCATTGGCTGAAGGATTGTGTACCACAAGCGTGCAATACGCCTTAGCACTTGTTCGCCATGGATATGAAGTATCATGCCCAAGGAAACAACTCGGTCGCACAGACCTGGAACTGAACCCGCAATTGTCAGAACCTTCGGATCACGAGTCCAATGCCCTACCGACTGGGCCACCAAGCTCCCCTGTAAGATGTTTACCGGAAATATAAATCATCCCTTTACCCAACATGGGAAGCAGACGACATTAATTTGCGAAGCACATTCTACAATAACTAAATACCTTCATTTTTGTCGTCTCAAAAACATTTCTTATGCACCCCCCCCCCCCCATTGGAACAAGCGCATCGCGCTCGTTCCAATGAGGGGCCATAAGATATGTTTCTGAGACAAAATTAATTTTGATTCGATATGTCTGCGAAGTAGGTTACAGATAGTTGCATTCAGTTACACCCAGTAACTAGTGAGACCCCTATCCGTGTTTTGTAATCGTCGTCGTACGTTGTACGAAAGATATTTATTGTCTAAACAGGAGTGCGTTAGAAATTGGTGACCGTAATACATGGCACTACCTAGTACATAAAATAAAAGGCAACGAAACCCAATGTTAAAGGAGTAATTTCGACTGATTTCACTAACCGTGGGGAATTTGACATATTAACTTTCATTTTGTCATTTCCAAAATAGTAACTGGCAATAATATTTTTGTGTATGGATCACCGGGATATACCCAGTGACCTATACACAAATATATTGTTGATACGTCGCCTGGTTGTTCCCTACAATTGCATTTTTTACAGTATACGTGGCTGTTGGATAGTTGAATGGAGGGGGGGGGGGGGGGGTGGTGGTGGTCACCCGGTCGGTGTTTGCCTAGTTAGTAATTACGGACACCCGCTTAAAGAGACATTCTAACACTGAATATTTTTTGAACAATTTTAAAGACTAATTAGAAATGATCAATGTCCCAAAATAAAGTGTCCGATATATGCGGCATGTCTATATTCGCTGCTATTACTTAAATATAGTGGTTTTGTACCTACATAAATTGTCGCTTCAACATAGAATCTAATTTCATTTTGGATCCAAAATGCATTTAAATTCTATGTTGAAGCGACGATTCGCGTAGTCACATAGGCAGTATATTTACGTCATCACAGCAAATATAGACATACCGTATATATCAGACAGTCAGAAATTTATAAATCGTCTTTAGAAATTGTTCAAAAAATGTTAAATGTTAGAATGTCACTTTAAGGATTGGCCTTGTTTATGAGCTAGCCTGGTTTACCTGTAGCGTATATATAAAATAAAAAAGATCCAGCTGTCACCGCTGCTTTATCACGTGATCCGTGATCAGTGCTATAAATGTGAAAAATTCAAAGTTATCGTCCAGTAAAAATTAAAGTAAATTAGGAATAATTACTGCACCGATGGAAATAAGTTGCCATATTAACGCTAACTAATCTTATAAGCAGTACCGATTCATTGAAAGCAACAGCTCTTGGTAGAATTTCTAGAGAATCTTTCTTTCTAAGAGCTTCCCTAGAAGTTGTGCCAAAGACTTGTGCCTAAAATGAAAGGTACGTATTGTAAAATTATGCGGTAATGTGACAACTTATTTCCAGCGGCATTGTATGCTTTTGCAAACTTTCTGTAGCAACCTATTTCCAGAATATATCGCTAACGATATATCTGGAAAACTGAGAAGCAGTCAACAGCAACCAAGCATTGAACCAGTTTGCAGTACCACCAAATAGTTCCCGAATACGATGGGCTATACCACTCCCTTTCCCAGATGCACAATAGAGGCGCCTGACACTAATAATGCTGTTGCCGCTTTCACGAATACCAATTGATGTGGCTAAATTGTTGGAAATGTGTAGAAATGGGTAAAATCTAGATGTTATTTCTTTGAACTGCTGCGACACCCTGTTAAAAGCGCCTAGCATCGTCATATCTCTAAAGAGTGCTTTTGAAATAATTATTTGCAGAATTTCTACTGGCAAAACAGGTAAAACCCCATGTTCTCTTGCATCTTGTCTGCCGGGTACATTGTCTTCCGAGTCACCACCCATCTGATTCGCCAGATCACGAGTATCACACGAATCAGGTATAGGTGACTGATTCGGGGAGACAAGGTCCCGTTCCAATGTATCATGTCTTCCACTAGCATTGTCATCAGAGTCACTACCTATCTGGTTCGCCCGATCACAAATATCAGACGAATCAGATGCAGGTATTTGATTCTGACGGACATTGCAAGTCGAGGTCTGTATGTTGTTCAATATTTTCGATCGATTCATGCTTGATGGACATATGCTAACATAGTGGTCACCATGGCCTTCGGCCATGTGTCCTAAATATAATGTGGGCAAGTTACCGTTGATTTGTCCATTGGGAGACAGAAGGCGTGTTCCGCCCGCACCAAGCGAAGAGGAGACAGAGATCTGAACGTGGTAAATTTCACTTACTCTCTGTAAAGTGATATGGTCACCATATGTCCCATCACGCCCCATGTTTGTAATGTACCGTCCAAAATCACCGTTTTCCACGTAATCACCCATATAATCACCAAGACTGTTATAAGGATTCCTCTGAAGGTCGGACACAATTTCGGATCGCAAGGTCTCTTGTGATCTATAGATACCAATATGGGCTAGCTGATCTGCAAGAGCGGCAAATTGGCAATTACCATCACCGGGTGGGTCTAATTGGACAGCAAAACCTGTTCCTTCAAGTTTCTCTTTGTGGGTGAGCACAATATAATATTTACTACGGTGTATAGCTTTGTGGGAACGACTTCGCCTCTTCTTCTCAGCCTCGGCTGTCACGCTGGTTATATCATTTACGGAGAACCACCTGACTACTGCAGTATTGTCTTTGGGCGAAAGATACCTCACTCGATAACGATGAAATTTTATATCTCTCTCCAGAATGGTGCCGCGAAGAACATAAAGTCGACGGGGTTCGTGGTGCTTAGCGTTTCTTATGCGAACAAGAACATTTTGTTTCACATTATAGAGTGATGACGGATTTTTGCCAAGCTCACGTCTTATCATTCTCCTCATGCAGCGTGAAGTAGCTGCAGCTGCTGCGGCACGGACTTTACCTCTATTTGTATCAAAATTGAGCAAATCTTTGGGTAATGGCTGTAGCTCATTCTGTCTTTTAGCTGATACATTTTCGATTGTAACACTGTCGTCTGAAAATTTAGCAAATGTTAGTCGATGGTTTTGCCGACCGAAATAAATCTCAAACGGTGTTTTCCAGTTCAGTTCTTCACGTACGTCGTCGTTCAAGATTGAAGCGTACTGGGGAAGGCGATTCACCCAGTTCACACCACGTTTTTTAAGGCTTACCAGATCATACATAATTTTTTTTCTAAGGACTCTGTGGGACCTCTCAATTTTCCCCTGACTCTGTGGGTGATAGGGGGAGCTCGATATTATTCGTACGTCCATTTTTTGCATAAGTCGTTTCACCGCACCTAGGAACTCACCTCCTCTATCGTGCTGTAAAACTCTGGGTGGACCGTGTTCTATGTATATATCTTCTAAGAAGCGTGCGACTTCTTTGCTGCTTTTAGTCGACATTGGCCGTAGCCACACATATCGACTAAAGATATCCATCAGGGACAGAACATATCTGTATGTCTTCCGATTATATGTCACCTTACAATTCAGCATGTCCATTATATCAACTTGATGTCGTTGTTGCACAGATGATGCTCGTATTGGCTTGAGCGCACAGCGATTAGAAAACTTAGCTTTCAGTAGGTGGTAAGATGTGGATTTATCCAAATATCGGTACACAGAGCGTTCACTGATGCCGCAAAACTGGCTACCAAGCCTGTGCTTGAGTTTTCTAGCGCCTGACCCTTTGCTTTTCTTCAGTGCCGCCTTTACTTGGTTTGCAATGTCTCCTGTTCGTAACACCTTTTTGCCGTTGTAAAGCAAATGGCCACCTTCGGCAATACTGTATGCATTTCTGTTTCTGTAGAAACGGACAAGTGCTGCCTTCTGCACTCTTGTGCGCCGTTTGACAGGCACAACAAAATTGCCCGTCATGCATCTCACAATAATGTCATATACGTCGTCATCCATAGGGCGAGTGCCATAACTTATTGAGTATCTTATGAGTGAAACCCATACCAATATACACAAAACCAGTAAGACGTAGAGCTTCATGGCTGTTTGACTGACCACTGAAAACTAAATTTTGTGGCATGCCTATGCCGATACGATACCCAGCATGCTAATATCAAAGGAAAACAAAACAAAAAGCCCTTTGCGAAATGAAAGCCATTGGTAGAGGATTCCGTGTCCTCAGAGACCTTTGAAATCAACATCCTAATACGCAGCAATACGGATGTCATTTATTTGAAATACAGAGCTATGTAAATTTCTTATACGAACTGCCGGTACCTGAAAACAATTTCCGAAGTCTGTGCTTGAAACACAATCACAATGACGGACAAAGTTAATAACAAATTAACCCTTAGCAAATTTAAAACATAGGCAATGAGAGTGTATGTGTGTGTGAGAGAGAGAGAGGTGGGGGGTGGCAGGGAGGGGAGAGAGGAGTGGGGACGGAGAGAGAGGAGAGAGGGTGGGGGAAGAAATTGGAAGCGGGGAGAAAAAGGGGATACATGTAGAGAAAGAAAAGTAGAGAGAGGGGAGGGAGAGAGGGGAGGAATCGAGTGGAAGATGGGGGTGGTGGAGAGGGGGTAGAGATAGAGGATTAGTGGGGGTAGAGAGAGAGAGAAGGGTGGGAGAGCGAAGGAGAGGAGAGAGATAAGGAGAGGGTGTGTGTGAGACAGACAGACGGACGGACGGACGGACGGCTAGACGGCTGGACGGACGGACGGACGGACGGACAGACAGACGGACAGACAGACAGACAGAGATGGGAGGGAGTGAAAGGGGGAAAGTGAGCGAGAGATACAGAACGAGAAAGAGAGAGGAGAGGGGAAGAGAGGGAAGGTGCATGGAGATATAGAGCGAGAGAGGGAGATTGAGAGCATTAGGATATTAATTTGAAATTCTATTAGTAGCGTAGCTTGTACCTTAGACCCCTCTTTCAGGGGAACCCGCTGGGGAACCTTGGAAGAAGGTTATCATTTGATGGTTCTCATCACGTGACTATATCATTGGGTAGCCATGGTAACCCGCCATCTTGTGGCGTCATCACCATGTTGCCACGTCCCCTCTCCTGCGCATGCACTCAAGACATAGGGTCTTATATTTAGATTGGGGAATTTCCCATTGATGTTACGATGAATATATTGAGTGGGGATGGTGGCCATTGGTGGGTGGCCATCTTGTTTTCCAAAGCTCGTCCAACAAGACGAGGTATGTTTACTTGTTTTTGCGGGAAAATCGCTATTTCCTATTTTCGTGATATCGAATGGCCGAAATCGACTCGACAATGGTCAGAAATCATCGGAATCATCGGGTAATGACCGGAACCTCCCAATGGGTATTGCGGACCCTCGGAGCGATGGATACATGGGGTGTGTAGAGGGGAGGTAACATTCCCCAATCTAAATATAACACCATATTTGCACATGCGCGCACGCACAGGAGACGTGGCGTGGCAACATGGTGATGACGTCACAGTATGACGAGTTACCATGGCTACCCAATGATATAGTCACGTGATGAGAGTCTTGCAAATGAGAACCTTCTTCCTGGGTCCTGGAAAGAGGGGCGAAAGGTACATGCTATACTACTTCTAATATAAATGTTACAGTGTTGTAAACAAGAGCCTCGCGCATGCGCAATAGGCGAGGTCCCCCACCGAGGTCCCCCGAATGTGGGACAAGTCATACATGTTATACTATCCCGTTGGAGTAATGAAGCCTCGGAGTATGAACACTCGGGGTAATGACCCCTCGGAACAGTGAACCCTTGGAGTAATGGACCCTTGCTACAATGAACCATCGGAGTAATGAATCCTAGGAGCCATGAACCCTGGGAGCAATGGACCCTCGGAACAATGAACCTCACGGCGGTGACGATTATGGTTGGGCCCAAAGTGTGTATGTGTGTGTGTGTCCGCCCACACACGCACACACATACATCCGGCCCAACAATAATCGTCACCGCCCCCCCCACCCCCCCCCCCCCACACACACACACACACATACCCTGTCGGAGTAATGAAGCCTCGGAGTATGAACCCTCGAGGTAATGACCCCTCGGAGCAATGAACCCTCGGAGTAATGAACCCTCGGAGCAATGGACCCTCGGAGCTATGAACCCTCGGAGTAATGAACCCTCGGAGCAGTGAACCCTACCCTCGGAGCTATGAACCCTCGGGGCAATGAACCCTACCTTCAGACTGGTGGACCGTTGATGATACGTTATTGGTTGGTGTAACATTATCGGTTGTAAACGCCGACTCGAGTTATAACATTATGCGTTGATTTTTGCTACAAAACGCGTTGACTGAAGTTATAACATTATGCGGCGTTTGCAACATTATCGGTTGTTTACTACATTATGTTATAACATTATGCGTTGATGATACATTATTGGTTGGTGTAACATTATCGGTTGTAACATGGCCTAGCTAGAATCATGAGCGGTGTTTTTCAGTAATTATGTAATGACATAACTGAAATAATTATCTCTTGAGACTACTGTCTCTTTGGGAATCAGGGCTGTTAAAATAGCGGTTCTTCATTCCCCACCTTGCGCGACGATAGTTGTAAGTCTCCGTTCAGTGAGCTTTCAAGGTCGCAGCTTACACCAAAATATTTGTCTTCATGGAGGTGAAGACTTATAGCTACAGCTGGCATTGTAAGTCTCCTTAGTGAGCTTCTAAGGCTGCAGTCATCAGCCTTTTTATTGTCTTTACGAATAGGAAAACATTTAGCTGCTTCAGCTAAGCTGAGTTCATTGTCCTATCGGACATGATACTGTTACGTTAGAGGAGGTTATTCTCTTCCTACCTGTATGATTTGGTGTTAGTTATCTGAGGCGATAAGCCCTATTGATGGCGCCATATTAACCTAGTGTGATTAATGAGCATTTCTTCAAATGCCTATACTAAACTCTTTCTCGGGAATATATTTCCTGATATCAGATTGAACGTTAGGAGTTCATCTAGATTTTTATGATCGGGTGTCGGAACGATGTTTTCGTCTCACTTTTCATTTCTATCCAATCTATTGTTGGGGATTATAGTTCCACTCTAGGGATTGGATATTATGTCTATATTGTGTATTATTTGGTCATCGCGTCACCCTCTGTCCTTAGTGGCATTATGGAGTCGGTCAGGCTTGAGGGAGCCCTGCGGTTCCTATACTATTTGATAACTAACTCGAAAACGTTACGAGTCGCGCTGGATTATTGTTATTACGTCTCCCCTTCACCAAAGGGAGCCATATTGTTTTACCCTGAATTCTTGTTGTTGTTTTTGTTGTTGTTGTCGTTGTTGTTGTTCTTCTTCTTCTCATACAACCGTGTCCGGGTCATAACTTTTTTATCTTTTGACCTAGGCTTATGATATTTAACATGTGGGTGTATCACCATGAGACGATGTGTCGCGTACCACCATGATTCACATATTACCTTGACATTTGACCTCAAGGTCAAATTACTGATTTTTGGGCAAGTAAGATTGTCCGGGCCAGAACTTATTTACCTTTTCACCTCAGCTTATGGTGTTTGGCATCTTGATGTATTACCATGAGACGATGTGTCGCATACCATCATGATCCACATATGACTTTGACCTCAAGGTCAAATTACTGATTTTTTGGCAAGTAAGCTTGTCCAGGCAAGAACTTCTTTACCTTTTCACCTTGTCTTATGATATTAGGCATGTTGATGTATTAACATGAGACGATGTGTCACGTACTATCATGACTTACATATGACCTTTGACCTCAAGGTCAGTTATTGATTTTTTTTTATCTTTTGACCTAGGCTTAGGATATTTGGCATGTGTGGCTGTATCACCATGCGACGATGTACCAACATGACCCACATGACATTGACCTCGTCCCACATCTTACCTTGACCTTTGATCTCAAGGTCAAATTATTGATTTCTTTTTATCTTTTGACCTAGGTTTATGAAATTTGGCATCTGGGTGTATCACCATGAGACGATGTGTCTCATACTATCATGACCCACACATGACCTTGACCTTTAACCTCAAGGTCAAATTATTGATTTTTTTTAATCTTGACCTTGGCTTATATTTGCCATGTGGGTTTATCACCATGAGACGATGTACCATCATGACTCACATATGACATTGACCTTTGACCTCGACCCACATATGACCTTGACCTTTGACTTCAATGTCAAATTATTGAATTTTTTTTATCTTTTGACCTAGACTTATGATATTTGGCATGTGGGTGTATCACCATGAGACGATGTGTCGTGTACTATCATGACTCACATATGACCTTGACCTTTGTGTTCAGATGAGTACATGCAGGATTCTGTTGCTCGCATGCATAATATGTATATTTATTAGGCAGACGCATTATTGAACAGATTCTATAAAATTCTTACTCTGCTTTATAGAGCTCATGAGAATTTTGGGGCTATTTGTATCAGTTATGGAACTTCCAATAGGCCATCTATGCATACGTTCTCAATTTTTGGCATCATTATTCGAAGTAGTATATTCTTTCTCCGAACAGTCATTGGTTGTTACGGACATAGGGAACAATGAATTATTTGGGGGACGGTCTGTGGCGGTCTGTTAATCATAGCTCGTTCCATGTGCTAAATCCAGGTTTCTACCGGAGACTGTACACTGGAGATTTCACATTCTCTATAGATGCTAATTTATTATTATTATGGATGCTTAAGGTCACATATTTATGCACAATGGCTAATCATGACCGTGACAGTTTTACGGGTGGAGGAAGCCGGAGAGAACCACCGAGCAACGACGAGCAGCTGCCAGCTCCCCAACATCGTAACTCCGCACTGCAGCACAGGCAGGGTTAGAGTGGTTGAAGACATGCGTATCACCGACGTGCAGTACGCCTTAGTACACGGCGTCATCGTGCCCCCACATGGGCAATGGAGGGGTGAAGTGTCTTGCCCAAGGACACAACGCGGTTGCCTCAGGTGGGATTCGAATCGAGGACCTCTCGGTTTGCAGCCTGCACCTCTACCTACTGAGCCACCGCGCCCCCTATAGATGCTAATTAAATCCTTATTTAAACAACTATTGTCAGGTGAGTGCTTCAGGCCTCATGGGGCCTTTTGTTTAAAGGCATTGTGTATCTTTGCTTTTGCTGTTAAGTGTAATGCTGATGAAAAATTTCCTACTATGCCAAATAAAAAAATACATTGGGTTTTCAGGTACTTAGTTTTTCATTTCAGTGAAGGAGGGGGGCTTTTATTTTTATTTTGTGTTTTGTTTTGTTGGATATCTGGTAGAGGGCTAAATTTTTGGTTACGTAAAATGTGAACATATTGTTTTTGCCTTGTTAAAATTTATCAGGGAGTGCCTATAGGCACTATCCCATAAATTTTAGCGAGGCAAATCGATACATGCTAAAAAATTGCACTTCACAGATAATATGAAGCATTAACACAACATGAAGTAGTATCTGCACCTCTGAAAAAAACCCAATTGAGGCTTCCAGAACTCAACAAGTTAAATATGAAATACATTTGTGTTCAGTTATATTTATGCACATTGTTAGAAAAAATAAATACCGTACACATAATTGAGTTAATTTCTGCAGAACATAGCAAACTGGATGTTTATGAAACAGTTATAATAAACAGACATTATTTTTTAATCATGCTTTGTTGTACACATTTGTAAATAAATATATCAATCAATCAAGAAATGTAAAACTTTAAAGTCTCTTGAATTCACACTAATTCTGGAAGACCGTGCAAGACAATAAAATTGTTGTTCAGCAGGGGATTTAATTTCAATGACCTCAGAACCAAAACCTTTTTTTTGCCTAAGCTCTTTCCAGAGGTGTAAACAAACCAGCATCTAATTAACCAGCAAATAGAAACTTGACTTATAAGCTGTGGCATATTGCATTTCAGCACTAAAATAGTTAACCGTTTATCTAAGATGAACAGAAGAGGACATTTTAAAAAATTCTTGAATAACTAAAACTTTCAATTTTTGCTGCCAAAACATTGCTTATCTATTTTACCATTACTAGGCATCCAACATCCATTAACTTTTATATGGAGTATACCCTTTCTACTTTGTTCAAATGAAGGTTGGGGATAATGCTTAAAAAAGCCTAATAATTTTCAAAACTCTTCTCATGAAGCACCAGAGAGAATGCTTTCATATTTGGTATGGAACTTCCTTTGGTGGTGAAGTTTGTAGGTAAATATTTGGGCTCTCTGTGGGAGTGTGCCCATTTTGGGCTCCACCCCAAATTTCTATTTCCAGAATCTATTGGCTGATTTGAATCAAATTTGGTATGTAGTTTACTTGTACTTGATTGATTCCTGAAATTTTTTTTAAACACTGGATCAGAATATTGGTTTTTTTGGTATGCTTCCTTGGGACCAGTGGAATTGGGTGAACCCCCCCCCCCCCTCCCACCCCTCCTCCCCCCCCCCCCAAAAAAAAAAATAAATAAAATTGTACCTGTACTTCATAATAGAGCCAATGGGTGCCATATAAGGATGCCTCAGAAAACATTTATCATTCTGTCTCACTCAGATGAAGGAGCATTGGAGCCAGCTGCATTCTTTGATTCTGATTAGAATTATTGAGGGATATGTTCTTCCAGGTGAGCGATTACAGGCTCTTTAGAGCCTTGTGTTAGTTTGAGGCTTCTTTAGGGCCAGTGGAATCAGAAGGGCCAAAAAAATTGAAACAGATTTTGTCATGGAGTGCTGCTTTGGGATGGCCTTTTTAACTCTGACATCAAACTAAATTCTTAAAAAATGCAAATGGCTGTTATAGAGTGTTGGAAAATTGAACATTGTCCAGAAAAAAGTTTTGTCAAGCATTGTCTTTATAGAAACAAATGCCCCCCTCAAAATGGCAGAAGCTCTGACACTTCTTGGTTTGTAACCAGGGGTGCATGGTGGCTCAGTGGTTGGAGCATTGATTTTGTTCTCCAAAACATAACTTCTGACACCAAATTGAAATGAGCTCAAGGTTTGAATAGTGATCATTAGCTATGTTTCAAAAGCAAATATTTAAAACATAATAAAATTTGAATGGCGGGTGTTATGAATAGCTATGTCATGATATGGCTGTTATGTTAGGTTAAGGGTGTGCAGTGGCTCAGCGGTAAAGTATTGGCTGTTAACTGGTAGAGTGCTAAATTTTTTTTGACCATCAACATTTGTTCAGTTGTCTTTACCCTTGTTACAGTTCATGGGAGAGTGCTTGTGGGCACTCTCCCATACATTGTAACAAGGCAAATCCTACCAGACTAAATAATATCACATCAAAGATAATATGTAGTCCTTAGATTTGAAGCCTTTAAGTTGCAATACCTGCACTCCATAATAGAGCCAAATATGGGCTTCCAGTACTCTGCCAGTTAAACCAAAAGTTTCACGGTTGCCTTGTGTCCTTGAGCAAGACACTTAATCCTGATTGCCCATACTGCATGTCGATGAGGCAGTTGCCATCAACCAATGCTAACACTGCTTGTGCAGAGTTCGTATGTTAGGGGAACTGACAGCTGCTTGCCACAGCTCAGTAGTTCTCGCTGGGTACTCTGGCTTTCTACACTCATAAAACTATCTGACATGATGTGACCCCAGGTGTTGAAAGTGTAAAACAAAAGAAAGAAACAAAATCGATGAGTGCACTAGTTATCTTGGGTTAGAAGTTCTTGAATATTTAGGTTTTTCTTTTTTCTATTCACATGCAAAGTATTTCATTTCAGTGAAGAAATGGAGCAGAAAAATAAACAAATATCTTCATTTGGTGGGGAAATGGAGGAGAAAAACAAAACTATCAATCAGGTATGAGATATTTCATTTTTACTGTTATTTTTTTTCCTGCTTTTTTTAAAAAAAAATGTCGGGACTATTAGTTAATCCATTCATGTGATTGTCATGCTTGTCACTCCATCCAAAAACTTCATGTGGGTATTTCCTTAGTTATTGTTTGTGTTTCAATGAAAGTTTTAAAACATGAGAACTGTGTTGTTTGGCATACTTCTAAATTTGTCTGTCTCAGCAATTTTTAGCCAGGTTATTTCGCTTGATGAAGTGTGGATGTGCATGTGGAAAGGAATTTTCGATTCTGCATTTTGTCCTTTGATAAATTTTTTTGATTCTGATTGGTGGATTTTGAAAAATCTTCTCTGAAACTACAGGGCCGAATGTTTTGAAACTTTCTATGGTTGATGACTGAGACACCCTCTACCAACGATCCTCATTTAATGTTGATCGGGTTGCAAACATGGCTTCAATTTTGGCTAGTAGTTACTAGACAAACCCAATGGGAAATCACATTTTTATCTTCTTCTCTGGAACTACTGAGCTGATGTGAATCAAACCTGGCAGGGATAGCTTATGGAAGGTCCTCTACAAACACTTATCATTTTGTTACCGTGCATCGAAAAACATGGCTGCCAGAGGCATTTTTTGATTCTGATTGGGGGATTTTGAAAAATCTTCTCCTCTGAAACCACATGGCCAAATGTTTTGAAACTTTGCATGGTTGATGACTGAGACACCCTCTACCAATGATCCTCATTTAATGTTGATTGTGTTGTAAACATAGCCACAATTACAACTTATAGTTACTATAGAAACCCTATGAGAAATCACATTTTCATCTTCTTCTCTGGAACTACTGAGCTGACGTGAACCAAGCTTCACAGGAATGGTCTAAAGGAGGCCCTCTACAAATGATCCTCTTTTTGTTCCTGAAACTACAAAGTCAAATGTTTTGAAACTTGACATGATTGATGACTGGGACACCTATCAATCACTGATCCTCATGTAATGTTGATGTAATGTTGCAAGCATGGCCTCAATTGCAGCTCATAGTTACCATGGAAAGCCTATGGGAAATCACTTACTTTTATACAACCAATGGCCTGACTAGCTGGTGCAAACTTAATATAATTCAGGCCCAAACACTAATTTTGAACCCCCAATCCCCAAAATTTGCATACAATACCGAAAATTAAAAGTCCTATATGGCCCTCCATGCTTTTAATACTTGTACATGCGCAGTACCCAGGAAGAGACCAGAATTGGCGCCAACATCATTCTTTTGTTGGGCCCAAGTCAGTAAACATTTGAACTGACATCTGTGCAATAAATTCTCATTTTTGAAGGTGCCAGACACAAATCAATGATGGTTTTCATGTAATCAACAGTGAGCAGGATGCTGGAAGTGAATAACCATAGTTTTGGATGTTCAGGGCTGTAACTTTATAATTTTTATGCAAAATTATTCATGTTCCCCAATTTCAGGATATGTTTCTGAACATCGTCATTATAATATGACTCCACTATTGTTTTGTTAGTATTACTTCCCTCTCCAGAACCCTTCTGTTATACTCCCAAGCTCATTCGGCTTTTTTAGTGAAGAATTTTTTATTAAATTCTTGGGAGTTTAACTTAAGTAGGTATTCCGTTTATCCCCTATGTTTACGTCCTGTTCCTTGTACCTCTCATGTACCTCTCATTTAAAACTGACATCAGTATTGCTGATTGCTGTTATGTAACAGTTGTGCTAGAAATAGACTAATCAGCCTGATTGACTGTGCTAGGACTTTTTCTGGGTCACCACGGTGTTTACTTAAAAACAAATCAGATATATTATAAACTTCATTACAATCTTCTCTCTCTCTCTGGTAACAAATCATTCAGCTGAATTGTTAGGTTTTAGGGGTATGCAATTAAACTAATGATTGATGGAAGGGATTAAAGTACATGTAGATTGAATTGACCACTACTTGCACAAGGTGTGAAATAACATTTGGGTGGCACTACAAAGCAACAGAAGCTTTATCCTCCAAACAAACAACTGTTTTAACACCTCTGCACATGACACGGTTGAGAAAAAACAAGAGACTGTAATCAACGTTTTCAATTTATTTTTGCCTAATTGTAGTTATAACCACATGTAGATCACAAATTCAACAGAAAACAATTATGTTTTTCTTATTCAATAATGTCCAGCTTTCGATCAATCAGGTGATCGACCCTCTCCCCGGCTAAAAACGTTATTCTAACGGCCAAAAAAGAACGTGATTTTTCATCCCAGAAGCCGCTAGAAGTCTCCATTTAGTAACTGATTTCCCAATTTTCTGTGGGAGGTACCTCCACCTATCATCACTCATGCGTTTGGCATCTGCATCTGGGGCATACAGAATATGATGCGCAGTATCGTCCTAGCAGTGAGATGGGGCTAGCACTAGAGGTGGTGCCCCCTCTTGGTGGACGGGGCACATTGCCTTCCCCGGGGAATAATTTTGAAATTTAAAAAAAAATCGACAAGTTCCTTGACTCTGTCCATTTGTGTCTATAATTTATAAGTTGCGAAAGGCATCAATAATTATGCCACATTACCACCAAATATAATCCCGAATAAATTACGAAATATTTCACATGTAAATTTGCTAGTATGCACCCCCTCATACGGTTGGGGCAAGGAATGTCATTAAGCAGTTCATCTCCAAGCGATAGGAGGATAGAAGAAGCATAGGAATAGGGAGGCAGTGGATAGCCAAGGCTTTCTCGCCCGAGAACCGCAACAAATCAAGTGGCCGGCTAAAATGTTATTATTACTGTTTATTCCCAACAAGATGAGTGTCAAAATTGGTCATCCCAACAAGATGAATCCCAACAAAACAAATTTAATTGAAATGACTGCATAGCTCATTTATTTTGAGGTTTTGGGCAAAAATGTATACGAGAAGGGTATTTTGAAGCAGAATTTTATTTTTCAAGAAAAAAACCTACATGTGATAATATAAACCAGGTAGAAAAACTCAATAAATTAAGAATAGAGTAACAATAATAGTAATAATAATTTTAAAGCCTAGAATCCTCACACGGTGCACAATGGCTGTACAATAATTGCATACATACATATACACACATACATATACATTCTCTCACAGATACATTGATACATGGATCACTGTTATTATTTATTGGTGCCCAATGCCACATGAGCAACCGAGGCTATAGCGTGGCAATAAGCGACAGAACCTAAAAGAAAAAGGGTATTGAATTGAAACAAAATAAAAAACAAAACAAACTACAACTTTACCAAAACAAGTATGTGAGTGTAACTTGATGAGTAACGAGGCAATCCTCACTGACTCAGTCGCACCCACGCACCTGGTAAGGTCAGTTTATGACCAAAATTAAAAGACCACTGAAGAAAATGCCTTTTGAAAAAGGTAGGTTTTAGTACCAGACTTGAATGATTCAAGTGATTTACTATTTTTTATGTCGATTGGAAGAGAATTCCAAAGCCTTGGGCCAGCAACCGCAAAGGCCCTATCACCAGTACTAGTAAATTTAGATACAGGCTGAACCAGATTGAATTGACCTGATGACCTCAGTAACCTCGGTGGTTTGTAGATGGTAAGCAGATCGGACAGATAGGATGGTGCAGATCCTGTGATACACTTAAACACCAAAAGGACAATTTTAAATTGAATTCTTTGCTTAAAGGGTAGCCAGTGTAACTCGGAGAGTTCTTGTGTTATATGGTAGTACTGTTGAGTTCTGGTTATGACCCGTGCAGCACAATTGTAGATGTGTTGTAGCTTTTCAAGAATAGATGTTTTAGAGGCAATCAGAAGAGAGTTACAGTAGTCGAGGCGACTGGTAACAAAGGCGTGGACAAGCTGCTGTGACGTCTGCGTATCAATGAAGGATCAACTTTTGCTAATATTTCTAAGATGAAAAAATGCACTGCGAGAGACATGTTTGATATGTTCATCAGCGGCCAAATTTTCATCCATGAAATAGCCTAAGTTTCGAACACAGGTACTGGGTTTTATCGCAGAACCTCCAATATTGAGGGACAGTTTGGATATTTTTGAAAGTTGATGAGTTAGACCTATATATATTACTTCTGTCTTGTCATCGTTCAATTTAAGAAAGTTTTTAGTCATCCATGCCTTGATGTCTGAAATACAAAGTTCAATCTTACTGCATGCTTCAGGCTCAAAGGCGTGAGTAAAACTAATATACAGCTGTGTGTCATCTGCGTAAATATGAAAGTCAAGGCCATGGCGTTGGATAAAGTCGCCGAGAGGTAAGACATAGTCAGTGTACAGTAGGGGACCCAACACCGATCCTTGAGGGACGCCAAAACGTAGTGTGACCTTGTCTGATGACTCCCTGCCAATAAGGACACTCTGTGGGCAACCATTAAGGTATGACGAAAACCAATTAAGTGCTCGGTCAGTAAGGCCTATTCTCACTGTCAGTCTTTCAATAAGTATGTTATGTTCTATGGTGTCAAAAGCCATAAAGGAGTTTACATCTTGTTACCATATGATATAATTTAGCCTGTTTTCATTTTTTTTTTTTGCCTATTTGCCCATTATTTATGCTTCATAAAATTGCAAGGAAAATTTTCCATTCGTCAACGATAAATTGTGGTAAGGTTCAGTTTTGAACTGCAAATTGTCCTCTAAATTTTGTCAAGTGTAAACCATGTGGCGATGGGAATTATGATAAGGAATATACAAGAAGTGTATTAAAATATTTTGCCAGAAGTGTTCTAACTTTTGGGGTCAGTATCAGATTTTATATAAGAATATCTTGTTTCGAGCATGTTTTTTCAACTGTGTCGGCAATATCCTTTTTGTAAAATGTGCTTTTAGTGTCACAAGTGAGTTTTCATAAAAAGCTGACTGAAAGTTTGTACTGCATTTAGTGAACACAAAGTAAGTTATTTATTGGTGTTGAAGGTCACAGATTTTTGGAAAATGGCTAATCATGACCACAACAGTTTTACGGGTGGAGGAAAACCAGAGTACCCGGAGAGAACCACTGAGCAACCATGAGCAACTGTCAGGTCTCCAACATACTAACTCCACACAAGCAGGGTTAGCATTGGTTGAAGACAAGTGCACCATCAACATGCAGTACGCCTTAGTACACAACGTCACCGTGCCCCCACTAGGGCAATGGAGGTGAAGTGACTTGCCCAAGGACACAACGCGGTTGCCTGACAAAGTAAGAGTTAAGGCTATAACAACTGAACTCACTAAAGAAAATAAATCTTCCTCAAGTCAGACAGTGAATGTGGGCGGGTATAAAGTGGAAGAAATGTATTTATCCACTCTCTATAATCCAAGCATGATGGGCCATTTCTTGTAAGAAAAATACAAATAAACATAGTAACATCATCGTAATGGAATAAAATTGTGTTTTCAAACATATTTTTTGTTTGCGAGCTTGCATTCAGGAGTTCATTTGCGTAACTATATTATATCGCTGCATCACTCGCTGCTATCCGTTGATGCATGTTGTTGGCATTCTGTTTGAAGTCTGGTCTATAATTAGCCTCGATAGGTAGGTAGTGGACCCGTATATTACAGAGTGATCACCGGATGTGACGAAGACGGGGTTTTAAATGAAGCGTACACTTCATGACTGTTCAGGACATTTTGTATTCTTGCATCTTTTACCAGATGCATTGTTTTTTCTTCATATGAAGATCTAGCTTTGCATTAGGTGGTTGTTGATCGGTTACTGACTTTGAGCCATTGTTGTGCCTGTTGTTGGTTTGTTTCCGGTTTTTCTTCTTGACGTCTGTTCAATAATGTTTGGATTAGTATTAATTCAGTGTTTGGTTAAAAACAATTATTTCAGGATACATACATTTTATTCTGGGAGTTTAGCTTTAATCAGGTAGTGCTTGTCCACACTTAGGTTAGGCTCTATCAGGATCCCCTTGGACTCATGAGGTTCCCTTGGGGCACTTGGGCTTCATTCAAAATTTTTCGAAAATGTTTTTTTTCAATTTATTTCGAAAATTTTTGTGATTGTCTATGTTATGTATCCTTGCGATGTTCATTCTGTTTTATTGGGAATGCAGCGAACTTATGATTTTGGCTTCATTATTATTGTAATTATAATAATTGGTACTTAGCGTAAGTCCAGCAAGCCTCTGATTAATGCTTGTTTGCCAGTAGTCGCAGCACTCCTTCAATACTTGTACTACAGGATGCGAATGTTGGAAACGGGGGTCGACCTGTGTGGTGGGTGGTGAAATTCTGATGTAGGTGCTCTCACCGGTGGCTAATACTAGTCTTTCTGTCTCTTTTTTCAAAGGAACAAGAACATGTTGATGGTACTTTGACACCTGTCCGTTACGTGCTGCCATCATTGCACTCTGATGAGCCCCATTCTGATGTGTAAACTGCTAGCTGCCAAGGTGCTCTTGATATTTAGCACAGAATTGAGGTCTCTAGTTAGTTCGCTTAATCCTCTGCATGCAGCAAGCTCAACCGGTGAAGCTGTCGTCCCTATATGGGAGCTGGGACACCGAAAGGTCCATTGCGGTCTAGTAGTATAACGTGGGTAGAGCAAGCACCTCATAATATAAAGCTCACCCAGCGATGATGGCAAAAGTAGAAGAAGCCTGAAAGTTTCTCTACAGGACGCTCGGTGAGATCTGGGGTCAGATCGTGAGTTGGAGAATCCTCTCTGTCCTGCTAGCAGTCGGGGTCGACTGTCCGTTGCAAGAAACTATAATTCGGAACATATGTCAGGATGTTCCTTCCATACTGCAACTGGGGTCTGTTATGGTTATGGCTTCTTCTTACATGGAAGCACATGCAAAGGGTATTAGCCTGCAAGTTTCTCAGCGGGACACTCAGCGAAATCTGGGGTCAGATAATGAGTTGAAGAGTATTCTCCATCCTGTTAGCAGTCGGGGTCGACTGTTTTCCGTCGGGAGAAAGTTCAATGAGTCGGAGCACCCATCCGAAATGTGTGAGTGGGAATGCTCCATCCGCCCTTCAGGCGGGGTCAGCTGTTATGGCTTCCTCTACTTCCAAGGAAAAACACGCTAAGGGGTAGAAGCCTACAAGTTTCTAAACGGAACACTTGAGTCGGAGAACCTTCTCAATTCCGTCAGCAGTTGGGGACGACTGTTTCCGCTTCGAGAAACTTCAATGAGTTGGGATGCCCATTCAAGCTTGCGGTCTGGGATGCTCATTCCACCCTAAGCTGGAGCCGGTTGCAGCTTTGGCTTCTTCCTCTGCTTCATCGATGAAGCACATTAGACCACAGACTATCTGTCCGACTTCGCATGTTCATGCTGTTCGACGGGGATGGCCCTCCTATGAGTTAGGGCTGGGCGGTTTTGAAATTTGCTCTTCGGTTCGGTTTCGGTTTTGTACAAAAACTTGGTATTCGGTTCAGTTTTCGGTTTTTCAAAATATATTGTAGAAATCCACATTTTAGAGGGTAATGTATACATAAAAAGTGTCTGTATTTGTCATCCAAGTCACGAGGATATACAGCGTGTTGAATCACCAGGGTTACTCAGTGTTCACCACTCTTCTCAGCTAATGGACATATTGTGGTGGGCTACTGTAGTGGGTTACAGCTGTGGAGCCATGGGGTATCAAGGGAGACCAGCCCACCCCCCCCCCCCCCACCCCAAATCCCAATTGCTCCTCCAATCCCCAAATTTGAATTTTGAAAAGATTATTTTTAATTTCCTGCCCCCGGTACAGTATCCTCAGTCCAGGAGTCGCAAAATTCTCACCCTGGTTTTGGTGGATAGTATGCAATTGTTGTGCTTATTCCGGTAATTATCACATCACTTCAAAATAGACTCTCCCCCCCCCCCCCCTCCCCTGTTTCTTAATGGTTCCTGCCTCAGATGACAGTGGAATAAAAGGAACACAAGTCATATTTCTTGTGACTTTGATAACTATTATTGAAGTAAGTCATGATATACAAATGACTTTTATTGGTAACTCACTCACTCCAATGTTTTCACAATAACACTCCTAATTTTGACTATAGAGGTTCGTTTTTTACTTTGATTTTGCCCAAACAGAAATTGGGCGAAGTGAGCGGTGCGAAGGTGAAGATAATGCCAACTTCATTTCGCCCTCTTGTCTCATCCCTGCTTTGATTTCATCTCAGTCAAAACAGGCAATTGATGTTTTTGAAGGGAGACGGCTGTATAATGGGATTTCGTCGCATGAGAACCATAAGGTTCTATCTTCCTGTGGAAGATAGAACCTTATGGTTCTCACACGGTGATTTGGAAGTCTGCAACATTGCATATTGGGATTCATTGTGTATACAAAATGCACATGCGAAAACACGTGATGATTATAAAAACAGCGTATTGGGAATGCAGCGTTGACTTGACTTTTGACAGTTTATACATGACAGACCTGGAGTACTGCGCGATTCCTTAAATTAAGTTCAAATAGTATACAAACAATTAAACAATTCGCAAAAAGTTTAAAAAAACTTTCAATAGTTACCTACCATCCCTTAAACAGGATATGTTTAATTTTAATTCAACCATTTCATTGTTGACAAAAAACAGAACTGCCAATGCGCAGCATTATCTGTGAGCATGTGATTCAGAGAACATGCCAGAAGGCGGTTAATTAACATAATTTACCTGTCATTTTTCCCATGTGAACTTTGAGGTTTTAAAACTCAATAAATTTTATGTTTACCTCCAATCTGATTTACTACGCGCCATACACGGATGATTTTGGGTCAAAGATAATTTATATTACTTTTACACCATATATTGTCGGGTAACTTTCAATACCTATTTGGTCGAATATATCGTCTCAAAATTTCATATGCAGGTTTGATGTCATGTCTAAATGACAACGCCCCCTTTTGATCACGATCACTCAACCATGATTGCTGCGTAAGCCCCAATCCCGAAAATTGCATTTATGAAGGGATTTCATGGTAACTTGGTAGGATGACTCCGTATGATGTCGAGATGAGAACGTCCCCTTTTGGTCATGATCTGTCAACCGTGACACCTGCCCAAGCCCAAAATCCAAAAAACTTTTAGCACAGTCTAAGGTCATATTTAATATGGAGGGATTTCATTGTAACTTGGTGGAATGACTCAGTACGATGTCGAGATGAGAACTTCTCCATTTTGTCATGATCTGTCAACTGTGACAACTGCTCGAGCCCAAAACCCCAAAACCTTTAGCACAGGTCGCATTTATGGACTTGGTATTATGACTTCAAATAATGTCTAGATGAGAACGTCCCCTTTTGGTCGCGATCATTCAGACGTGACGGCTGCCCGAGCCCAAAACCTGAAAACCTTGAGCACAGACTACAAGTCTTATTTATGAAAGGATTTCATTGTAACATGGTAGGATGACTTGGTGTAATGTCTAGATGAGGATGTCTCCTTTTGGTTACGATCGGTCAACCGTATTAACTTCACAGGCCTGAAGCCTGGAAACCGTTAGCACAGTTTACAGGCCATATTTATGAAGTGATTTTATTGTAGATTGATAGGATGACTTGTTTTGGAATAATTTCACTGTAACTTGGTAACTTGGGTTGACATATATTAACTGTGAAGGCCACATACATTAACTGTGAGGGCCATATTAACCCACCCCTCATTTCTTCAGTACAGTCTACACCTCATATTATTTTTTATTGAAAACATAGCATGCAGGGAACAGAAATTAACATATTCCCAATTATCACAATTCTTGTCTTATTTCATAAACATTGAACATTATTCTTTTCATCAAGCACAACACACAGTCAAGTTAGGCTACAGTGTCTTTTACACTTTCATTTTTTATTTTTTTTGTAATTATTTTTTGCCATCAAAAGTTCATGTTCTTGGTTATTTTATGTCTTAGGCCTCATAATCTACAGTCCAGAACAGCATGGGTAGTGGTGTATTTTGTCCCTTGAGTGCAGCAAGGCTTTGCAAGCGCTGAAGCATTGCAAAGCCTTGTTGCACTTGAGGGACAAATTTATCAATTTTAAATTTTATTAACTTGGGTAAAATATCAGACATAAACCATTTAATTATCCCCGCTTTCGTCGGGGATATTGTCGTTATCTCCGTCCGTACGTCCATCCGTCCGTACGTCCGTCCGGTGTTACATTCACTTGCATTAATGTTTAAACTATGCTAATGTGTTCAGGTATCACCAGTACATGTGCATGAAGGTTTCGGAATTTTGATTTGGGTCCAAGTGGTTCCAGTGGAACCACTTTTATCCTTAGAAAATCTTTGTCCGCTCAAAGGCTCTTAGGGTATTAAATTCGAAACGTTTAAACCATGTTAACATGTTCAGATAGCATCTGTAGATGTGCATGAGGGTTTCACAATTTTGATTTGGGTCCAAGTGGTTCCAGTGGAACCACTTTTACCCTCAGAAAATCTTTGTCCGCTCAAAGGCTCTTAGGGTATTGAATTCGAAACGTTTAAACCATGTTAACATGTTCAGATAGCATCTGTAGATGTGCATGAAGGTTTCAGAATTTTGATTTGGTTCCAGGTGGTTCCAGTGGAACCACTTTTATCCTTAGAAAATCTTTGTCGACTCAAAGGCTCGTAGGGTATTGAATTTGAAACATTTAAACCATGTTAACATGTTCAGATAGCATCTGTAGATGTGCATGAAGGTTTTGGAATTTTGATTTGGGTCCAAGTGGTTCCAGTGGAAACACTTTTACCCTCAGAAAATCTTTGTCCGCTAAAAGGCTCGTAGGGTATTCAATTTGAAACATTTAAACCACGTTAACATGTTCAGATAGCATCTGTAGATGTGCATGAAGGTTTTGGAATTTTGATTTGGGTCCAAGTGGTTCCAGTGGAACCACTTTTATCCTTAGACAATCTTTGTCCGCTCAAAGGCTCTTAGGGTATTGAATTCGAAACATTTAAACCATGTTAACATGTTCAGATAGCATCTGTAGATGTGCATGAAGGTTTCGGAATTTTGATTTGGTTCCAGGTGGTTCCAGTGGAACCACTTTTATCCTTAGAAAATCTTTGTCCGCTCAAAGGTTCTTAGGGTATTGAATTCGAAACATTTAAACCATGTTAACATGTTCAGATAGCATCTGTAGATGTGCATGAAGGTTTCGGAATTTTGATTTGGGTCCAAGTGGTTCCAGTGGAACCACTTTTATCCTTAGAAAATCTTTGTCCGCTCAAAGGCTCTTAGGGTATTGAATTTGAAACGTTTAAACCATGTTAACATGTTCATATAGCATCTGTAGATGTGCATGAAGGTTTTGGAATTTTCATTTGGGTCCAAGTGGTTCCAGTGGAACCACTTTTACCCTCAGAAAATCTTTGTCCGCTCAAAGGCTCTTAGGGTATTGAATTCGAAACGTTTAAACCATGTTAACATGTTCAGATAGCATCTGTAGATGTGCATGAAGGTTTCAGAATTTTTATTTGGTTCCAGGTGGTTCCAGTGGAACCACTTTTATCCTTAGAAAATCTTTGTCCACTCAAAGGCTCTTAGGGTAATGAATTTGAAACGTTTAAACCATGTTATCATGTTCAGATAGCATCTGTAGATGTGCATTAAGGTTTCGGAATTTCAATTTGGTTCCATGTGGTTCCAGTGGAACAACTTTTATCCACAGAAAATCTTTGTCCGCTCAAAGGCTCTTAGGGTATTGAATTCGAAATGTTTAAACCATGTTAACATGTTCAGATAGCATCTGTAGATGTGCATAAAGGTTTCGGAATTTTGATTTGGGTCCAAGTGGTTTTTCAATCATGTGACAATGATGTGATCAGAACACTACCCTTTATACATCATGTTGGGTGAAGTATCTTGTTTGAAATATTGAAGTAGTTTCACATGTGAGTCTTCAGAAGGAAATTAAATACTGTTTTATCATTTTAAATCACACACATGCGTGAAGCCTTTTTATCCAAGTCTGTATCCTGCACTAACCAAAAAGGAAAGTGCAAATGCGGGGATATACTATAGTGTGCTTTGCACACAAATGGCACCATCTAGTTTTTATTTTTTGAAGTTTACATTGGTTATAAAAAAAAGCATGCGATAGCCAAAGGACCATCCCATAGGGCCCGAGAAACAGATTTTTAACTTTTTTAGGCCTAAAATGTAATTCTTATTTACAGTTGAAGAAAATAGGAAGAAAATACAAAGAACAGGCAGAGGAACTGAAAGTTAATAATGAATCGATGAGTGCAAAGGTAGCAGAAAAGACTGAAGAAGCTGCAAAGGCAACACAAGCAGCAGAGGCAGCTCAAGCTGCCCAACCTGCTCCACTAATTACTGAACAAGAGCTAAATGAATTAAAAGAGAAATTAACAAACACTGAAAAGGAATGTGGTGTTCTAAAAGAGCAAATGGCTGAAAAAGATCAAGCAAAAGATACAGAAGTAGCTGCGGCTAAAGAAGAAGCTAGCAAAGTTAAAGAAGTTAGTTTTTAGAATTTTTAGAATTGATATTTTACCCAATATTCATATCTCTTTGTGAAACAAATGTGATGAGAATGAAGTTAAATTCTCAATTCTGAAACCTAAATGTTACCTGACAAGTAGAGCTGGGAGGTTTTAACTTTTCAAGTTCAGTTTCAGTTTGATTTCAGAAAAAAAACCTTGTTTTGGTTCAGGTTTTCTGTGTCTGTCTTAACCCTTTACCCAGTATAATTTCCAAACCCGGCCAGCGCCGTTCACAAAAATCAGCATTCAATTTTCATTATTGTACCCCAACAAAACGAAGTTATGGTGGGGTATATAGGATTCAACTTGTCCATCGGTCGGTCTGTCATCATGGTTGGTCCATTGCAATGTAAACTTGTGGAGCCAATTACTTCCACAGTTTTAGCTGCATTTTCATGAAACTTTACAAAAATGATCAACATGATGAGGGGAAGTGCATGACATAATAAGTTTTTTTCCTGCTCGGTTTCAAGATGGTCGACTGGTGGCCACATTGGATTTTTTTACCTGCGTCGCCAGCGGCAGAGCAGGTCTAGTAACCGCTCGACTCCGTCCTTGGGTCCTTCCGAAACACTTTTTCCGTCAAAAGTTTTCATGGCTTCTATGAAAGGGAATGATTTTATATTTGGTCTGCTGCTTCATAATGATGAGTTGTATTCTGTAAGCAATTTTCAGATCTGCCGTGCAGCCACTTCCTGTTTGCCGCTACTTTGAAATTTTACTGTACCCACTGAACATTGAAATTTTCCGTCAAGGTTTTCTCGGCTTCTATGCAAGGGATTGATTTTATATTTGGTCTGCTGCTTCATAATGATGAGTTGTATCGTGTAAGCAATTTTCAGATCTGCCGTGCAGCCACTTCCTGTTTGCCAATACTTTGAAATTTTACTGTACCCACTGAACATTGAAATTTTTCGTCAAACTTTTCTCGGCTTCTATGCAGTGGATTGATTTTATATTTCATCTGGAGCCTGATAATGATCAGTTGTATCGTGTATGCAATTTTCAGATCTGCCATGCAGCCACTTCCTGTTTGCCGATTCAATTGCATGCAGCGACGCAGGTCCAGACCCGGTATTGGTCTTGGCTTGTTTTAATGTAAACTTGCGGCATGCACTACTTACACAGTTTTAGCTGCATTTTCATGAACCTTCACAAAAATGATCAAAATGATGAGGGGAAGTGCTTGACAATTCTTTTCCCACACGGTTTCAAAATGGCCAATGGTGGCCATATTGGGTTTTTTTATGTAGAAAAATTAAATGCCCCTTTTTAGTCACCCACACTAGGCGGTATGCCACGGTGGGGATATATCGGGCAACAGACCATCGTTATTTTTTTAAATTTTTTTTCTCGGAAACGTAGCTTCTGACCCATCATTGGAACGAGCTCGTTGAACTCGTTCCAGTGAGACGCCATAAGCTATGTTTTTGACACAAAAAAAAGAAAAAAAAATTACTTATTCAAGAATTTTATTTGCAAGAGTAATCTGCTTTTCATGTTAGGTACAGGGTTGAGAACATATACTAAGCAATACTCTAGGCTCCTCAACTTGAAAACATCCACCGCAGGGGTCAACCGTGTGGGCGACTAGGGTGAAGAAGTCACCTTGTCATTCCTCGAGTCGCCTTGGCTTACATTGGGTGCAAAATTGAAATCGTCCTTCAGAATTCCTTGGGAGACATGGCAGTTTTATGCATTTTCTTGTGTTTTATTTTAAAAAAAAACTCTTCTGCATTCATAAAGTAAACACGACTGCTGTTAAAAACAAAAATACGGTTCTAAAAATAGCCTAAATTAACCTAATTTTATATTTGTGAAAAGAGTTGTAATGGTGTAGTCATTTGCACAATTCGCCCCAACTGGTAGCAACCAGCACAAAGTGGCTGTTCAAAAACAAAGTGCCAGCAAAAACAACTAATCATTCAAGACACGCATTGTGTCAGTTAGAATTTATTAAAATTTACCACTGTTTCAAAAGAATAAAAAATGTGAAGGAGACAGACAGTTCATACATAAAAAGTTGAAATTGCCTACGGTCACATTACATTCTTTTCTATTGAAATTTGCATTGCAATTTGCATTGAAAGGTTTTCTTTGAAAACTTGTGTTCCAAGTTCCAAAGGGGTTAAATGTAATAAGGCTATGACATAAATCACACATATAAGGATGGATAAAAATGGCAGGCCTTCATTGCACCAATCGCACATGTCAATGTAAGATGGTCAGCAGAAATTGTCATATTTTTATACTGTACCAATGACCCAGACTTAGCTGATGCTAACTCTTAAATATTTAGGGCCAAACACAAATTTTACCCCCAATCCCCCAAATTTGCATCAAAAACCAAAAATTACATGTCCTATATGGTCCTCCATACTTTTACTCTACAGCATATGCGCATTGTCAAGGAGGTCTCGAAATTGGCGCAATTATCATTCTTTGTTTGGCCCTAAAATCAGTAACATGTCACTAATATTTGTGCTTGTAAATCTCAGTTTAAATGATGCCAGGCACATAATTTTGAAAGAAATGGTGGATCTAAGGATGAAATAAGGATGAGAGGAAGAAACAGTGGCAGAATGTGTTCAGGGATGTAACTTATAATTTTTTTATGAAGTTATTTCATGTTCCCTAATTTAGAGGTATGAGCCTTATTTTGTCATTCTGGCTATGAACTTACCATTGTTTGTTCAGTGTTTCCTCTCTCCCTTTCCTTAATAACCCCCTTGCTATTCTCCCATGCTTTTGGCATATTTTTGGAATTTTTTTTACTAAAATTTCTTGGGAGTTTTGTCTTGGTAACAGAATGATTATTCTGTTTTTTCCCCATGTTTACGTCCTCACCCTTGGGTGTTTAGGCATTGTTTTCTGCATCTACCATCTGATGTACTGCAGTTTATTCTCTGGAAGCCTCTGTTTTACATCGGATAGTGTTTAAATTGGTTTCTGATTTTGGACCATGGTTTCAGTGCCTGGAGTCATGTTTCCGGTTTCTGTTCACTTTTGCTTATGTTGACAACAGTTACTTCTGATGGTGATTACTTGTCTTCTATTAGTTCTGCTCATAGCCAGATTCATTAATATTGTCCGGAAGTGTTGCATTAATTTTTAAAAAATTTTGTCCGCACTTAGGCTTTTTTGGGATCCATTTGGGCTCATTGTTCCCATTGGGAACTTGGGCTCTTCTGAAATTTTTTCAAAAAAATTTTTTTTTTTTTTTGAAATTATTTTTTCGAAATGTTATAATGGATTATATTATATTATGTATCTTTGTTTCAAGGGTTAGTGCGAGTATTATGATTGTTTATATTTTTTCAAGATGAAAAAATATTGTTCAATTATAATGCAAGGAAATCTTCCTCTTATTCTCATGTTCTTTGTGTTTCTTGTAGTCAATGTACTTGCACTAATTCTTGCTCAGTGAGTGCTAATTGGAATGACAACGTTGGAGATGTGTGTCGCGGTATATTGTTAGCGGTGAGGGGCCCATTGCGGTCCTCTCTCCGCAAGGTCACTCTTGTTTATCAGTCTCTTTTTCAGAAGAACAAGAACAGGGTGATGTTTCTGTGATGTCTTCAACAAGTGTGTCTCCGTCGTTGCAGTATTAGGGTTAGCGGCTAAGTGCTCATGGAAATACGACAAATGCCGAAGAGGTCCCTAGTAGGATCAAAGGCGTTGATCGTCCGCTAGTCCGCCCAGTGTAGCAACCATTCATTGAATGGCTCGGCAGCCAGGTTTGTCTGTTGCAGTCCAGGGAAGCAGTTTGGGTGATGCGAGCACTATAAACATGGAACGTGCACACCCAGCAACGATGGATCCGAGGATAGTACGGAGGAAGCCTGTCAGTCCGGTAGCTAGCTCGTCCAGGTCTATCCGGACAGCGAGCGAGAGAGGCCCCCTCTCTCTTATAACAACATCTGCGCCGCGATGTTGTTGTATGTTCATTTGTTAGTCGGAGCATACGTCCACTTCTCCTTCTCGGGACGCTCCGACGCGGCTGTTCTATTGGCTTCCTCATCCTCACGTCAGCACACACGACCGCACCTTGGCTATGTGACCACAGGTTTCCAGGGGACGTTCGCATATTATATAAATGCAGGAATGAACATCCCTGGAGCTCCTGCTTCGCCGACCAAGGAATCCACGTCGACCAGGTCACTCCATCCGCTAGCCAAGGACACGAGGCCTTTCCAATTGGGACGTTCGCATATTATATAAATGCAGGAATGAACGTCCCTGGAGCTTCCAGTGGCTATTTACGTAAGACCTCGTCTAAACAGGCATCATTGAGGAACAAGAACAGGGTAATGTTTCCGTGATGTCTTTGAAAAGTGTGCTTCTGGCGTCACAGTCAAATGAAGAGCTATCGGCAAAAGTGCTCATGCAGATATGTCAATTGCCTAAGAGGTCCCAAGTAGGATCGACGGCTTTGGCATCCGCTAGCTCGCCCGGTGTAGCAACCATTCATCAAATGGCTCAATGACTCAGAATTGGAGGGTGAAGATTCATTCGCTCAATACAGACATCCTCTTGTCAAATCAAGTGAAACAAGAGATTCAGACTTGGACAGATATTCAGTGGTTAACTCTGGATTTCCACTGCAATTGCCGGATCCGAGTTTTACAATTATGACGGATGCCAGTCAAACAGGTTGGGGCGCAACATTGAGCCCAACGGATTGAAGTGCCAGGGTCTTTGGGATCCGCAGTTCCTAATCAAGCACATAAACATCAAAGAAATGATGTCAATTTGGCTTGCGCACGTCATTGGATGAACGTTATTCAGAATGCACACGTGCAAATTCTGTCCGACAGTACGACGGTAATAGCGTATATTCAGAACCAGGGAGGCACTCATTCCATTCTGTTATTCAAGTTAACAGAATGACTCCTTCTGTTTGTACTAGAACATCAAGTTCTCCTATCGGTCCGTCATTTTCCGGATCGTCTGAACGTATTAGCGGACTCCCTGTCAAGGAGGGGTTGCTTGTTGCAGTCAGATTTGCTACCAATGGGAGCGGCCAATGATAGACTTATTTGCGATGCATCTCAACAATCAGTTGCAGACGTATGTGTCACCATGTCCGGATCCTTGAGCGTTTGCAGTAGATGCTCTATCGATCTTGTGAGACGGAATGCTAGGATATGCGTATCCTCCAGCACCGTTGATTCAGCAGATATTGCTCAAGATAAAACAATCTCATTGCAAAATTCTGCTGGTAGCATCTCTGTCTCCACAGAGACCGTGGATTAATCTACTCAGGTGTCCATTGTGGGACATGATATGGAGGCTTCCTCCACATTTCGGTCCATTCTATTGCTAGATGGATTCAATTAACTATCCGTACTGCTTATGATAAATTATCTTTAACTCAGCAGTCTGTGCTTAAGATTTCAGCTCATGAAGTAAGAGCTCTCTCTACATCTTGAGCTTACGCTAATAGTGTTGCTATTACAGATATAATGAAAGCTGCATATTGGTCTCAGCCTTCCACTTTCACAAATTTTTATCTTAGAAATATTGAGTCCATTCTGGAGATCTGCATTGCTTAGGTCCATTATCTGTTGCTCAGAATGTCGTCCACTGAACAGTTGCAACTAAAGTTATGCAGGCTTTCTGTTCCGGCAGTGACTCTGTCCTGCTGCCCTCTTTGCTCTGGGGTATTTGACCCAGGGCAAGGGGAAGGGGGGGGGGTGTTCCCTTAGGTCTCCTGCTTTATAGTGAAAAGCAAAGTGTTGCTCGGTGTGAAGCATTTGTATATGTCACATGTCATACGGGCGTTAATATACAATCCTCAGACACTTTTAATGAGTATAAAGAGTTTCATTTCTCTGGACTTCCTTTATTTATTGGCTTTCCTTTATAAGTAATTAGTATACCAGGTTATACTGGATGTTAATAGAGATCATTGATGTTATTGTGCTCAATTACAGAATGGTGCTTGTGTCTTTCTTTTTGATGCAAATAAGAAAGATACATGTAAAGCCTATTTCTCTTTTTCTCCTCGAGGGGATAATTCTGTTATATGTAGTTGAGCCTATTGGATTTTCCTTTATGTCCTAGGCCCTCCAACCTTTTTACTATTCAGCTAATTTTGGATCATTGGTACAGTATAAAAATGTTAAAGAATTTATAGTAACTTATATATTTTTTATACTTACCAATGACCCAGATGTGGATGGCCCTCCCATGAGTTCGGAACTCATACCTCCCCGCTGAGTACATAACGTCTACCAGGCACTGGTTGTAAGAATGATAATTGCGCCAATTTCGAGACCTCCTTGACACTGCGCATGTGCAGTAGAGTAAAAGTATGGAGGACCATATAGGACATGTAATTTTCAGCTTTTGATGCAAATTTTGGGGATTGGGGGGGTAAAATTTGTGTTTGGCCCTAAATATTTAAGAGTTAGCACCAGCTTAGTTGGGCAGGTTTGCTGGTTTTTTAATTAGCAGGTTTGCTCAATTGAGCTGGTTTGCTGCGGAATATATGAATACGCAGCCCTGGACCAAAATGGTCAATCCTGCTTATGCCATCTTGCAGGCACCTTGTTCTCCCGTGAGGTGCGATCTGAAGGCCTCGAAGGAAGGAATCCTGACAGTTGAGAACAGACTGGGTCCTGGTTAGGACAGACCTCCGGGATGGAGATCAGGTCAAAAACTCTGCTTTGGCCCTGATCTTCATCGTGGAGGTTACTTGTTCAATACACTGTTTTGGCCCCAACTTCAGGAATAGAAGGATGGTTGGATGGTCCGTTCTGGCCAATCGGGAGCCCCCACCCCCAAAAGTACTGGGTGTCACGTCGGGGGGGCATTTGGTGGCCATTCAATCAGTCATTTCTTTTAATCACATACCATTATTGCCATTGTGTACTGTTTTTAAACACCTTATATTTTAACTACTTAGTTTTGCTGTACTGTCTGTTTTGGTTATGCGTGGCAACCTTTTATTACAGTGTTTTATTCAGTGATCGATTGGATGGCCGCCATCTGAAGACCTGGCACTTCCATACATGGGCCAATCAGTCAGTGGTATGCCTCGGCATCAACACTGACTGAGTATACTGCTCCATACCAGGTATGTGGGAATACTTGCAACCCGGTGGGTTCACTGCTTTGCAGTAACCCTACCCCTTGTTTTACTCCGTTGTTGGTATGACCCGGGGCAGTGAACAACATAAAACTCAAACATGGATACAACCAACAAAAAACAGAAACAAGGTCGCGATTTTCTATCCTCAGATTCGTACTCTGACTCAGATCATCATGTTCAACTTCCATCGCAAAAATTGCCAAAATTCATCATTATATATGCAGCAGCTGAAGATAAAAAAAAGCAACTAACATCAATCCTTTAGCATTAGAAAAGGCCATTAAAGGCATAGCTGGCACCGTAAAAGGTGTTAAGAAGCTCAGAATAGGTGCTCTTTTGATTGAATGCAACAAAGAATGTCAAGCATTAAATTTACTGAACACAACAAAGCTTGTAGATATCGAGGTGAACGTCTTTCCGCATCGCACCCTCAATAACAGCAGAGGTGTAATAAGAACTAAAGAATTATCAGGCATTGATGTACTTGAAATTCAAAAAGAACTACAACCACAAGGTGTTTCGGATGTGAAAAATATTACAATAAAGAAAGATGGATCAGTCATAAAAAACCAACACTTACATTCTAACATTTGACTCTTCTCAACCACCAAAATCTATCAAAGTAGGATATATGAACGTCAAAGTGGATTTGTATATTCCAAATCCACTTTGATGCTTCAACTGTCAAAAGTTTGGACACGGACAAAACAATTTTGGGGGGAAAACTGTTTGTTTCAAGTGTGGTCAAGAACACCAAGACCCTTGCACAAATACCGTTAAATGTTGCAATTGCCAGGGTAGCCATGTGGCTGCTTCTAAAGACTGCCCAATTTGGAAAAAAGAGAAACAAATTCAAAAAATTAAGTGCGAAAAGCAGGTTAGTTTCAAAGAGGCAAGAGATATTGTAGCATCAATGCCTGGTGTGAATACTTCTTCGCTGTCATATGCTCCAAAAGTATCACAAAAATTACCAACTAAGTCAGCAGGGTGTTAAACTGAATACACGTGGCTCACAGGAAATATACCATCTTTAGTGAAAGCCTTCACAATAGAACAAAGAGAATCATCGTCCACCCAATCAAATACAACTACCCAAACAACTGAGAAAATACCAAGTCCTAGACAAAACCCAGACCAAACAAAAGACATACCTCAGTTAGAATGCAAAACACAACAAAATACCAAAGCAGAAAAGAATGATAAGTCCAGCAAATCAAAACCAGATACACAAAGATCTCAACAAAATCTGAGTCAGAGTCAGAGATGGCAACAAGCAAAAGACAAACAGAAAAGGAGTCTGATAGACCACCTAAATGCCTTCAAAATGTTGTAACGAGCAACATGTTTAAAGGCATTGAAGAAATGTCTGTCGATGACTGCATCAATGACACGTTTTCTTCCAAACAGCGCCAGAATAGTTCTCGGGGGAAAGTCCCCACGTAAGACATCACCAAAAAGAAACACTGGGGCAATTTCGCCCATACGTCCACCATCCAAATCACCACTCAAACATGGATAATACACACAAGCAAAATATTATACAGTGGAATTGTCGAGGTTTTAGAGCAAATTTTAATGAACTTGGTCTTCTAACCCAAAAATATCAACCTGCAGCCTTTTGCCTGCAGGAAACTCTTTTAAAGAAACCCGAGGCTCGGGATCGTTCGGCTTTTAAGCATTATACTTTGTATAATGCTTGGGCAGATGAAACTGATCTTCATATTCGTGGAACGTCCGTCTTAGTTAGAAATGACATTATTCACAGTACTGTATCTTTGCAATCAAATTTACAGGCTGTGGCGGTACGCCTAACTTTAGACACGACAATTACATTATGTTCTATATACGTTTCACCAAGTAAAACCCTACAGCTGAATGATCTTGTGCTGCTGGTACAACAGCTCCCAACCCCATACATTTTGTTGGGTGATTTTAACGCACATAGCCCCCTTTGGTAATTCCTGCATCCAAGAGGATGCAAAAGGTAAAACTATAGAAGAGTTCATTACAAAATATGACTTGTGTTTGTTTAATGATGGTTCAGACACTTATCTGCACCCCGCATCTGGTTCGTATACATCAATTGATCTTTCAATTGCATGCCCTTCTATCTTCCTCGATTTTTCGTGGAAGGTAGAAGATGACTTGTGCGGGAGTGATCACTTTCCAATTGTGTTGGAGAGTGTAGTTCCGGCGGCCGATGAGAGAGTGCCCCAGTGGAACTTTAAAAAAGCTGACTGGGACACTTTTTCATCGCTTTGTTCTGAATGCCTCACATGGGAGAAATTTCAAGATAGTGCTGACCAAATAGAACATTTTACAAACGAGTTGCTTGACTTTGCAAACAGTCATCCCTAAAACCTCGGCAAATCCAAAACATTTCACCAAACCATGGTTTGATAATGAATGTAAACAGGCTATAAAGGATCGTAAAAAAGCTGAAAGGGAATTTAACAAGTCACCAACTACATATAATTTAGACAAACTTCGTATAAATCGGGCAAAAACAAGACGACATATAAAACAAAAAAAGAAAAGTTCGTGGGAATCTTAATTTCTAAGATTAACCAAAACACTAAAATTTGGAAAATCATTAAAAAGATTAAAGGAAAAGAAACAAAATCAACTGTACAACACCTGAAGGAAAACAACACCTCAATTACATCTAAAACAGAAATTTCAAATACTTTGGCCTCCACATTTTCAAAACATTCGTCGTCTAAAAATTGTAATCCAGAATTTATCAAAATTAAAAAACAGCAAGAAAAACAAAAGATCAAATTTATCCTCCAACAATCTAGAAAATTACAATGAACCTTTCTCTATGAAAGAGTTACGTAACTCTTTGCATAGAGCAAAGGATACTGCCACTGGTCCCGATGAAATTCACTACCAAATTTTAAAGCATCTGCCGCAATCTTCACTAGAACTTTTATTATTAATTTTTAATGGCATTTGGGTGACTGGCCAGTTTCCACCATCCTGGCGTAAAGCAACAATAATTCCTGTTCCTAAGCCTGATAAAGATCACAGCAACCCAAGTAACTACAGGCCTATTGCCTTAACCAGTTGTCTGTGCAAAACCATGGAAAGGATGATCAGTGATCGGCTTGTCTGGTTTCTGGAATCAAACAATCTGCTTGCGGATGTTCAGTGTGGTTTCAGAAGCCAGAGAAGTACTGTGGATCATTTGGTCAGACTTGAAACGTTTATTAGAAATGCTTTTGCTAGAAGAGAACATGTGGTCGCCATCTTCTTTGATCCAGAGAAGGCATATGATACAACATGGACGTATGGGATTTTAAAAGATCTTTTTAACATGGGGTTGAGAGGACGTATGCCTCTTTTTATTGAAAACTTTTTAAAGGACCGCCAGTTTCAGGTTCATGTTGGGTCACCGTTATCTGATCCTCACGAGCAGGAATTGGGGGTTCCTCAGGGTAGTATTTTATCCGTTACCCTTTTTAGTCGAGTTGTGACGAAGTCAAACTCGACTTATAGTTTGGTGAATGGCGGGCGGGCGGGCGTAAACAATTGGTTTCCGGATGATAACTTGATAGTGGTTCAACTCACATTCATTAAACTTAATACGTAGGTTGGTCTTGGTGGGAGGAAGAACCCTATTGATTTTGGACATGCTACGTAGTAAATCTTAAACAATTGGTTTCCGGATGATAACTTGATAATGGTTCGACTCACATTCGTGAAACTTCATAGGTATATTGGCCTTGGTGAGGGGAAGAACCCTATTGATTTTGGACTCGCTACGTCAAAGGTCAAGGTCAACGTGACCTTGAACATAGTAAATCGCAACAATTCCTTTCCGGATGATAACTTGATAGTGGTTCAACCTACATTCATGAAACTTCATAGGTGGGTTGGCCTTGGTGCGGGGAAGAACTCTATTGATCTTGGACTCACCAGATCAAAGGACAAGGTCACAGTGAACTTTAACATAGTATATCGCAACAATTGGTTTCCGGATGATAACTTGATAGTGGTTCAACCTAGAGTCATGAAACTTCATAGGTGTGTTGGCCTTGGTGCGAGGAAGAACCCTATTGATCTTGGACTCACCAGGTCAAAGGTCAAGGTCACAGTGACCTTGAACATAGTATATCGCAACAATTGGTTTCCGGATGATAACTTGATAGTGGTTCAACCTAGAGTCATGAAACTTTACAGGCGTGTTGGCCTTGGTGCGAGGAAGAACCCTATTGATGTTGGACTCACCAGGTCAAAGGTCAAGGTCACAGTGACCTTGAACATAGTATATCGCAACAATTGGTTTCCAGATGAGAACTTGATAGTGGTTCAACCTAGAGTCATGAAACTTCATAGGTGTGTGGGCCCTGGTGCGGGAACGGTTGTCACAACTCGACATTGGATCGGTGATCCTGAGCGGCATTTTTTCGATTAAAATTAATAGTATCATCGATGCAATTGAAAATATGGTACACTCTTCATTGTATGTCGATGATTTTTTAATCTGTTATAGCAGTAAAAATATGAATGCTATCGAGCGCAAACTTCAGCTGTGTTTGAATAGGATTAAAAAATGGGCCACAGAAAATGGTTTTAAATTTTCAAAGTCAAAAACGAACTGTGTTCACTTTTGTAAACTTCGGAAACATCACCTTGATCCGGAGTTAAAAATCGATGGTAGTCCTATTAAAGTTGTTAAGGAAGTGAAATTCTTAGGTTTTTTGTTTGACAACAAACTGAGTTTCACTTCCCACATAAAACAACTAAAAATTAAATGTAAGAAAGTACTGAACCTGCTGAAAGTTGTTGGTAGCACTGATTAGGGTGTTGACCAAAAAACTTTGCTCCATTTGTATAGATCACTTGTTCGATCAAAATTAGATTACGGTTGTATAGCTTACGGTTCTGCAAGGAAATCATTTCTCAAACCACTTGATGCAATTCACAATAGTGGTATTAGAATTAGTCTAGGGGCTTTTCGAACATCCCCAATAGACTCGATGCTTGTTGAAGCAGAGGAGCCTTCTCTTGGGAAGCGCAGAATTAAATTGTCTCTCCAGTATGTGTCTAAACTTTTGGCCAATCCTTCAAATCCTGCTTATAATTGTGTTTCAGAACCTCAGAATGTTGAATTTTTTAACCGCCACCAGAAACATATTCCTCCATTGGGAATTAGAATTAAACCCCATATGGAGTCTGCCAAAATTGAATCTGATTCTATAATAGAAAACTGTAAATCACTTATTCCTCCTTGGCATTTTAAAAAACCTACAGTTATTTTGGACCTTGCTTCTACTAAAAAATCTGATACCAATTCCTTGCAGTTCAAACAAAAATATGCCGAAATAAAGTCCAGGTATAGTGCATATACAAGGATCTATACAGGTGGATCTAAAGATGGTGACAAAGTATCATCAGCTGCTGTTACTGGTTATCACATCACCTCAGTCAGAATACCGAATCAGAGTTCTATTTTTACAGCTGAAGTTAAAGCTTTACAGCTCGCACTTGAACACATCGAAAATGTACAGGAAAAGAAGTCGATTATTTTTTCTGACTCTCTTTCCTCTTTACTTGCTTTACTCAACACCAAGTTGAAGAACCCTTTAGTTTTGGAGCTTCATGAGAAGTTAACAACTCTCATTTCTGACCAATCTGATGTCGTGTTTTGCTGGTTACCCAGACATGTAGGTATTGCTGGTAACATCAGAGCAGACAGTGCAGCAAAACAGGCTTTAACCAAGCCTCTCACTGATTTTACAATTCCATTCAGTGATTTCAAGCCTTATATCAGTAGTTACATCAAATCTGTGTGGCAAGCGGAATGGGATGGAGCGACAAATAACAAGCTTCATCGCTTTCGACCAATCAGTTCAGATCTCTACCCATCTAGTAACCTTTGTAGAAAGGATCTTGCAATTTTGACACGGTGTCATATTGGTCATACACAACTAACACATTTTTTCTTGTTGGAGGGTACTGTGCAACCAGAATGTATTCCCTGCCAACAAGTGTTGTCAGTGGAACACATTCTTTTACATTGTACTGATTTTAATCTTAGTAGACGACAGTATTTTATTGTTGTGTCTCTTCGAGACCTATTTTACAGAACAAATCCTCATAAAGTTCTGTCGTTCTTGAAATAAATCAACCTTTTTAATAAATTTTAAAATTGTCTTTAATCTTTTAATCAGGACTCTTCAAGTCTCAATTCATCAGGTTGATTTTGGAGTTATTCACTTCTCTTCTTTCATCACCCTCTGTTGTTTTATTCACTTTGGTCTTTGACAGATCTCTTCTAGTTATTTTCTATTTTTAATTGGTCTTTTTACTTCATAATTGAAAATGTGTTTTTACTTTCCACTGTTTTCTCGCCATGATATAGCCTTGGCTGCTGATGTGGCATTAAGCACCAATAAATAATAATAATAACCAGCTAAGTCTGGGTCATTGGTAAGTATAAAAAATATATAAATTACTATAAATTTTTTAACTTTTCTGCACAGTGATAGAAGAGAAGGGAGACAACTGTAATATCTTGTCATTTACCTTAGAAATAAATTAACTCAAACTGTTAATAATGTTTAAATAACAAAAGTTATTAAAAGCCTTTTTAACTACGCTTTTCAATTCAAATCGGGCATTCAGAAACAATGAATGACCAAGGTTCTTATGTAAACATAAAATTTATTTTAAATACTTTAAATATTTTTTTTTAAAAGAATATACCTTCTCTAAAAGAGAAGAACACTCTCACAATGTGTAATCCTAAATTCCAAATCCACTACAACATCATTCGCACCTCTGACTTCGGCACTCGCACCTCTGACTTTGGAGTGTGAACACCTTGATTAGCAATCATGGAAGCACTGGAATTACCAGAAAGACTCGTCAAAACCATCTCAGCTCTGGGCATCTCTTTCCCTGTCACCTGAACTGTCGAGGAGACAAGTAAGAGAGTCCACCTGAACTTGGAATTTGTTGTAGAAGATACGACACCTACTCCTTTGGGTAGAGGTAGTACCTTTCGTGAGAGGAACCCCTCTCACACTGGTCCTTACCTAAAGGAGTCTGGAGGCCCTGAGAAGAGACTGAAGAGAAAAAGGAAGAGTCCATCTACCAAGCAAAGGAGCACCCGACGCCTGGAGGCCTGAAGGAAGAAATTGTGGTACATGTAATGAAATCGACAAATTCGCCTGTTTGCCGGATAGACTTAGAGAGTCGAAAAGGGCCACCAGTCGAGTTCCATCCCAGCAAGGGAGTTTGATCAGATTACACAAACACAGTAAAACCATTTGGACACTTTTTACTGGCTCTTGTAGTTTAGTTTTCTGGTATGCCATAAAAATCAGAACGTAGCGGAAAATCGAAAAACCACACAGTTTTAGTGCATGCCAAAACTGGTCGAAATAATATTCCAATTAACATGACAGTGATGGCCATGATGTATTGTCAGGTATTGACTGCCTGTTCATTATTAATTAACAGGATATTGTTCAGTTGCATCACCCTGTTAACTGGTAGAGTGCTGGAAGCCCATATTTGGGCTTTATTCTGAAGTACCGGTACCGCAATTTAAAGGCTTCATATTCTGTGGATGTGCTTCAGATTATCTTCGAAGTGATATTATTTTATCTGCAAGGATTTGCCTTGCCTAATGGCACTCTCTCATAAATTGAAACAAGGGAAAGATGCACAAAGAAATTTTAAGGACCAAAAATAATTTAGCAATCTACTAGTTAATTTGTCCACCTCTTTTCACAAAAGTGATGGGCTACAGTATCCAGTTTTCCATTCCTCACTCAATCTCCCCTGCCTGTCTGACTTGTTTTGTCCCTCCATCCAGTCATATCTCAGGAACTACAAGGAGCTTGACAAAATTTTGCTGGAACACACTTTGTCGACACTCCACACTTTTCAACACCACAAGATTTTTGTCCATTGTATGATTTGAGAGGTAATGGCCTTGGTGTACATTCAGAAAAAGTTTTAGAAGTATTTGAGGTTTTGGGTTTCCATGCGATAAAAATTTTTTGAAACAACTTGTTTTCAAACTTCAAGAATGTTATATCTTTTACGAAATACATGTAGAGGTTGAATTTTATTTCAGCTCTTGTTCCTATTGTAGTTCAGGAGTAATTGCCCTTGAAGTGGAAGAAATTGACTGGAGTTTTTCCTAGGTTTCCATCTCATAAAGTCTTTCGAACAACCAATTGTTTTCAAACTTCTGTAATACTTTAACTTTGATAAAATAAAGGTCAAGTTCGATCGATGTACTTTGGGAATAATGCCCTCGTGAATCAGATAAAGATAATGAAAAATCAAGAGTTTTTTGTAGTTCGCATCAAATAAAATCTGTTTTAAACAATTAATTTCAAACTCTTGGAATATTTTATAGTTGATGGAATACAGGTGATGTTTGAGTTTTGCCTTTGTGCCAAATGTAGTTTTGGAGTTATACTCCTTGAATTATAAAAAAGTCAAATTTGTGCTTTTGTTTGGTTTTTGTTATGTATAAAAATCTTTTAGAAACAACCTTTCATTTTCAAATGTCAGAAGCCTCTCACCTTTTTATGAAATACAGTTCAAGTTTGATTTTCACTCTTGCCTCTATTGTAGTTTAGGAGTTATGCCCCATGTATTAGAAAAAAATGACAAAATTTGAGTTTTACATTGGTTTCTGTCAGATAATGTCTGTATCAAAGAACTAATTGTTTCTAAGCTTCTGCATTGTATCAAGTTGGTATTTGCATTTGTGCCTGTTGTAATTTTGGAATTATGGTCCTTGGAGCAGGAAAAGTGCTGAAATCAGTGTTGTTTCTTGGCTTCCAAGGAAAATATGTTTCAAATTACCAATTGTTTAAAACTTCTACAACATTTTGGTTTGATGGAATACAGAAAAGTTCGCATTTGTGCTTAATATAGTTTGGTGTTATGCCCCATGAAGTATAATAAAAATGGTAAAATGTTTATTTTACTTTGATTTCTCTCAGATGAAATCTGTGTTAAACAACAAAATGTTTTCAAACTGTTCGATCAACACAAATTGTCTACAAGATGTTGATGTTTGAGATTGCGTTTCTGGGTCACAGGGTCTAAGGTCGAGGTCGCTTATTATACCCCCACTTTCGAAGAAAATGGGGGCATACTGGATTACGTGCGTGCATCTGTCCGTCCGTCCGTCTGTCTGTCCGTCCGTCCATCCATGCGTGAGTCCGGCCGAAAATATTCATAACTTAAGTAAATTATTATTTTTTATAATATTTGTTGGTCATAGGTATGCCCACACTAGTTATTTTTTTTTTTTTTTTTTTTTTATTACTTGTTCACTTAGAAATTGTGTCCTTCCGAGCCAAATTTTGTTCAGCCTATATCTCGGGTATCGAATGTTCTATTGCAATGAAATTTGCCATGAACACTGCTTATGGTATAGGCTTTAAAAAAGGATTCAACGATATTTCTCACATTCTCCTTTTTAGAGTTATCCCCCCCTTTTTGACTTAGAAATTAGAGGAAATAGGGGATTTAAGTTTGTTCAAATCGAGTTCATGAGTTAATATTTGGGTTCCCTATGGGTGTGCAGTATTCCAATATGAGGGAATTTCTTTGAAAATCTTCTTCTCCTGAACCATCTTTTAGAATCTTATGATACTTGGTACACAACATCTCGGGCGGGGGGGGGGGGGGGGATGTTCAGATTCAAGTTTGTTCAAATCTGATCCCTGGATTAATATATAGGCTCTCTATTGGGGGTGGGGGGGGGGGGATGCAGTGACATAACAACCTTTGGAAATTTGGCAGTGCTTGTCGAAAGCTAATAGGACTGGAAGCAGTCTGAAAGACCTGTGATAATAATCATCTGACATGGACACTAGAGTTATGAATAATTTCATGACTTCATTCGTCTGTATTGTTGATGAACTATGATTCTATGACTAACTGAATGTGACCCAAAATACTTCTTTGAACCACTTTGTCAAATGAGCAATTAAGGCCCTTGGGGCCTCTTATTTTGTTTCTATGCAATAAATTTAGTTTCCTTTCAGATACTAAACTTCAGTGTTTAAACAGTTTGGGTGTCGATACACTAAGTTTTCTTTTTGCATACAAAAAACTATAACTTCATACATAGATTGCCTATGAGATATTGATCACTTGCATTGTGTCTGTTCAATAGGCCAAAGAGTAACAAATTGCACAAAAGTATTCTGGAAATTGTTCTTGAAGAGATTAATGGATAATTTTTTTTTAAATTCTTGAAATAATAGCTTTTCCCTGGGAACACCAGGAGTGTAGTACTGCATGTTCACTGTGGTAAACAAGTCTGCTTTGCTGGTAAAATACCAATGCCTGGGATGGAAATCCTCCAAAGTGGACAGCATAGCTATAAATGATTGCCTATATTCAACTTCATCCCAATGTTGCAGTCATGAGATCACCCCATAATGCTGAAAGTGACCTTAAACAACAATAAATAAATATGAATAAACTACATAGCTGTTAATTGTAAGAGCCATGCTGAGAATAAAATGCTTCATTTTTTTTAATGTTTTAGAATTTTGAAAAGCAACAACAAACAATAAATCAACTACAGGATGAAAAGAATCAGTCAAGAAAAGTATTACAGTCGGCAAGAAATAAAATCAATGGGCTGAAAAATCAAAGTGAACAATACAGTATAGAAAATACAGAACTGAAGCAAAAAATTACCAGCTTAGAAGAAAGTTCAACAGGTAGTTTTTCTCACTTGATTCATTTTAATAAATACAATTGACCAAATCCAGCCAGCACTGAAAACCAAAGTCAGCATTCAAAACATATAGCAACAATGTCTACGTCAAGTTCGATGACCACCGGCATCTCCTGAAAATTATGGGAGTTATGGCGCTTTGTTATAAAAATATCCCATAAATCTTATTTCTGGCATAACTTGAACAATAGTTAATGGAGTTCAATTCTTTTGGGTATATGTCTCTACAACAACAATATCTGCTTCAAGTTCGATGACCACCAATATCTCTTTAAAATTATGGGAGTTATTGCCCTTTGTTTAATAAAAAAAATATTGTGTAATGCTTGTTTATGGCATAACTTGAATAATAGTTAACAAATTTCAATTCTTTTTGGTGTATGGCTCTATAGCAACAATGTCTACATCAAATTCGATGATCAGCGATATCTGATGAAAATTATGGAGCTATTGCCCTTTGTTTAATAAAAAATATTGTGTAATGCTTGTTTATGGCATAACTTTAATAATAAAAACCAGATTTTATTTCTTTTCAGTGTATGTCTCTATAGCAACAATGTCTACGTCATGTTTAATGACCAGACATATCCGTTGAAAATTATGGGAGTTATTGCCCTTTGTTAAAAATATTGTGTAATGCTTGTTCATGGAATAACTTACATTAGTAATCAAATATCAAATTTTTTTGTTGGTATAGATCACTTTGGGAACAATGTCTACCTCAAGTTTGACGACCACCATTATCCGATGAAAATTGTTATTGCCTTCAACCCCCCACCCCATGCCAATTAGGCAATTTTTTCGCGGGATTTAGAGTGGAACATACAGGAAAAAAAAATGTTTTCTTCTATAACCTCAAACCTCTACCCCCATGTCACTCAGGCAGTTTTTTTTTATTTGCTCCAAAATGCATTTTGAAGGATTTAGATTGTTATCCCAAGTGTATTCTTCCTTGAGAACTCGATTGCAATAAAACATTTATCTTGACTTTGTTTTTGCTTCATTGTTGACTGACTGTACAGGCTACCAGCTATAATGTACAAACACTGTTAAATCATCTATAGCTGTGTACATGGGTTAATGGAAACTGCGTGCCCACAGATAAATAAAGCAAACAAAACTACTCTGACCCAATTCCCCCACCCAACCTGGAAAACAAATCAAAAGCACTACCTACTAGTATAGTACATGTGTTGAAATTCAAAAGGCAAAGTCAGATATTCTCTGTAACTTGTATGATGAAAATGCTTCCCTATGCACAGGCAGAATTAACACAAACATAATAAACTTGAAAAGAGTTATAAAAACATTGCAGGTTGGAAATCCTTGGTTGCATGCATTGAAATAGATTGAATCCATGGGCAGATGTCCTTAGTATCATAGGATACTGCTAGCCTCTATATTGACCATTGTCAAAATAAGGCCAGCACAGATGTTACCCAAACAAATTCCAGAGAAGAAATTACCATAGTGCAGGTGACATCTGATATGAGTGAAACATCTCAAATATTGGGTCACACACTTGACTAATGATGCATATTAATAAATACTCCCCAAAAGAAGCTAGTTTGTTTTGCATTGCCTATATTCTCATATTAATGGGAAGAGATATCAGAATTCTCCTAATTAATATTCTAAGACACATTTTTTAACCATTATAATCATGAAATTGTATCAAAATCTTATCACTCAGGTCTTAGCAGCTCCACTTTTGGACTTGGTGCTTTATCCTTACTGTCATCCCCACCCCAGGGAAGCAGAGCAGTGCTTGTTTTCTGTGGTAAGTTAGTTGCACTCTTGGTAAAATGGAAACTGGTAACAAATGCCTGTGGTGAAAGTCCTATAAAGTAGGCAGCATAGCTGTAGTCGATTGACTAGACTGGACTTCATACCTATTTTGCAGTCATGATGTCACTGTAGATGCTGAATTTGACCTTAAACATCAATCAATTAATAAATAAATAAATTTTTAGTATCGAGGGCTCAATCTTGACTCAAGTTTATATACATGTACTTACATATCATGGTGATGATAAATATTGATACTTGTATGCATTATCCATTTTAACCTATACGAGCATAAGTCTGATTAAGGTGGGTAAACTCTGTATCTGTTACCCTTTATGTAACAGATCGGCTGTATTTGTCCATATAATTAACAAATTGGGAAGTTGGAAAAAAATTATATTTTTATACTGTACCAATGACCCAGACTTAGCTGGTGCTAACTCTAACAAAACCAGGGCCAAACACAAATTTTGCCCCCCAATCCCCAAAATTTGCATCCAAAACCAAAAGAAATCATGTCCTATAGGACCTCCATACTTCGCCCCTACTGCGCATGCGCAGTGTCAAGGACGTTCCGAAATTGGCGCCAATTATCATTTTCTCTGTTTGGCCCTTCATCAGTCAACATCTCACTGATCTTTGTGCTTGTAAATCTCAGTTTAAAGGATGCCAGACACGTAATTATTGGAGAAATGGTGATTCTAAGGAGGATATAGAAGGAGGAGAGGAAAAAGGAGTGACAAAAAATAATCAGGGCTGTACTTAAAAATTTTTATGAAATTATGTTAAGTTGCCTATTTTCGAGGCATGGGCCTCTTGTTGTCATTCTTGCTAAAAAGTTGCACTGCTTATTCAGTGTTTCCTCTCCCCTGGCCTTCTAAGTCCCCCCTTGCAATTCTCCCATGCTTTTGGCATATTTTTGAGAAAGTTCATTTCTAAAATTCTCTTGGGAGAGTTGCTTGGTTACAGAATGTTTTCTGTTATTTTCCCCATAGTTACGTTTTCACCCATGGGTGTATAAACGTTGTGTTCTGCATCTTCCATCTGATGTTCTGCAGATTCTCCCCTGGGAGTCTCTGTCTTGCATCAGATAGAGTGTAATTTTGATGACTGATTTCGGGCCAGTTTTTTCAGTGCCTGGAGTCATGTTTTCTGGTGTTTTACACTGTTTGTTTACATTGGCAACAGTCTCTTTTGAGGGGGGCTGTTTGCCTTTGGTGTAGTTTATCTCACTATAAGATACATTTTTATTATCCGTAAGTGTTGCATTAATTATTTAATATGAATTTAAAATTTTTGACCACACTTAGCCATCGGATCCATCGGGGCTCAACGTTACTTTTCAGAAACTTGGGCTTCGCTCAAAAAATATTTTTCAAAAATTATTTTGATTTGCAATTGTTTTTTCATTATTAATGGATCATGTTATTATGTATCTTTGTGTCAGGGGTTTGTGCGAGTAACTAGGACTTGTTGTTGACTTTTCACAATGAAAGGATATTGTTCAATTTGTAATAGGAAGAAATCTTCCTCTGACTTTCATGATCATTGTATTAATTGTAGTCAGTGTTCTCGCACTAATCCCTGTTCTATATGTCAATATTGGGATGACAAACATTGGAAACGTGTGTCACGGTATGTTGTTACTGGAGAAAGGGCTATGCCGGCTCTTTCTCCGCAAGGTCACTCTACTCTCTCAGTTTCTATTTCAGAGGAACAAGAACACGGTGATGTTTCCATGTTATCTTCCGCAAGTGCGCTTCCGCCGTCACAAATGAATACAGAGCTAGCGGCAAAAGTGCTCATGGAGATTAAACAAATGTCGTCCGCTAGCTCGCCCGGTGTAGCGTCCATTCACCGAATGGTTCGGCAGCCAGGTTTGTCCGATGCGGTCCAGGAGGAAATGTTGGGTGATGCGAGCACTTTAAACATTCAACGTGCACACCCAGTGACGGCGGATAGTAGGCGAGATCGGAGGAAGCCTTTGAGTCCGGTTCCTAGCTCGTCCAGGTCCAGCCGGGCCGCGAGCGAGAGAGGCCCCTCTCTCGTACAACAACATCTGGGACCAGATGTTGTGGTACAAAATGTGTCGCAAGCGGAGCATACGTCCGTCGCTCGGGACGCTCCGTTGTATAGGCAGTCTGCGGAGACTGCTCAGGCTTCTTCTTCTCGTCAGCGCACACGACCGCACCTTGGCTGTGTGACCGCCGATACCTTACCAGCTTCGCCGATCAGAGATTCTTCGGCGACCAGATCACACCATCCGGCAGCCAGGGACACGAGGCCGATGGACTCTGGACGTTCGCATAGAAAAAATATGCGGGAGCCATCAGATGCGGAGCTGCCCTCGGCGAAGCAGCGAAAGACTGCGCCTCCGCAGGTCTCGATGCCGGACGTACTTGTGCAGATAGCACAACTTATTGCAGCATCCCAGCAGCCGACAGAAATGGTGTCGGATCGGGAATTATCCGACGGCGCTGGGTCGGTACGCTCCGCCGAAGCATCGGGGGCGGACGACCGGGAGCATCATGAGGTCCGACCGGATGGTGAAAGGGATACGGATGACTTGGAGCTATCCCTTTCAGAACAACATAAAGCTGCCGTGGACTTCATCCGGCACTTTCTCCCTCAAGTTATTCCGTCGGGCCAGACTGCTGCGGTTCCGGACAAGAGGATTATAGCGTCATTGGACTCTGAATTTTTTGAGCGGTTCAGGGACATCGCTCCCGAGTTTCCGTCGCAGTCCAATAATGTTGCAAGAACATTTGAATTATTGAACGACGCTATATTTAAACTTGCTTCCAAGACGGGGAAAGCAGGTTTCTTGTCCGCCAATACTCTCAACCTGCCTTTCATTAATGCAAGGAATAAATTCGACACGGCAGGACAGGGTATTCCGAGAGTTCCTCTGCGTATGGACGACGAGGCGGAAGACTTAGAGCTATCATTACCGTCGTCGGCTTCTATTCCAAACGCGGTGTTGGAAACAGCTATTTCGTCTAACAGAGCCAGTTTAGATGCCTTATCTTACGCAGATCACCTTACTAAGGCATTATCACTGCGCCTTCAAGGGAAAGAATTTCAGGATATACAATCCTCTTTAAGACTTCTTTCAAGGGCAGTAGCTTATTCCACGTGTAACTCCGCCCTTTCAGTGGCAAACCTGGAGTTGGTTAGACGTGACGCAGCCCTAGCTACATCCACACTCGTGGATACTAAGGTGAAGAACTCTCTTAGAGTCGCTTCGGTCTCCGGAGAACTTCTCTTTGACGGCAAGCTTTCTGCTATTTATGATAAAATTACAAAGAAAGCTTCGGATTCTCTGTTGTTCAAATCTGCTTCTAAGAAGTCGGATACGGCAGACAAGAATAAGACAGGCACTTCTGGGTCTAATGTGCCCAAGAGAGGTTCCTATAGAGGTTCCGGTGCGTCCTCTTGGTCTTATTCGAGAGACCGTCAAGGTAGCGACTCACGTTCGGGACGTCCTTCGAGCCGGGACAACCGGTCGGACGCCCCGAGGTCGACGGGACGAGGTGTGGGTCGTGGAGGATGTGGTTTCTCCTACCACAGGCCTCGCAGGTCCAGGAGGTGATGGCTTAAACCTCTATCGCGTACCGGTTGGCGGAAGGTTGTCGAGCTTTTCACAAGAATGGGCGTCGATTACGGACGACCCTTGGGTAAGAGGAGTGACTTCGGAAGGTCTAAAGATATCCTTCAAACGAAAGCCTCCATTAACTCGAAGTCCGAAATGGACTCAACTTCCGTCAAATCCGCAGAAAAGAGACGCTCTATTATCAGAGGTGCAGTCTCTTTTAATGAAGAACGCGGTAGAGGTCGTAGAAAACCAGGAGAATCCGGGATTCTACAGCCATCTGTTTCTGGTTCCGAAACCAGACAGCTCGTTCCGTCCAGTCATAGATTTGAGCTGGATAAACAAGCTGATCGTCGCTCCGAAGTTTTATATGGAGACGATTCGGTCGGTCAGAGCGAGTATTCGGGTGAACGATTATGCAACAAGCATAGATCTCAAAGATGCGTACTTTCACGTCATGGTACATCCGACATTCAGAAAGTATCTACGCTTCGCAGTCCTAGGAGTGGTGTATCAATTCCGGGCGATGTGCTTCGGATTGAATCTAGCACCCTGGGCTTTCACTCGGGTAATGAACTCGGTAATGATCTATTTCCGAGCTCATTCGTCTGCGGTAACATCGGCCTACCTGGACGACATTCTTCAGATGTACGGCAACGAGTTAACGCTTCAGAACGATGTTCAGAATCTACTTCTATTGCTCCGACGTCTCGGTTTTATAGTAAACGAGAAGTCGGATCTGGTGCCGTCCAAGTCATTCACACATCTGGGAATGAGCTTCGAGACGCACAACAATCTCATTCGTCTGCCGTTAACCAGAGCGAAATTAATCAGTTGTTACGCTCGCTATTGTCTGCACGCGGACAAAGTCACAGCGAGAGAATTTATGAGACTGATAGGTCTGTGCGGAGCCGCTGCGGATCTCATTCCGATGGGGCGGTTACGCACGCGTCCTCTCCAAATTTTCTTGACTCAGAATTGGAGTGTGAAAATTCATTCGCTCGACATAGACGTTCTCTTGTCAGATCAAGTGAAACAAGAGATTCAGACTTGGGCAAACATTCAGTGGTTAACTCAGGGAGTTCCGCTGCAGTTGCCGGATCCGAGTTTTACCATTATGATGGATGCCAGTCAAACAGGTTGGGGTGCATCATTGATCCCAACGGATTCGAGATGCCAGGGTCTTTGGGATCCGCAATTCCTGGGCAAGCACATAAACATCAAGGAAATGATGTCAATTTGGCTTGCGTTACGTCATTGGATGGACATTATTCACAATGCTCATGTCCAAATCCTATCCGACAATACGACAGTAGTGGCGTATATACGGAATCAGGGAGGCACTCATTCAGTTCCGTTGTTCAATCTAACGGAAAGAATCCTTCTGTTTGCACTAGAACATCAGGTTCTTCTTTCGGTCCGTCACATACCGGGTCGTCTGAATGTGCTAGCAGACTCCCTTTCACGAAAGGGGCACTTGTTGCCGTCGAAGTGGACTCTCAACAAACAAGTATTCAATCAGATTTGCTACCAATGGGAACGGCCAGTGATAGATTTATTTGCGACACATCTCAACAATCAGTTGCAGACGTATGTGTCTCCGTGTCCGGATCCAAGAGCATTTGCAGTAGACGCTCTATCGATCTCTTGGGACGGGATGATAGGATATGCGTATCCTCCAGCGCCATTAATTCAGCAAGTATTGCTAAAGATAAAACAATCTCAATGCAAGATTCTGTTGGTAGCATCTCTGTCTCCACAGAGACCGTGGATAAATCTACTCAGGTGTCTGTTGTGGGACCTACCGCAAAAGCTTCCTCCACGGGAGGATCTTCTTTCGCAGGGGAAATCGCGTCAACTCCATCACAACCCGCAAGGTCTCAACCTTCACGTTTTTCCGTTGTGCGGTCCTTCTTGCATGGCAAGCACTTTACAGGACGAGCAGTGGACGCGATTTCTAACTGTAGGAGGACCTCCTCTTCGCTAAACTATGCGGCTAAGTGGAAGGTTTTTCGTCGTTGGTGTAGGGATCATTCTGTAGATATTTTCGATCCCTCTATACCAGACATTGCAAACTTTCTAGTATACTTGTTTGACGAAATCAAACTGCAGCCTGTTACTATTAAGGGTTATAGGTCTATGTTATCTGATACCTATGCACATCATGATAGTTTACAAATTGGATCTAATGTCTCTTTATCTAAGTTGGTTAGAAACTTCTCGATAAATAGACCCAGAACTCTTAGGTTAATTCCTAAATGGAATTTAGCTTGGGTTCTTCTTAAATTGAAGGAAAAGCCATTTGAACCTCTTGGGACAGTAGATTTCAAATTCTTATCTTATAAGACAGCTTTTCTCTTAGCTTTCTCTTCTGCTAGAAGAGTCAGTGAGCTTCATGCACTGTCGGTGGATGATTCTCACTATCGTAGTGTTGGGAACACTATCACCTTCACTACTAATGTGGGTTTTTTAGCTAAAAATCAGGCTCCTAATAAATATCCGGAACCTATTGTCATTAAGGCTCTTCCGTCTTCAGACGGGCGTAGGCCTTTACTCTGTCCTGTTAGAGCGTTACGTATCTATAAACAGAGATCTCAGTTTATCAGAAAGGGACGGAAACGTTTCTTTCTGTCTTTGATGCCTAATAGAATGGACATTTCGGTCCATTCTATTGCTAGATGGATTCAATTAACTATCCGTACTGCTTATGAGAGTTTATCTTCTTCTCAGCAGTCTGTGCTTAAGATTTCCGCTCATGAAGTAAGAGCTCTTGCTACTTCTTGGGCTTACGCTAATAGTATTGCTATTACAGATTTAATGAAGGCTGCTTATTGGTCTCAGCCATCCACATTCACGAATTTTTATCTCAGAAATATTGAGTCCATTTCTGGAGACCTGCATTGTTTAGGTCCGTTATCTGTTGCTCAGAATGTCGTCCACTAAACAGTTGCAACTATAGTTATGCAGGCTTTCTGTTCCGGCAGTGACTCCGTCCGGCTGCCCTCTTCGCTCTGGGCTATTTGACCCAGGGCAAGGGGAAGGGGGGGGGGGGGAGGGTGTTCCCTTAGGTCACCTGCTTTATAGTGAAAAGCAAGGGAATGCCTCCTCCAAAGTCAGTATTTCTGAGTCGCTTCCTGGATGGTTTTAAAGTGTAATATTAATGTTAAAATTCATTCATGTCATATTTTTAAAGTGTAGCTCGGTGTGAAGCATTTGTATATGTCAAGTGTCAAACGGGCATTAATATACAATCCTCGGACACTTTTAAAAGATTATAAAGAGTCTCAATTCTCTGGACTAACTTTATTTATTGGCTTACTTTAAAAATAATTAGTATAAAGGGTTATACTTGATGTTAATAGAGAACATGAATGTTATTGTGCTCAATTATGAAGGGTATTGTATCTTTCTAATTTAACATTAAATAAGAAAGATACATGTAAAGCCTAATACTCCTTTTCTCCTTAAGGGGTTGCCTCTATATTATATAGTTGAGCTTATTGGATTTTCCTCTATGTCCTAGGCCCTCCAGCCTTTTTACTATTCAGCTAAGTCTGGGTCATTGGTACAGTATAAAAATGTTAAAAAATTTATAGTAATTTATATATTTTTTATACTTACCAATGACCCAGACGGGGATGACCCTCCCAGGAGTTGGGAACTCTTGCCTCCCCGCTGAGTACATAGCGCTGACCAGGCACTGCCAGTAAGAATGATAATTGGCGCCAATTTCGGAACGTCCTTGACACTGCGCATGCGCAGCAGGGGCGAAGTATGGAGGTCCTATAGGACATGATTTCTTTTGGTTTTGGATGCAAATTTTGGGGATTGGGGGGCAAAATTTGTGTTTGGCCCTGGTTTTGTTAGAGTTAGCACCAGCTAAGTCTGGGTCATTGGTAAGTATAAAAAATATATAAATTACTATAAATTTTTTAACTTTTCCAAAAATTTCAACAAACCTATATCATGTGACTCCTTCAATGGAATGAGCTGATCAAGCTCATTCCAATGAGGGGTTACATAATATGGTTTTGTTGAAATTTTGTGGAAAATTAGGAAAAAAAGATTAAAATAAAGATTATCGTGTGCATTGGGTGAGGGGTTATAACATGTGCTCTAACATGGATTCATCATGTTCTGGACAATTAATCATGAGTATGATTTCGTGTTGAGTCATGGCCTCTAACATACTCTCATTCTACTAATTTTGAGAAATATCCACAGAATTTCCAACCCCCAAAGCATTGAATTTATAAGAAAGGATGTGACTCCACAAAAGCATGCATCGGTATGTTTTATTGGATCTCAAAATAATATCAGTATTCTGTCATAAAAGCTTATCCAAAATGTAAATACTTGCTGTTGATAGACTTATAAATAAACAAATATTGAAATTTGAAGTGCTGAATTTTACTCCTTTTCTCCAATGTTTTACAAGGTGTACTTGTAATTATTGAAAGGGAAACTGATTGTCGTAATAAAATTTACATGTCTTATTTTGTAGAACAAGAATCAAGACTTAATGCTCTGAAATCGCTTTATGAAGGGCAGATTGCAAGTTTACGTCAAGAATTATTTACAGCACAGCAGACTATAACTGCCAATTTAGAAAATGACTATCCACACACAATAGATAAACTACAAAAAGAAATTACAGAATTACAAACAAAAGTAATGTAACTGATTGTTGTTTTACATGTTATCTAGTGTTCAACCGATGATCGGAACCAGCCACCACAATCGGCCAATTGTGGGCAATCGGATGACAACGGCAATGGCTCCTGGAACATCGGTTCAACCGTTTGTTGCCAAGCATTTTGTGATGATTCATTAACCGCATTTTATTATCTTCTGCAATTGTTAATGTAAAATGATGTCAAAGATACCATTTAATATAGTTGAGATATAACCACAAAGTGTATTCTTAATCACTCTAGATGCCCCTTTATGGAATATACAAGTTAAACAACACGTAAAGCTTATCCTCATGAATTGAGGATACATATGGCAATCACCAGTTCATACTAGAAAAGTGAAGGTTGCGTTCCATTAACTCAGGTCGCAGTAAAATTACCAGTCGCAGGCACTTGGGTGGTAAACATGGCTCTGAGAGCCACATTTACCCCCCAAGTGTGCGCAACTGGTAATTTTACTGCAACCCCAGTCAACGAAGTTTAACACCGTGAAAAATGTTCAGTTGAATATAGTTCTTTCGAGCATTTACTTGTCTAGTAGTGCATGGTATTACAATCGGCATCAGAATCAGCTGATTGTGAGTTCAAATAATCGGTAATCGGTCAGCGACCATTTTTGATAATCGGTTGAACACTAATGTTATCATTCCACAAATTAGGTAACAGGGATTCACACTGTGCTTCAATGTGAGGAAAAAATCATGAAATTTCAAAATTATATTTCTGCTTGGAACCGTTATTTTTTAGCTGATCAGAATTCTGCAGTGAATCCAACTTAAACCTTGAATGTGTGGAGTTTTTTTGTGCATTTTTGCCACATTTTGGCAGTCCACATCCCATGGCTTTGCAATTGTTTCTCGATAAAAATAACTGCCAAGGTACTTGGAATGTAAGTTCAAACTTTACCCTAACACTGCATGTTGGGCACCTGTTTTATTGCAGTAAAAAGCGATCAAATTGGAGTGAGACCATTAACCCTTAAGGGCCTGGATATTTTCATACCTTTTTACTATACTGTGAAAGTCTACCTCCTGTGGCTTTGCAGTTGTTTCTAGTCAAGTCTTGGCCACCTACAGAGGCAGCCAAGACTTCCCTAGAAACAACTGACAAGGTACTTAGAAAACAAGTTTTGAGTTTACCCAAACAATGCATGTTGGGGCACCTGTTCCTTTGCATTAAAAAGTTATGAAAGTTGGAATTAAGCCCTTATGGGTTAATTGCATATTTATTTATCCCTTTACCTAATATAATGGATCACGGTCAAGGTCATATTAGAGGTCAGCACATGGAATGAGCATGGACATCAACTTGTTCATGTCCAGGTTATAACTTTTTAAATTTAAAGATATATCAGAATGAACTTGCGTAACATATGTACTACAAGTAGAAGGTGTGTTGCATACTAAATTCATGATTGCGCCATCAAGGTCATAGATAGAGGTGACATTTGTGGATGTTCTTTCCATATGTCAATCTCTGCCTGTGATCTTGATCTTTGTGGGTTGATCATAAATTTTATATGTGACACTCATCTAGTGTTGGTAGAACTGTTGTGGAAGTTTCATTGTAATATCTTTTCACATTAAAATGTTATGTCCTGGATACAAAATGTTGATATGGGCGCGCATAACATGTGTTCACCTGCATATGTGATCTTAACCTTGGTGGGCTGCTCATGAATTTTGTACATGACACATCATCTATTAGTGGTACATACGTGGTGTAATTTACATTGTTTTAAAAATAGTGTTTTTTTGGCATCCATAATAGATGCCATTTTGAATATCTCGAGTTGCCCAAGGTTTACTGAGGGGCAACAAATGGATTCAGGTTCAGAACAAAAAGTTATCCTGCTTGTTTAACATTTTCAGTAATTGTAGAAACTTCATTCAGTGTGGTGATATGCTCTCCACATGCCTTTGCACTCCAAATTGAATAAAAGGTTCACCTAAAAATATATGCATTGAAAATGGAAGGTTTATGAGGCTCTTTATTCATTTGAGGTCAAATCATTGCTTTAGTCTTGTTTTGTAAACATGATACAACCATAATTGTTGAAAGTGACCTTAACTCTTAACCTGCTGTGTATTTTCTTTAATTTCTAGTGAAAGAATTGATTTCATAAAAATTCAAGTAAGTTTGGAATAAGGAAATCATTTGTGGAGGACATCTCTTATTTATAAGGGTCTAATTTATTAACCCTGTGAACCCTTAAGGTGTCTTCCAAGTCAGTTTAATCACAACATTTGGAAGTCTATTTTTATTACCTGGGAATAGACCATTCAATATTTTCAGCATGCAGCCTTTGGGCTGCACATTGGAAAATTTGATTACCCCACACATTCACTGAGCTCTTGTCATATTTGGAGAAATTATAACGTATCATGTTTATGGACCGGAAAATAGGCCTTTAGGGGTAAAAGGGTTAATTGGAGCCAGGAACATATTTTTTACGGGGTAACAGTATTTTGGTACCCTGTAGGAACATTTCCTGTAGCAACCAAAGAGTTACATCCCAGTAAATAGGAAACATGATTATCTTTGATAGAATTTTAATTTATTATTTAATTTTCTACAGCTGTTATTGAAAAATTTATTGATTATATTTTTCAAATTAACATTTTTTTGTTAATAAAGTGATTAACCATATTGCTCTGGCATAGTCAAGTTGAGCTGCTCACCAAACCCATATTTAACCTTTTACCCAACATGATTACAGGATGAAACTTGAAAACATTTTTCTTAAATAACGAGAGAAAAAACTAAACTTTTTGGCATCCAAAACATAGCTTTTGAGTGTTCATTAGATTGAATAAGGGAAATAAACAATGTTTTCTGACAAGAAAGAATAAAAATTTGAAATGATAAATTGTTAAAGAAGGGTTAGTTGGACATTTTGTTTTCACACTTTCTCGTGTTTTTTTCCACAGGTTATAAACTAATTCCATCACTGTTTCTGTCTTACAGATTCAACAGTTGCAGGTGCAACTAGAACAACAAAAGCAGGTTGCACAACCTGTTCTAGCACAGAGACCATCAGCCAGTGCAAGTATTGAACGAGCCAGGTAAATACATTTCAAATAAAATTTGAAAAAATAGTTTTTTAGCTCAAAAGGAGTTGTGGTGGTTTTCTGTGAAGTGATTTAAATTGCCAAAAGTTAAAAATCTCTTTCTCAGACCATACTACATGGTTATTTTGTTTGCCACATGCTCTCTTTTTATAACCAAATAAAAAAATAAAAATGAAATGTTTTGAGTCTAATATTTTACCCAAGTTAATAAAATTGATAAATTTGTCACTTCAGTGCAACAAGGCTTTGAAATGCATTTGCATTGCAATGCCTTCTTGACCTCAAGGGATGATATACACCACCAATTATGCTTTTCTGTAGATTATGAGGCCTAAAACATAAAACAAACCAAGAATATGAACTTTCATGGCAAAGAAATAATTACGAAAATAAAAAAGAAATAAAAATTGCCTGCATTCATGCAATTTTACACAAAATGGCCTGAGAAACGGAATATCTACTTTGTGGTACCTTAACCCGTCACCCAACACCACACGCATATTTAACTTGTGCTATTTCCAAAACTTACTGTTCAAATTTCATTTTTTATACGCCCGACAATTTTTGCGTGTTTTGGCGTTGTCCGATTGTCTGTCTGTCCATAAACAATTTTTGTGTCGCCTACGCCTCCAAAGGTTTACATGCTACATTATTCAAACTTTGCACACATATTGATCAGTAATTGCCGTTGTGCATGTGAAAAGTACAGGTAACTCTGTTTTGTATTTCCAGAGTCATGCCCCCTTTTAGTACTTAAAACTTTACAGTATTGTGTCGCCTACTGCTTCAACATTTTGCATGCTATATTGTTCAAACTTTGCACACATATTGATCAGTAATTGCCGTTGTGCATGTGACAAGAGCAGGTAACTCTATTTTAAATTTCCAGATTTATGCCCCCTTTTAGTACTTAAAACATTACAGTATTGTGTCACCTACTCCTTCAACATTTTACATGCTATATTGTTCAAACTTTGCACACATGTTGATCACCAATTGCCATTGTGCATGTGACAAGAGCTGGTAACTCTGTTTTGTATTTCCAGAGTTATGTCCCTCTTTTAGTACTTAAAACGTTACAGTATTGTTTCGCCTACTCCTTCAACATTTTACATGCTTTACTGTGCATGTGACAGGAGCAGATGACTCCATTGTATTTTTAAACAAGAATCCTCGCCATTTATGGCTGTTAAGATCCTCAAAATGTCCTTTTCCTTGGTGCCATCTATTGGCAATCGTTATCAATGAAGTTGTCAATGAATGTATGCTACCATTGTAAACGGCAAGGAGAATCTTCTACACCTAAAAATTGTTTGCATTTCCATGCTGCATACTAAAATTTCACAAAAACAATATGAAATGTATGCACACAAGCATACAATTTAAAACCCTTTACCCCAGACCGGCAGGGGAATGGGCAGTGATTGGAGGGTAGTGGGGGAGTGGGGGGGCAGACATAGTTGAGTCAACAAAAATTTCAAATTGTACCCCATAGAAAATTGTGCATGTCCCAATTTTGACGGGCGTATGTTGCCCCTCTAGGCAGTGCTCTTGTTACAAAATACACAGAATATCAAAATTTCTTATTGGTTGATTTTGTGGATGAGTCTGCTCCTAACCATTCTTGTTGGCGGGATAACTTGAACAAATATCTCTATGGATGTGGTCAGTATTTGCTATGTAAGACTTTCTTAATAATGTTTTGAATGAGTTCAAAAACTGGGGAAGTGTGGCCATACTGTGCAGAGCTAAGGCCCTTAATTCATTAATTTTTAGCTCAACTTTGACGTAAGTCAAATTTGAGGTTATGCCATGGGCAGTCATTCGTCTGTCAACAATTCAATACGGCTCGGGCTAGAGGCCATATTTATGAACCGATCTTTACGAAACTTCTCGAGTACCTTTGTTATCACCGTGGAACAAGAACGAGTGTTTTTTGGTGCAGTCCAAAATTCAAGATGGCCACCAGCAGCCATTTTGTACCAAAATTAGTGCAATCAGTTTTTTGTACAGAACTTTTGTATGGAAGTTCTGATTTGAATAAATTTTGTATGAATGTTTAGTAACATGGAATACATCACATTTATTTATTTATTTAATGATGTTTAAGGTCACATACTTATGCACAATGGCTAATCATGACCGTGACAGTTTTACGGGTGGAGGAAGCCGGAGTACCCGGAGAGAACCACCGAGCAACGACGAGCAGCTGCCAGCTCCCCAACATCGTAACTCCGCACTGCAGCACAGGCAGGGTTAGATTGGTTGACGACATGCGTACCATCGACGTGCAGTACGCCTTAGTACACGGCGTCATCGTGCCCCCGCGCGGGCAATGGAGATGAAGTGTCTTGCCCAAGGACACAACGCGGTTGCCACAGGTGGGATTCGAACCGAGGACCTCTCGGCTTGCAGCCTGCACCTCTACGTACTGAGCCACCGCGCTCCCCGAATACATCACATATAAATAATACAGGGTTTTTTCTCGTGCAGAAATTATGCAAATTAGATGAACTTTGATTTGTTCAGTGCTACTTTTCCACAATAAGTGCACGTGTCAACATGGCTCAGGCTAGAGGCTGTATTTATGAACCGATCTTCACGCAAACTTCGTGGGTACCTTTGTTATCACCTTGGGATGAGAACGAGTGGTTCTGGGTGCAGTCCAAAATTCAAGATGGCTGCCAGTGGCCATTTTGTACCGAAATTAGGTCCAATCAGCTTTTTGTATACAACTTCTATACGGCTCAGGCTAGAGGCCGTATTTATGAACCGATCTTCACGAAACTTCTTGGGTACTTTGTTATCACCTTGGGACAGGAACGAGTGTTTTGGGGTGCCTTTGTTAACACTGTGCTATGAGAACAAATATTTTGGGGTTCAGATTTTTTTCTAGTTTAGCATCAGACTGTCACCCAGCTTTACAATACTTTACCTATACATTTGTTACAGGCTACGGTCAGTATTTATGTACAGACCGTTACAATACTTTATATGTACCTTTGTTATCAGGCCATTACCTAGATGTTTGTCATTGCTGTGTCACATACTATACATGTACATGTCTTGACAAGTTGAGCTACAGGGTCATTGACACTTTCATTTCTGACTGTGACAAAAATGCAGCTTTTCAAAACAATAAAACAGTCCTCTAGGGTGAGTGGACCCACAAAGAAAATTTAATGTTGAAATAATCACCCAAAATAATAATTGAATCTGGTTTGGAAGCAAAAAACATATATTTTTATTCTGTACCAATGACCCAGACTTAGCTGGTGCTAACTCTTAAATAATTAGGGCCAAACACAAATTTTACCCCCCAATCCCCAAAATTTGCATCAAAAACCGAAAATTACCTGTCCTATATGGTCCTCCATACTTTTTTACTCCACTGCGCATGCACAGTGTCAAGGAGGTCTCAGAATTGGCGCAATTATCATGCTTTGTTTGGCCCTAAAATCAGTAACATGTCACTGATATTTGTGCTTGTAAATCTCAGTTTAAATGATGCCAGACATATAATTTTGAAAGAAATGGTGGATCTAAGGATGAAATAAAGGATGAGAGGAAGAAACAGTGGCAGAATGTGTTCATGGATGTAACTATCACAGATAGAACAAATTATCGAAGCATCCCAGGAACCGACAGAAACTCTGTCGGATCAGGAATTATCCAAGGAAGCTGGGTCGGTTCGTTCCGCTGCAGGTGCAGGCGCGGACGACCAAGAATTACAAGTGGTTTGACAGGATGGCGAAAGGGATACGGAGGAGTTGGAATTTTCCCTTTCGGAACAACATAAATTTGCCGTAGAGTTCATCTGGCTTTATCTTTTTGACGTTGTTCCTCTGGACCAAAATGCTGTGTTGCCGAATAAGCGACTGATAGCGCCACTGGACACAGAATTCTTTAATAATCGGTTTAGGGACATCGTCCCTGCGTTTCCGACACAGTCCAGAAATGTCTCACGGACATTTGAACTATTGAATGACGCTATATATAAACTTGCTACAAAACGGGCAGGTCCGGTTTCCTATTGGCAAATGCTCTCCATCTGCCTTTCATCAATTCAAGGAATAATTCGAAACAGCAGGACAGGGCATTGCGAGAGTTCCTCTGCATCTAGACGACCAGGCTGAAGACCTAGAATTGTCTATACCGTCGTCTATGTCAATTCCAACCACGACGTTGGAAACGACAATATCGTCTAACAGGGCTAGTTCAGATGCATTATCGTACACAGTTCACCTTACCAGAGCGTTATCATTACGTCTCAAAGGAAAAGAATTCCAGGATGTGCAAACCTCCTTAAGAGTTCTTTCGAGGGCCATAGCGTTCTCCACATGTAACTCCACCCTTTCAGTGGCAAATCTGGAGTTGGTTACACATGACGCGGCCCTGGCGACATCCACGCGTGTGGACAGTAAGGTGATAAATTCTCTCAGAGTTGCTCCGGTCTCCGGAGAGCTTCTCTTCGATGGCAAGCTTTCCGCAATCTATGATCAGATGACTAAGAAAGCTTCAGACTCTCTGCTATTCAAATCCACTTCTAAAAAGTCAGATTCAGCAGAGAAGAGTAGGACAGGCACTTCTGAGGCGAATACGTCCAAGGGAAGTTCCTATAGAGGTTCCTCTGCATCCTCTAGGTCTTACTCTAGAGACAGTCAGGGTTGCGACTCAGGTAGGGGCCGTAATACTGGCCGAGACAACCGGTCAGATGCCCCTAGGTCGACGTGGTGAGGGCTGTGGAGGACGTGGTTTCTCCTTCTGCAAGCCTCGCAGGTCCAGGTGGTGATGGCATAAACCTCTATCGTGTTCCAGTGCGCGGAAGACTGTCGAGTTTCTCCCAATTGGGAGTCGATTACGGACGACCCGTGGGTTCGAGGAGTGATTTCGGAAGGACTAAAACTGTTCTTCAAAGGAAAACCTCCATTAACTCGAAGTCCAAGATGGACTCGGCTTCCGTCAATTCCACAGAAAGAGGCTCGCTTCTATCAGAGGTCCAGTTTCTTCTGGAGAAGAATGCGATAGAGGTTGTAGAAAACCAGGAATCTCCAGGTTTCTACAGCCATCTTTTTCTCGTTCCGAAACCAGACGGCTCGTTCCGTCCAGTCATAGATTTGAGCTGGATAAACAAGCTGATTGTGGCTCCAAAATTCTATATGGAGACCATCCGATCGGTCAGAGCGAGCATTCGGGTGAACGACTATGCTATGAGCATAGATCTGAAGGATGCGTACTTTCACGTCATGGTACATCCGGCATTCAGAAAGTATCTTCGCTTTGCCGTCCTAGGAGTCGTGTATCAGTTCCAAGCAATGTGCTTCAGTCTGAATCTTGCACCCTGGGCTTTCACTCGAATAATGAACTCGGTAATGATTCATTTCCGAGCTCATTCGTCTGCGGTAACGTCGGCCTACCTGGACGACATTCTTCAGAGGTACAGCAACGAGTTAACGCTTCAGAACGATGTGCAGAATCTGCTTCTATTGCTCCAATGTCTCGGTTTCATAGTAAATGAGGAGAAGTCAAATCTGGTGCCGTCCAAGTCATTCACCCACCTGGGGATGAGCTTCGAGATGCACAACAATCTTGTTTGTCTGCCGTTAACCAGAGCGAAATTAATCAGTTGTTACGCTCGCTATTGTCTTCACTCAGACAAAGTTACAGCGAGAGAATTCATGAGACTGATAGGTTTGTGCGTAGCTGCCGCAGATTTTATTCCGATGGGGCAGCTACGCACTCGTCCTCTCCAAATCTTTCTGACTCAGAATTGGAGGGTGAAGATTCATTCGCTCGATACGGACATCCTCTTGTCAAATCAAGTGAAACAAGAGATTCAGACTTGGACAGATATTCAGTGGTTAACTCTGGATTTCCACTGCAATTGCCGGATCCAAGTTTTACAATTATGACAGATGCCAGTCAAACAGGTTGGGGCGCAACATTGAGCCCAACGGATTTGAGGTGCCAGGGTCTTTGGGATCCGCAGTTCCTAATCAAGCACATAAACATCAAAGAAATGATGTCAATTTGGCTTGCACTATGTCATTGGATGAACGTTATTCAGAATGCACACGTGCAAATTCTGTCCGACAATACGACGATAATAGCGTATATTCGGAACCAGGGAGGCACTCATTCCACTCTGTTATTCAAGTCAATGGAATGAATCCTTCTGTTTGTACTAGAACATCAAGTTCTCTTATTGGTCCGTCATATTCCGGGTCGTCTGAACGTATTAGCGGACTCCCTTTAACGGAGGGGTCGTTTGTTGCCGTCAGAATGGACTCTCAACAAACAGGTATTCAATCAGATTTGCTACCAATGGGAGCGGCCAATGATAGACTTATTTGCAATGCATCTCAACAATCAATTGCAGACGTATGTGTCACCATGTCCGGATCCTTGAGCATTTGCAGTAGACGCTCTATCGATCTTGTGAGACGGAATGATAGGATATGCATATCCTCCAGCACCATTGATTCAGCAGATATTGCTCAAGATAAAACAATCTCAATGCAAAATTCTGTTGGTAGCATCTCTGTCTCCACAGAGACCGTGGATTAATCTACTCAGGTGTCTGTTGTGGGACATGCCGTGGAAGCTTCCTCCACATTTCGGTCCATTCTATTGCTAGATGGATTCAATTAACTATCCTTACTGCTTATGATAAATTATCTTCAACTCAACAGTCTATGCTTAAGATTTCAGCTCATGAAGTAAGAGCTCTGTCTACATCTTGGGCTTTCGCTAATAGTGTTGCTATTACATATCTAATGAAGGCTGCATATTGGTCTCCGCCATCCACATTCATGAATTTTTATCTCAGAAATATTGAGTCCATTTCTGGAGATCTGCTTGTTTAGGTCTGTTATCTGTTGCTCAGAATGTCGTCCACTAAACAGTTGCAACTATAGTTATGCAGGCTTTCTGTTCCGGCAGTGACTCCGTCCTTCTGTCCTCTTCGCTCTGGGGTATTTGATCAAGGGAAAGGGGGGGGGGGGGGGAGGTGTTCCCTTAGGTCACCTGCTTTATAGTGAAAAGCAAGGGAATACTTCCTCTGGAGTCAGTAATTCTGAGTTGGTGTCGGGATGGTTTAAAGTGTAAAGCTAATGTTAACTGATCCATGTAATATTTTTAAAGTGTAGCTCGGTGTGAAGCATTTGTATATGTCATGTGTCATACGGGCGTTAATATACAATTCTCGGACACTTTTAATGAGTATAAAGAGTCTCATTTCTCTGGACTTCCTTTATTTATTGGCTTTCCATTAAAAATTATTAGCATAATGGGTTATACTGGATGTTAATAGAGACCATTGATGTTATTGTGCTCAATTACAGAATGGTGTTGTGTCTTTCTTTTTTTTGATGCAAATAAGAAAGATACATGTAAAGCCTATTTCTACTTTCTCCTCGAGGGGATAATTCTGTTATATGTAGTTGAGCCTATTGTATTTTCCTTTATGTCCTAGGCCCTCCAACTTTTTTACTATTCAGCTAAGCCTGGGTCATTGGTGCAGTATAAAAATGTTCAACAATTTATAGTAATTTATATATTTTTTATACTTACCAATGACCTAGACGGGGATGGCCCTCCCATGAGTTGGGAACTCATACCTCCCCACTGAGTACATAACGCTTACCAGGCACTGGTTGTAAGAATGATAATTGCGCCAATTTCGAGACCTCCTTGACACTGCACATGTGCAGTGGAGTAAAAGTATGGAGGACCAGATAGGACATGTAATTTTCAGTTTTTGATGCAAATTGTGGGGATTGGGGGTAAAATTTGTGTTTGGCCCTAAATATTTATGAGTTGGCACCAGCTAAGTCTGGGTCATTGGTAAGTATAAAAAATATATAAATTACTATAAATTTTTTAACTTTCTATAGGTATCACGGCACTAAATATTTTCCCATAGGCGACCATTATAATGTTCAGGCAAAAAAATATATGATCGTATCACTTTAATTTTGACATTGAAATATCTTTGTCAAGTATAGCCCTTCAGACAACTTTTTCTGACCCCAAAACAGGGTGCCATGCAACAAATAAGAGAGAAAAAAATGAAAAATGACTGCAAGGAAAGTACCAGTCATGTGCACATATTTTGCAGGGAATTCTCAACAAAAACACACCAAATATAAATTGTATTTTTTAGGTGCAAAAGTAATCAAATCACCCTCTTTTTTATCTGGAATATTCATCAGTAATGCAAGTTGTCAATAGAATGTTTCAAACATTTATTGAAACAATTTATTTTCCCAAGCCTGTTTGTTTTCAGAGATTGTATCACTTCCGAATGTCATATTTCAAGGTGGGAAACTCGAATTCAAATATTTAGTTCCGTGATACCTATAGGATGGTTCCTTTTGACAACCAGCATTCTAGCATATCCAATATGGCTGCTATGGCAGCCATCTTGGATTTTCAGGGACTTTTGATTGTCCATGTGATAATCCAACAGATACTGTTTTTTTGTGGTTGATTAGTCATGACTAGAGGATGGTTCCTTTCAGTAACCAGCATCAATGTCCATCCATCCGTCCGTCTGTCTGGCCGTCCATCCATACATCCGTCCATCAGTTAACTTTTGTTTGTCCACGCGATAACTTGAAAGCAATACATCCAACAGATACTGTTTTTTATGGTTGATTAGGCATGACTAGAGGATGGTTCCTTTCAATAACCAGCATTCTGGCATATCGAATATGACCACCATGGCAGCCATCTTCGATTTTCATGGACCTTTGGTTGTCCACGCGATAACTTGAAAACTATAGATCTAACAGATACTGCATTTTTATGGTTGATTAATCATGACTAGAGGATGGTTCCTTTTGATAATCAGCATTCTGGCATGTCCAATATGGCCGCCATGGCAACCATCTGGGAGTTTTGGTGACTTTTGATTCTCCACGCAATAACTTGAAAACAATATTGTCAACTTTAATGGGTCATAAGCCAGGAATGTACAATTATTTTTGAAGGAATTATTGACCTTTTGTTCAACTAAAAATTTCTTAAGCGCAGTTTCTTCATAGGTGGCCGTTTATTGATTCACCACCTGGCGGTGCACTTGTTTTGAATAGATACCAGTAGGTAATAAATAAATCCCAGACCATTCAAATTTCACAGCCCTGTACTCTGCAGAGGTTCAGAAAATTCCTATCCAGTCTTGGCCATATGAAAAATCAAGGGTGGCAAACAAATCACTTGCCTGAAAGCCAGTGAGGCAAGCAAATTGCTTGCCCAAAAAGTTATATCTGTAAAAACATACTGGCCCTTTAGAGAATTGCCTTATAATTACTACCTACATGTGGGACTATCTTACAATGCACAGCGGAACATACAACCATCAATGAATTCTGTTTCACTTCCAATCTGACCCCATGTGTTTTATTTTCGGAAGGCTTATAAATTTAAGATTTAACTTTATTCCCTTCAACAGAATCAGCAACAACTGCAGTACAACACAAATAGTTGTTTGAATAACGTTTGGAAGCACAGCATGTGACATGGTACATTTGCCTTTCGCTGTACTCAAACAGCCTGCAGGCCAACAGTGTCGCATTCCTGATTCATATCTAAAAGATCAAAGGGACTGTGTCGCTTTGTAGTTTAGTGTTTGGGATCTAAACTATACATTTACATGTCTGTGGGTGGGTGTCTGAAGAGTTATGTTGTCATTCACATGGGGTGCCTGGTGTGCCTGTACGCCACCCTCTAGAATCCTGTAAGACTGCCCCATTAAGTTAGATAAGCCTATAACTGCCCTCCCCCACCGGAAGTGAAGCAGTGCCTTTTCACTGCAGTAAACAAGCTATGTTTTACTGGTAAAATAAAACCCAGTCACCAGTTCTTGGGAAGTGCAAAACCCCTCTAAAATGGGCGACATGGATTATTAACACTCACATCTAGTCTTGAGTTGATTTTCATGTTGTGGTCATGATTAGCCATTGTTAGACTCATACTTGCTTCCAAAATTACTGAGACATACTTTCCATTTAAATTCTTATTGGGATTGGCACGTGGATTAATTCGCTTCCCAACATGAAATGAAACAATCAGTTTAGGAGAAAGATTACTGATTCCTAGGCCAGATGATTGACCTACATCAGACGTTGTCAATTTCAAATCATGTGTAATCAAAGCAAAATCAGACATCAGAATTAGACAGTGTTGCGAGTGCAGTGTTGATGTATTGTGAAGGAAGCACTGTTTATGAATTCTTTGAAGTCCCACGCATTTGTCATCAGTAATGTACTCATTGATTTCAAAACTTACTTTGCTATAACATGATTTCTGGGTGGTGTGTTGGTATATTTAACCACTTAAGAGCTGGTCAAAATATGTCCGTCTTTAACAAGACTGAAGTGTCTGTATTGTGTAGTGAAAGTGAAAGATAGGCGTGCAGAAAAACGTGTGCATGGAATAAGATTTACACAAACGGTAGATGCGCGATGAAATCATGCACGTAATATTTTCAAGACTGCCTAACTGAACTTCCCTTTGACCGTGTGTGTTGACATGATACAGGGAAGTCCTGGATCACGTTTTCTCTGTAAATATTCAACTGGCAATAGTGATAAAGCAAAAAATTTGATATGCCTGTGGTACTTGTTCCACAACTGTCTGTCGAATTTGTCACATGGAGACTTGGTTCACAATTTGAATGATCTATTTTCCATTTATAAGTGCCATTTATATATCAATTGCAAACAATCAGCCAATTCCATTTACCATTTGCAATTATCAGGGCATCAATAAATTTGTGTAGTTCTGCAAATTCTCTTTAAACATTTACTTTCATTTTCCATTCATGAAAAATCATGCTGCAATTCATTTGAAAGAAAATATTATTCTTGACAATATTTTATATAAAATGCTCACCTTTGTTTTTATTTTGCCAGTTCATCTGGTGAAGTTCCGAAAAAGGCTATTCGACCGATCACAAGTTCAGCACCTTCTGTACGACCTACTGCTCCCATGCAATCTACAGCAGCTAAGGCTACTGCCAGCATAAGACCAATGGCTATATCACCATCAGCTACACCTACAGTTATTACACCTACAGCCACAGTAATGCCTACTGTCTCTCAAACGGATATTCAGGAAGGTATACAAACCTATTTAGTTTCCTTTTTTTCCTTTTAACTGGTAGAGTGCTAAGTTATTTTTGGTTATCAAAATTTGTTCATGTGCCTTTGCCTTGTTATATTTTATGGGAGAGTGCCAAGAGGCACTCTCCCATAAATGGTAACAAGGCAAACCCATATAGACTAAGTAATTTTGCTTCTAAGATAATGTGAAGCACATCCACAGAATATGACATCTTCAGGCTGGGGTACCTGCCCTTCACATTAAAGCCCTGATAAGGGCTTCTAGCACTCTACAGTTAAATGATGTGCACTTTACATTGCAATAATTTTCCCATTACTTTTGACATGATACAGGGAAGTCCTGGATCATGATACAGGGAAGCTCCCCTGACTTTCAGTCAGGTGAGTTATAGTGATCACTTACCGTCCGTTGTCTGTCATTTGTCGACCATGAACATGGTGTTTGCATCTTCTCCTTCAAAACCGCTGAACCGATTTAAGTTAAATTTGAGATGATTGTTTGTTATGACCTCGCATTTTGATTTTATTCAAATCAAGTTGCCCTAGCCCTCAGTAGGGCCATGCCCAAAAAGTGTGCCTAAATCTTAAAAAATCTTCCTCTCATGAACCAGCAGTAGCAGAGACTTGATATTTGGTGTGCAGCTTCCTGTTGAGGTGTAGACTCCGATTTGTTCAGAAGTTCGAGGGGCTATGTTTGCCGTTGTTATGGGAGGGGCAAGAATTTTCACCCCACCCAAAATTTTTATATTTTTATACTGTACCAATGACCCAGACATAGCTGGTGCTAACTCTTATAATATAGGGCCAAACACAAATTTTGCCCCCCAATCCCCAAAATTTGCATCTAAAACTAAAGAAAACATGTCCTGAAAGGCCCTCCACACTTCGCCCCTACTGCGCATGCGCAGTGTCAAGGACGTTCCGAAATTGGCGCCATTTATCATTCTAAGTTTGGCCCTTCATCAGTTAACATCTGACTGATCTTTGTGCTTTTAAATCTCAGTTTAAATGATGCCAGACACATAAATATTAGTGAAATGGTGATTCTAAGGAGGATAGAGAAGGAGGAGAGGAAAAGAATGTGTGACAGAATATTATCAGGGCTGTAACTTAAAATTTTTTAATGAAATTATGTTAAGTTACCTATTTTCAAGGCAGCAGCCATTTTGTTGTCATTCTGATTATTTAGTTACACTGTTTTTACAAGTGTTTTCCTCTCTCCCTGTCCTTTAAGTTCCCCCTTGCTATTCTCCCATGCTTTTGGCATAGTTTCTGTAATTATTATTACTAAAATTTCTTGGGAGTTTTAGCTGAATAACAGAATGAATTCTGTTCTTTCCCCATGTTTACGTCTTCACCTACGGGTGGTTAGGCGTTGTGTTCTGCATCTACCATCTGATGTTCTGCAGTTTCTTCCCTGGAAGTCTCTGTTTTGCATCAGATAGTGTATTTTTGGTAACTGATTTCGGGCCTGGGTGCCTGGAGTCTTATTTTAGTGTTTTTACACTCATTGTTTACATTTACAACAGCCCTCTGTGTGAGGGGGGGATTTCTAAAAAATAATATCTTTATGTTATTTTAATCATAACTAGATACATTATTATTGTTCGTAAGTGTTGAATAAATTGTTTAAAATATTTTTAAAATTTTTGTCCACACTTAGGCTTGGGATCCATTGGGGCTCAACGTTACTTTTCAGAAACTTGGGCTGTTCTGAAAAAATATTTTTTCAAAATATTTTGATTTCAATTATTTTTTCTATATTAATGGATCATATTATTATTATGTATTTTGATTGCCAGGGGTTAGTGCGAGTACCAGGACTTGTTTTCTTTTCACATTGAAAGGATATTGATCAATTGTTTTAAGAGGAAGTCTTCCTCTGACTTTATTATCATTCTATATGTGGTCAGTGTACTTGCATTAACTCCTGTTCTGTATCGTATGATTTCGATGACAATATGGGAAGCGTATGTCACGGTATGTTGTTGGGGATTTGGACACTCCGGTCCTTTCCCCGCAGGGTCACTCTACTTTATCAATTTCTATTTCAGACGATCAAGATTAGGGTGATGTATCTGTGATGTCTTCCAACAGTGTGCCTCCGTCGTCACAATTAATGAAGGGCTAGCGGAAAAGTGCTCATGTAATATGCCAATTGCCTAAGAGGACCCTAGTAGGTTCGACGGCCTTTGACGTCCGCTAGCTCGCCCGGTGTAGCGTCCATTCACCGAATGGTTCGGCAGCCGGGTTCGTCCGTTGCGGTCTAGAAGGAATTTTGGGGTGATGCGAGCACTATAAAATTAACTTAATGCACACCCAGTGACGGCGGATCGGAGGGAGAACGGAGGAAGCCTTTTAGTCCGGTTCATAGCTCGTTCCGGTCCATCCGGACGGCAAGCGAGAGAGGCCCCTCTCTCGTTCAACAACATCTGGCCCCAGATGTTGTGGTACAAAATGTGTCGCTAGCGGAGCATACGTCCGTCGCTCGGGACGCTCCGTTTTATAGGCAGTCCGCTGAGACTGCTAAGGCTTCCTCTTCTCGTCAGCGCACACGACCGCACCTTGGCTGCGTGACCGCCGATATATTACCAGCTTCGCCGATCAAGGATTCTTCGGCGACCAGGTCACACCATCCGGCAGCCAGGGATTCGAGACCGATGGACTCCGGACGTTCGCATAGGAAAAGTATGCGGGAGCCATCTGATGCGGAGCTGCCCTCGGCGAAGCAGCGATAGACTGCGCCTCCGCAGGTCTCGACGCCGGACATTCTTGTGCACATAGCACAGCTTATCGCAACATCCCAGCAGCCGACAGAAACGGTGTCGGATCGAGAATTATCCGACAGCGCTGGGTCGGTAGCCGGGGACTCGAGGCCTGCAGACTCCGGACGTTCGCATAGGAAGTGTGCGGGAGTCAACGTACACGGAGCTTCCGGCGGCAATGCATCGTAAGTCCGCTACTGCACAGGCCTCGGGAACGGACGTGCTTTCCTTAATAGCACAGTTTATCGCAGCATCCCAGCATCAACTGAATCTGTCGCATATATATTTTATCCGACGATGCTGGGTCGGGACGCTCCGCGGAAGCGGGTACGGATGTCCGAAAGTTTCATCCGGTCCGACGGGATACCGAAAGGGATTCGGAGGATTTCAAGCTTTCCCTTTCGGAACAACATATGCTGCGATGCCGGATAAGAAACTGATAGCGTCGGTGGACTTAGAAATTTTTGGTTCGGTTCAGGGACATCGTCCCTCAGTTCCGACATAGTCCAATAATGTCACACAAACTTTCGAATTATTGAACGACGCTATATATATTATTATTTTATGCTTGCTATCCAAGCATTTCTGGTTTCTTGTTCGAAGAGTTATGGAGATGTCTTTCAAAAGTGTGCCTCTGTCGTCATAGTTAATGAAGAGTTAGCGGCAATAAGTGCTCATGGAATATGTCTATCGCTTACGGAGTGACATTCGCTAGCTCACCCGGTGTAGCGTACATTCATCGAATGGTTCGGCTGCCGGGTTCGTCCGTTGCGGTCTAGGAAGGAGATTTGGGTGATGCGAGCACTTTAATTACTTTAGTACTCACCCAGTGACGGCAGATTGAGGACAGATCGGAGGAAGCCTGTTAGTCCGGTTCCTGGCTTGTCCAGGTCCGTCCGGGCTGTGAGCGAGAGAGGTTCCTCTCTCGCCCAACAACATAGGGGACCGCATGTTGTGGTTCAGATATTTTACATTCGGAGCATATGTCCGTTGCTCGGGACGCTCCGTTATATTGACAGTCCGAGAGACTGTCTTTAATGCTTCCTCATCCTCACAGCAGGGCACACGACCGCACATTGGCTACGTGACCTCGAGTATCCGATCAGTTTCGGCATTCAGTGATTCCACGGCGAATAGGTCGCGCCATCCGGTAGCCAAGGGACACGAGGCCTATACACTCCGTTCGCTCGCATATTGGAAGTATGCACGGGGTAACGATCACGGAGCTTCCAGCGGCAATGCATCGTAAGACCGCTTCTCCTCAGGCCTCAGTGACGGACGTGCTATCCGAGTTAGCACAGTTGTTTCGCAGCATCCCAGCAATTGACAGTTTCTCGGTCGTATCAGGAATTATCCGACGGCGCTGGGTCGGTACGGTCCGCGGTTGCATCAGCTACGGACGACCGAACGCTTTATAGGGTCTGACAGGATGGCGAAAGGGATTCGAAAGATTTCGAGTTTTCCCTTTAGTAGTATCGGAAGATGCCTTTCATATCTTCTGGCATTTCTTCCAGTGATTATTTTTCGGACTTCATTTGCTGCGATCTTGGATAAGAGACTTATAGCGTCATTGGACTCGGATTTTTCGATCGGTACAGGGACATTGTCCCTGACTTACCGACGCAGTCCAATATTGTCATTACAACATGTGTTTTATTTTTCGACGCTATATATATATATATATATACAAGCCTGCTACTAAGCATGATAGTTTAGTTTCTTGTCCGCGTTGCTCATTTCTGCCATTTTATCATTTTTACAAATAGTTTATTTTGGCAGAGCAGGGCATACCGAGAGTTCATATGCGTCTAGACGGTGTGATTAAAGACTGCATATATTCTTTTTCGCCGTTTATGTCTTTTCCAATTTCAATGTTGGGAACGACATTATGTATAGTAGACTTAACTTAGACGCTTTATTATACGTAATCCGCCTTACTGAGGCGTTATCATTACGTCTTCAAGAAAAGATTTACGGGATATTATTCTCAATGTAATTTCTTTTGAGGGCAGTAGTTTGTTCACGTATAACTCCGCCCTTCAGTGGCTGATTGGAGTTGGTTAGACGTGACGCAGCCCTAGCTACATCCACACGCGTGGATAGTAAGGTTAAGAACTCTCTCAGAGTCGCTTCGTTCTCGGAGGAGCTTCTCTTCGACGGCAACTTTCCGGCAATCCATGAATTGCTCGATTTATACATTCTCTTGTCTATCTAGTGTTACAAGAGATTCAGACTAGGGCAAACATTCGGTGGTTGACTCAGAGAGTGCCGCCGCAGTTGCCGGACCCGAGTGTGGCTGTTATGACGGTTGCCAGTCAAACAGATTGGGATATATACTGATCCCTACGGATTCGAAGTGCCAGGGTCTTTGGGTTCCGCAGTCTTTTAGCTATCAGTTTAACTTCCGCGGAATAATGTTTTTTAGGCTTGCTTTATGTCATTGCATGAACATTATTCAGAAACGCATGCCCAAATTCCTGTCCTTTAATTCGACAGTAGTGGCGTATCTCCGGAACCAGGGAGGCACTCTTTCGTTTCCGTTATTCAATTTAATGGAAAGAATCTGTCTGTTGGTTATAGTACACCAAGTTCAGTTTTGGTCCGTCATATTCCGGGTCGTCTGATTGTTTTATCGGACTCCCGTTCTCTTACGGGTCGCTTGTTGCTGTCAGAATGGACTCTCAACAAACAAGTATTCAATCAGATTTGCTATCTATGGGAGCGCCCAATGATGATTTATTTATGACACAGCTTGCTAATCAATTACAGACGTTTGTGTTGGCTTGTCCAGATCTCTGAGCTAATAGTGTTAACGCTCTATTGATCTATAGGACGGAATGATAGGATACGCATATCCTCCGGCGCTGTTGTTTTAGCAGGTATTGCTAAGATAAACAACCACAATACATTTCTGTTGATAGCATCTCTATCTTCACAGAGATCATGAGTAATTTACTCTCTTGTCTACTGTGGGTCTTAACGTGAAATCTTCCTCTATGTGAGGATCTTTTTTCACTGGGTAAATCGTGTCATCTTTATCACAACCAGCAAGGTCGCAACCTTCATTATTCCGTTGTGTGGTCCGTATTGCATTGTAAGCACTGTACTGGACGAGCTTTGGACGCGATTTCTTACTATAGGAGATCCTCTTCTTCGCTATTCTATGCGACTAAAGTGGAGGCTCTTCCGTCGTGGTGTAGGGATCATTATCTTCATATTGTTGATCCCTCCATAACACTCATTGCTATTTTTTAGTATACTTGTTTCACAAGATCTTCTGCAGCCTGTTATTATTTAGGTTATAGGTTTATGTTACCTCATACCTATGCACTCTACGATAGTTTACAATTGAGTCTTTTGTCTCTTTAAGTCAGTTAGTAACTTTTTGATAAATAGACTTAGAATCTTTAGATTAAATTCCTATACGGATTTTAACTTCGGTTCTTATTTAGCTAAGTAATCATTTGAGCCTCTGGAAACAGTAGTTTTCAAATTCTGACCTTTTAGACAGTAATTCTGTTTGTTTCTCTTTTACTGTAGAGTCAGTGAGTTTCATGCACTATCGATGGATGATTTTCACTTTCATAGTTTCGGAATCAATACTTCCGTTACTATTTAGGTTGGATTGTTGCATAAGAGTTAGGCTCCTATTATCCGGAACCTATTATTTTAAGATCCTTCCGTCTTCGTATGGGCATAGGCCTTTACTCTTTCCGGGTACAGTTTGTGTATTTATAAACAGATATCTGTTTATTACAAGGGCGTAAGCTTCTTCTGTCTTTGATGTCTAGTAGAAGGACGTTACGCTCCATTTTATTGTTAATGGATTCTATTAACTATCGGTACTGCTTATGGTATATCATTGACTTAGCAGTTGTGCTTAAGATTTCGGCTCATGAAGTAAGAGTTCTTCTACTTCTTGGGCTTACATTAATAGTGTCGCTATTATAGATTTTTGAAGGCCGCTCATTGCGCTCAGCCATCCACATTCATGAATTTTATCTTAGAAATATCGAGTCAATTTCTTGAGGCCTCTTTTGTTAGGTCTATTATCTACTGCTCAGAATGTCATTCTCTTAACAGTTGCTACTATAGCTAGGTAGGCTGTCTGTTTCGGCAGTGTCTCCGTTCGGCTGCCCTCTTCGCTCTGGGCTATTTGACCCAGGGCAAGAAAAAGGGGGGGGGGGGGGGGGGGGAGGGTGTTCCCTTGGGTCACCTGTTTTACTATGAAAACAAGGGGATACCTCCTCCGGAGTTAGTAATTCTGAGCTGTTATTGGGATGGTTGTTTAGTGAGAAGTTTAAGTTCATAAAATTCATTCAAGTCTTAGTTTTTAAAGTATAGCTTTTGAATATTGCATATGTCAACGGACATGATTATGCAATTCTCAGACACTTTTAGGAGTATTAGAGTCTCTATTCTCTAGACTTACTTTATTATTGGCTTACTTTAAAAATTATTAGTTTAAGGATTATATTGGATATTAATAGAGTACATGGATGTATGAAGCTCAATTTTGGAAGGTGTTGTATCTTTCTAATTTATCATAAATAAGAAAGATACATGTAAGGCCTATTACTTCTTTTCCCTACAGGGGATGACTCTATTTTATTTTATTGAGCGTATTCCATTTTGCTCTATGTCCTTGGCCCTCCAGCCTTTTTACTATTCAGCTATGTCTGGGTCATTGGTACAGTATAAAAATGTTAAAAAATTTATAGTAATTTATATATTTTTTATACTTACCAATGACCCAGACGGGGATGGCCCTCCCAGGAGTTGGGAACTCTTGCCTCCCCGCTGAGTACATAGCGCTTACCAGGCACTGGTTATTAGAATGATAAATGGCGCCAATTTCGGAACGTCCTTGACACTGCGCATGCGCAGTAGGGGCGAAGTGTGGAGGGCCTTTCAGGACATGTTTTCTTTAGTTTTAGATGCAAATTTTGGGGATTGGGGGGCAAAATTTGTGTTTGGCCCTATATTATAAGAGTTAGCACCAGCTATGTCTGGGTCATTGGTAAGTATAAAAAATATATAAATTACTATAAATTTTTTAACTTTCCAAACCGAGAGGCTGATTTGAACCAATTTGATATGAGGTCTTATTGGGTCATAAGTACTTAATTATGGCAAAAAAAAATTTTTCTGTCGCCCCATGGGAACCACAGCAGCTAAAATAGAAAAAAATTAAAACGCCCATATCTCCAAAACTGAGAATGAAATATTTGGTGTGAAGCTTCCTTAGGACCAACAGAATGGAATGATCCAAAAAAATTGCTATCTGTTTTATCATAGGGTACATTTTTGGGACTTTGAAAAAGTGCTGAGTCATCATTTTTTTACACTGTGCGTAATGGGAAAAACATTTAAGACTACTCTTATCCCAAACTATGGCTCAAAAAGCTTTCAAGTTTCACATATAACATCTTTAGAAAATTCATTCATATGTTTGTTGAAATCAAATCCCTGGGTCCATATTTGAGCTCTCTATGGGAGCCCAGATGTTCTGATTAGTGCAATATGAGGAATATTCTTTAAAAATCTTCTTCCGATCCACCAATCCAGATCTTTTGATATTTGGTATGCAGCATCCTTAGGGAGGTGAGATTCAAGTTTGTTCAAGCCAAGTCCCTGGGTTCATATTTGGGCTCACTGTGGGAGCTCAAATTATAACTTACTTCAATATGAGGAATATTTTTTTTTTAAATATTTTTCTTCAGCTCCAGTAGTCAGAATCGTTTGATATTTGGTATACAGCATCCTCAGGGAGGTGAGATTCAAGTTTGTTCAAGCCAAGTCCCTGGGTTCATATTTGGGCTCACTGTGGGAGCTCGAATTATAACTTAATTCAATATGAGGAATATTCTTTAATAATCTTCTTTTTTTTCAGATCCACTGGTCAAAATCTTTTGATATTTGGTATAAGCTTTTCTTAGGAGGGGGCAGATGTAACTTGTTCAAATCAATTCCCTGGGTTGATATTTAGGCTACCATGTCAGGTGAGCGCCCTCAGGCCTTCTGGGGCCTTTTGTTAAAAAGAGTATTTAAAATATTTGAATGTAAGAATGTTTTTAGAATTAGTGAATTCAATATTTTTCCTAAGTAGTTGTTTCAGTTCAAATGAGAAGAAATTTTATTCTTTTTTTTTGTACCTTTTATTTGTTTCTTCAGTGTTTTGCTTATGAAACTTTAATTTCAGTTTAACGCCTTGTTTGCTGCTAGTGGATATTCCTGCCCAGCAGACAAAATCTATTGCCACTGAAATAAGTATTGTAATTGAGGCACATTTTACCAAATTCCACCCCCGCCCCCCTGTAAATTGAATGGACTTTTTGAACAATGATTTCTGAGTTAAATAGAGATAAATTTTTTATCAAATCTGGTCAAGGCTGCTTCATAGCAGCCATAACTAGATTTAATGAAAAATGTTTCAAAAATACTCAGTAGGCTAAGAGTTAATAACTTCAATATCATTTGATTAATGTAAGAAAAAAAAAATCAATATTGTTTCTTCAGTCGCTAAATAAAATCATGCTACAAGGGTAATTACATATATTTTTATACTGCAACCAATGGCCCAGACTTAGCTGGTGCTAACTCCAAAATATTCAGGGCCAAACACAAATTTTGCCCCCCAAATCCCCAAAATTTGCATCCAAAACCAAAAAACTAATATCCTATATGGTTCTTCATACTTTTGTCTACTGTGCATGCGCAGTGTCAAGGAAGTACCGAAATTGGCGCCAAGCCTCATTCTTTGTTTAGCTCTTCTGTCAGTAACAGCTAACTGACTTCTGTGCTTGTAAATCTCAGTTTTTATGATGCCAGACACAAAGTAATGGTGATTTTGGTGGATCCAAGGATGCATTAAGAGGATGAGAGGAAAAAACAGTGGTTTGATGTGTTCAGGGCTGTAACTTATAATTTTTATTGAAAATTATTTCATGTTCCCCAATTTCGGGACATGGGCCTGAAGTTATCATTCTTGCTATGAAATTGCCTCTGTTAAGTGTTTACTCCCTCTCCTTCCTTGATACCCTCCTGTTAAGCTCCCATACTTTTCGGACCTTTTTGGAAATTTTTTTCTTGAAAATTTCTTGGGAGTTTGACTTGTTTACAGAATGTTTATTCTGTATATCCCCATGGTTACGTCCTCACCCTTAGGGTGTTCAGGCGTTTTTGGTCTTGCATCTACCATCTGATGTATCGCAGTTTCTTCTGGTGAAGATTCTGTCTTACATCGGATAGTTTAAAAAATCTGTTACTGACTTCGGGCCGTGTTGTTCAGTGCCTGGAGTCTTGTTTCCGGTTTTTATTGCATGTTGTTTACATTGACAGCGGTTACTTTCTGTAAGTGATTTTCTTGTCATTATGATGTTAGGTCTTTAATCAGATACATTATATACTCCAGAAGTGTAGCATTAATTTTTTAGAATCACGAAAAAAAAATTGTCCACACTTAGGCTTTTTTGGGATCCATTTGGGTTCATCGTTCCCTTTGGGAATTTGGACTCCTATCAAAATTTTTCGAAAAATTTTTTTTATGAATTATTTTTCGAAATTTTTGAATGAAAGATTATTGCTCAAATTGTAAGTCGAGTTAATGGGTTATAATGGGTTATACTGTCTGTAAGTAGAGCATTATTGATGATATAATGTGCAATTATTTGGTTGGTATTGTGTCTTTCTTATTTGTAATAAATAAGAAAGGCATATGCAAATCCTTTCTCTCCTCTTCTCCTTGAGGGGATAATTCTTATGCATTATTGAGCATATTGGATTTTCCTTTATGTCCTAGGCCCTCCAGCCTTTTTTCTATTCAGCTGAGTCTGGGCCATTAGTTGCAGTATAAAAATATGAAAAACTTTAAAGGGATGGCCCTCCCATGAGTTGGGAACTCATACCTCCCCGCTGATTATATAACATTTAGTAGACACTGGCTGTAAGAATGAGGCTTGGTGCCAATGTTGGTACTTCCTTGACACTGCGCATGCGCAGTAGACAAAAGTATGGAGAACCATATAGGACATTAGTTTTTTAGTTTTGGATGCAAATTTGGGGGGCAAAATTTGTGTTTGGCGCTGAATATTTAAGAGTTAGCACCAGCTAAGTCTGGGCCATTGGTAAATATAAAAAATAAATAAATTATTTGAAATTTTTTCAGCATAACTGTATTCTGGTTAAAATTGTATTTGTGTCTGTAAATTATGTTTACAATAAAGTGTACTCTATGTAACAATATTCTGGTTAATATGATCCTTGCAGTTGTCTGTGTTGCATATTTCTGCAGAATTGAAACATTTAACTATCCCACAAATAATATTTAATTGTTTAGCCCTTCTGTTAGATATGCATAAATATCAAGTAATTTTTGAGGAGACAAGCAGACCACAAAAGCAACACCAAACTTGTTGTGAGGATCAGTGAAAAAAAATGTTTTGATTGGATATTGGTACTGGAAAGAACCTTTATAAGGCCTAAAAAAGTTAAAAAGATGTTTCTCAGGCCCTCCCACATGGTCATTTTATAACCATTGCAAAATTAAAAAAAATAAAAATAAATTGGTTTATGTCTAATATTTTACCCAAGTTAATACAATTGATAAATTTGTTCTTGAGTGCAGCAAGGCTTTGCAATGCTTTAGCATTGCAAAAATTTTGTTGCACTCAAGGGATGAAATACACCTCCACCCATGCTATTCTGTATATTTTGAGACCTAAAACATAAAACCAAACCAAGAATATGAACTCTTGATTTTCAAAAAAATGGCCTGAGAAACAGATCTACTTTCTGGGGCCTAATTTAGTATGTTATTGCAAGTCATTTTGAAATCTTTTTGTGAAATGTTTTGGTGTATTCTAGGTGTAAACACTGGCATTTTCATGCATGTGATGAATTTTCATAATTTAAAGCATATTCGTTCATCACAAAATAATATGCAGTGTATTTTTGTGAAAATCAAATTGTTTTAATGGCTACAGTACTGTGATCACAAAAGTGGTATTTTTCTCCATCGGGTCGCTATCAAATTGTGATGCCAATTCACTGGTGGGTCTAGATTTTGTAAATACAATATTGTGAAATCAAGATTGAATCATAAAAAAAAAATGAAAATGGCTTCTAAGATTCAGTACTCTCACATTTCATTCAAACAATTGAGATTCTTTATTGCTATGGAGTAAAAAGCTGAAGTATAATTACAACCAGATCACATAGTAATGATTCAATCAAAATTCTCCTTTCACTTTTGTGATCACTACTGTATGCACATATTATCTGAAGCTCATTCATCAAAAAATGAGTAATGAAGCCTTTACATAACAGAGTACATGTAGCCACTCCTGCCAAGACCAATACTACAGTAGAACCTGCCATGGGCGACCACCCTTGGGACTTACCAAAAGTGGTCGTTAATGACAGGTGGTTGTTGACGAGAGGTTTGCTGATAGGGGCCCATTTAACCTATATTTTTATACTGTACCAATGACCCAGACTTAGCTGGTGCTAACTCTAACAAAACCAGGGCCAAACACAAATTTTGCCCCCCAATCCCCAAAATTTGCATCCAAAACAAAAAGAAATCATGTCCTAAAGGACCTCCATACTACGCCTCTACTGCGCATGCGCAGTGACGCAGACGTCCCGAAATTGGCGCCAATTATCATTCTCTGTTTGGCCCTTCATCAGTCAACATCTCACTGATCTTTGTGCTTGTAAATCTCAGTTTAAAGGATGCCAGACACGTAATTTTTGGAGAAAATGTGATTCTAAGGAGGATAGAAGGAGGAGAGGAAAAAGAAGTGACAAAAAATAATCAGGGCTGTACTTAAAATTTTTTGATGAAATTATGTTAAGTTGCCTATTTTCGAGGCATGGGCCTCTTGTTGTCATTCTTGCTAATTGTTGCACTGCTTATTCAGTGTTTCCTCTCCCCTAGCCTTCTAAAGTCCCCCCTTGCAATTCTCCCATGCTTTTGGCATATTTTTGAGAAATTTCATTTCTAAAATTTCCTGGGAGAGTTGCTTGGTTACAGAATGTTTTCTGTTTTTTTCCCCATAGTTACGTTTTCACCCATGGGTGTATAACGTTTGTGTTCTGCATCTTCCATCTGATGTTCTGCAGATTCTCCCCTGGGAGTCTCTGTTTTGCATCAGATAGAGTGTAATTTGATGACTGATTCCGGGCCAGTTTTTTCAGTGCCTGGAGTCATGTTTTCTGGTGTTTTTACACTGTTTGTTTACATTGGCAACAGCCTTTTTTGAGGGGGGCTGTTTGCCTTTGCTGTAGTTTATCTCACTATAAGATACATTTATATTATCCGTAAGTGTCTCATTAATTATTTAATATAAATTTAAAATTTTTGACCACACTTTGCCATCGGATCCATCGGGGCTCAACGTTACTTTTCAGCAACTTGGGCTTCGCTGAAAAAATATTTTTTCAAAATTATTTTGATTTGCAATTGTTTTTTCATTTATTAATGGATCATGTTATTATGTATCTTTGTGTCAGGGGTTTTTGCGAGTAACTAGGACTTATTGTTGTTCTTTCACAATGAAGGGACATTGTTCAAATTGTAATAGGAAGAAATCTTCCTCTGACTTTCATGATCATTGTATTAATTGTAGTCAGTGTTCTCGCATTAATCCTTGTCCTATATGTGAATATTGGGATGAGGAACATTGGAAACGTGTGTCACGATATGTTGTTTCTGGAGAAAGGGCTATGCCGGCTCTTTCTCCGCAAGGTCACTCTACTCTCTCAGTTTCTATTTCAGAGGAACCAGAACAGGGGGATGTTTCCATGTTATCTTCTACAAGTGTGTGTCCGTCGTCACAAATGAATTCAGAGCTAGCAGGCAAAAGTGCTCATGGAGATTAGACAAATGTCGTCCGCTAGCTCGCCCGGTGTAGCATCCATTCACCGAATGGTTTGGCAGCCGGGTTCGTCCGATGCGGTCCAGGAGGAAATTTTGGGTGATGCGAGCACTATAAATATAATAGATGCACACCCAGTGACGGCGGATAGTAAGCGAGAACGGAGGAAGCCTTTGAGTCCGGTTCCTAGCTCGTCCAGGTCCAGCCGGGCCGCGAGCGAGAGAGGCCCCTCTCTCGTACAACAACATCTGGGACCAGATGTTGTGGTACAAAATGTGTCTTTAGCGGAGCATACGTCCGTCGCTCGGGACGCTCCGTTGTATAAGCAGTCTGCAGAGACTGTTAAGGCTTCCTCTTCTCGTCAGCGCACACGACCGCACCTTGGCTGCGTGACCGCCGATATATTACCAGCTTCGCCGATGAAGGATTCTTCGGCGACAAGGTCACACCATCCGGCAGCCAGGGATTCGAGACCGATGGACTCCGGACGTTCACATAGGAAAAGTATGCGGGAGCCATCTGATGCGGAGCTGCCCTCGGCGAAGCAGCGAAAGACTGCGCCTCCGCAGGTCTCGACGCCGGACATTCTTGTGCAGATAGCACAGCTTATCGCAGCATCCCAGTAGCCGACAGAAATGGTGTCGGATCGAGAATTATCCGACGGCGCTGGGTCGGTACGCTCCGCCGAAGCATCGGGGGTGGACGACCGGGAACATCATGAGGTCCGACCGGATGGTGAAAGGGATACGGATGACTTGGAGCTATCCCTTTCGGAACAACATAAAGCTGCCATGGACTTCATCCGGCACTTTCTCACTCAAGTTGTTCCGTCGGGCCAGACTGCTGCGGTTCCGGACAAGAGAATTATAGCGTCATTGGACTCTGAATTTTTTGAGCGGTTCAGGGACATCGCTCCCGAGTTTCTGTCGCAGTCCAATAATGTTGCAAGAACATTTGAATTATTGAACGACGCTATATTTAAACTTGCTTCCAGGACGGGGAAAGCAGGTTTCTTGTCCGCTAATACTCTCAACCTGCCTTTCATTAATGCAAGGAATAAATTCGATACGGCAGGACAGGGTATACCGAGAGTTCCTCTGCATATGGACGACGAGGCGGAAGACTTAGAGCTATCATTACCGTCGTCAGCTTCTATTCCAACCGCGGTGTTGGAAACAGCTATTGCGTCTAACAGAGCCAATTTAGATGCCTTATCTTACGCAGATCACCTTACTAAGGCATTATCACTGCGCCTTCAGGGGAAAGAGTTTCAGGATATACAATCCTCTTTAAGACTTCTTTCAAGGGCAGTAGCTTATTCCACGTGTAACTCCGCCCTTTCAGTGGCAAATCTGGAGTTGGTTAGACGTGACGCAGCCCTAGCTACATCCACACTAGTGGATTCTAAGGTGAAGAACTCTCTTAGAGTCGCTTCGGTCTCAGGAGAACTTCTCTTTGACGGCAAGCTTTCCGCTATTTATGATAAAATTACAAAGAAAGCTAGGGATTCTCTGTTGTTCAAATCTGCTCCTAAGAAGTCGGATACAGCAGACACGAATAAGACAGGCACTTCTGGGTCTAATGCGCCCAAGAGAGGTTCCTATAGAGGTTCCGGTGCGTCCTCTTGGTCTTATTCGAGAGACCGTCAGGATAGCGACTCTCGTTCGGGACGTCCTTCAGGCCGGGACAATCGGTCGGACGCCCCGAGGTCGACGGGGCGAGGTGCGGGCCGTGGAAGACGTGGTTTCTCCTACCGCAGGCCTCGCAGGTCCAGGAGGTGATGGCTTAAACCTCTATCGCGTTCCGGTTGGCGGAAGGTTGTCGAGCTTTTCACAAGAATGGGCGTCGATTACGGACGACCCTTGGGTGAGAGGAGTGATTTCGGAAGGTCTAAAGACATCCTTCAAACGAAAGCCTCCATTAACTCGAAGTCCAAAGTGGACTCATCTTCCGTCAAATCCGCAGAAAAGAGACGCTCTGTTATCAGAAGTGCAGTCTCTTTTAATGAAGAATGCGGTAGAGGTCGTAGAAAACCAGGAATCTCCGGGATTCTACAGCCATCTGTTTCTGGTTCCGAAACCAGACGGCTCGTTCCGTCCAGTCATAGATTTGAGCTGGATAAACAAGCTGATCGTCGCTCCGAAGTTTTATATGGAGACGATTCGATCGGTCAGAGCGAGTATTCGGGTGAACGATTTTGCAACGAGCATAGATCTCAAAGATGCGTACTTTCTCGTCATGGTACATCCGACATTCCGAAAGTATCTACGCTTCGCAGTCCTAGGAGTGGTGTATCAATTCCGGGCGATGTGCTTCGGATTGAATCTAGCACCCTGGGCTTTCACTCGGGTAATGAACTCGGTAATGATCTACTTCCGAGCTCATTCGTCTGCGGTAACGTCGGCCTACCTGGACGACATTCTTCAGAGGTACGGCAACGAGTTTACGCTTCAAAACGATGTTCAGAATCTTCTTCTATTGCTCCGACGTCTCGGTTTTATAGTAAACGAGGAGAAGTCGGATCTGGTGCCATCCAAGTCATTCACTCATCTGGGAATGAGCTTCGAGACGCACAACAATCTCGTTCGTCTGCCATTAACCAGAGCGAAATTAGTCAGTTGTTACGCTCGCTATTGTCTGCACGCAGACAAAGTCACGGCGAGAGAATTTATGAGACTGATAGGTCTGTGCGGAGCCGCCGCGGATCTCATTCCGATGGGGCGGTTACGCACACGTCCTCTTAAAATTTTCTTGACTCAGAATTGGAGTGTGAAAATTCATTCGCTCGATGTAGACGTTCTCTTGTCAGATCAAGTGAAACAAGAGATTCAGACTTGGGCAAACATTCAGTGGTTAACTCAGGGAGTTCCGCTGCAGTTGCCGGATCCGAGTTTTACCATTATGACGGATGCCAGTCAAACAGGTTGGGGTGCATCATTAATCCCAACGGATTCGAGATGCCAGGGTCTTTGGGATCCGCAATTCCTGTGCAAGCACATAAACATCAAGGAAATGATGTCAATTTGGCTTGCGTTACGTCACTGGATGGACATTATTCACGATGCTCATGTCCAAATCCTATCCGACAATACGACAGTAGTGGCGTATATACGTTGTTCAATCTAACGGAAAGAATCCTTCTGTTTGTGCTAGAACATCACGTTCTTCTTTCGGTCCGTCACATACCGGGTCGTCTGAATGTGCTAGCAGACTCCCTTTCACGAAAGGGTCGCTTGTTGCCGTCGGAGTGGACTCTCAACAAACAAGTATTCAATCAGATTTGCTACCAATGGGAACGGCCAATGATAGACTTATTTGCGACACATCTCAACAATCAGTTGCAGACGTATGTGTCTCCGTGTCCGGATCCAAGAGCATTTGCAGTAGACGCCCTGTCGATCCCTTGGGACGGAATGATAGGATATGCGTATCCTCCAGCGCCGTTAATTCAACAAGTATTGCTAAAGATAAAACAATCTCAATGCAAGATTCTGTTGGTAGCATCTCTGTCGCCACAGAGACCGTGGATAAATCTACTCTGGTGTCTGTTGTGGGACCTACCACGAAAGCTTCCTCCACGGGAGGATCTTCTTTCGCAGGGGAAATCGCGCCAACTCCATCACAACCCGCAAGGTCTCAACCTTCACGTTTTTCCGTTGTGCGGTCCTTCTTGCATGGCAAGCACTTTACAGGACGAGCAGTGGACGCGATTTCTAACTGTAGGAGGACCTCCTCTTCGCTAAACTATGCGGCTAAGTGGAAGGTTTTTCGTCGTTGGTGTAGGGATCATTCTGTAGATATATTCGATCCCTCTATACCAGACATTGCAAACTTTCTAGTATACTTGTTTGACGAAATCAAACTGCAGCCTGTTACTATAAAGGGTTATAGATCTATGTTATCTGATACCTATGCACATCATGATAGTTTACAAATTGGATCTAATGTCTCTTTATCGAAGTTGGTTAGAAACTTTTCGATAAATAGACCCAGAACTCTTAGATCAATTCCTAAGTGGAATTTAGCTTGGGTTCTTCTTAAATTGAAGGAAAAGCCTTTTGAACCTCTTGGGACAGTAGATTTCAAATTCTTATCTTATAAGACAGCTTTTCTCTTAGCTTTCTCTTCTGCTAGAAGAGTCAGTGAGCTTCATGCACTGTCGGTGGATGATTCTCATTGTCGTAGTGTTGGGAACACTATCACCTTCACTACTAATGTGGGTTTTTTAGCTAAGAATCAGGCTCCTAATAAATATCCGGAACCTATTGTTATTAAGGCTCTTCCGTCTTCAGACGGGCGTAGGCCTTTACTCTGTCCTGTTAGAGCGTTACGTATCTATAAACAGAGATCTCAGTTTATCAGAAAGGGACGGAAACGTTTCTTTCTGTCTTTGATGCCTAATAGAAAGGACATTTCGGTCCATTCTATTGCTAGATGGATTCAATTAACTATCCGTACTGCTTATGAAGATTTATCTTCTTCTCAGCAGTCTGTGCTTAAGATTTCTGCTCATGAAGTAAGAGCTCTTTCTACTTCCTGGGCTTATGCTAATAGTGTTGCTATTACAGATTTAATGAAGGCTGCTTATTGGTCTCAGCCATCCACATTTACGAATTTTTATCTCAGAAATATTGAGTCCATTTCTGGAGACCTGCATTGTTTAGGTCCGTTATCTGTTGCTCAGAATGTCGTCCACTAAACAGTTGCAACTATAGTTATGCAGGCTTTCTGTTCCGGCAGTGACTCCGTCCGGCTGCCCTCTTCGCTCTGGGCTATTTGACTCAGGGCAAGGGGAAGGGGGGGGAGGGGGGGGGTGTTCCCTTAGGTCACCTGCTTTATAGTGAAAAGCAAGGGAATGCCTCCTCCAAGTCAGTATTTCTGAGTCGCTTCCGGGATGGTTTTAAAGTGTAATATTAATGTTAAAATTCATTCATGTCTTATTTTTAAAGTGTAGCTCGGTGTGAAGCATTTGTATATGTCAAGTGTCAAACGGGCTTTAATATACAATACTCGGACACTTTTAAATGACTATAAAGAGTCTCAATTCTCTGGACTACTTTATTTATTGGCTTGCTTTAAAAATAATTAGTATAAGGGTTATACTGGATGTTAATAGAGAACATGAATGTTATTGTGCTCAATTATTAAGGGTAGTGTATCTTTCTAATTTAATATTAAATAAGAAAGATACATGTAAAGCCTAATACTCCTTTTCTCCTTAAGGGGTTACCTCTTTTCTATATAGTTGAGCTTATTGGATTTTCCTCTTATGTCCTAGGCCCTCCAGCCTGTTTACTATTCAGCTAAGTCTGGGTCATTGGTACAGTATAAAAATGTTAAAAAATTTATAGTAATTTATATATTTTTTATACTTACCAATGACCCAGACCGGGATGGCCCTCCCTGGAGTTGGGAACTCTTGCCTCCCCGCTGAGTACATAGCGCTGACCAGGCACTGCCAGTAAGAATGATAATTGGCGCCAATTTCGGGACATCTGCGTCACTGCGCATGCGCAGTAGAGGCGTAGTATGGAGGTCCTTTAGGACATGATTTCTTTTTGTTTTGGACGCAAATTTTGGGGACTGGGGGGCAAAATTTGTGTTTGGCCCTGGTTTTGTTAGAGTTAGCACCAGCTAAGTCTGGGTCATTGGTAAGTATAAAAAATATATAAATTACTATAAATTTTTTAACTTTCGTTTGTATCGTTTTGTTTTGATCACAGATGTACTTGTACCACGTGTAAATGTACTATTAAAAGATATATGTCAACAAAGTTTGTTGTTGTTTTCTAAAACGTTGAGGATGCCTAAGAAACTTTTTTCTGTAATTAAGTTTCACAGATTGTATTATGCCAGCATCACATGGCTGCAGCTTTGAAGTAGTGTTAGCGGGCAAAAAACACAGTTTAATATTGCTCAGACTGACATCTGGGTGTGCACTGCAGTTGTCTATTAGCAAAAGAATTTTTCTGCTGTTCCATTTCATATCGTTGTTGACGTTCTTTAACCACGAAGTAAATATCTCACTAGTCATCCAAGCCTTTTTGTTCGCATGATACGATACACCCAGACTGTTTAAATTACAGCCCTTGAAACACCTGGGATTTTTCGATTTCCCAATCACGAGAAGCTTGAGCTTTTCACCTGACGCACTACACGCGATAAGCAATGTAACTCTATCCTTTGCTTTTTTTACTCCTTTCCTATCATCAAATTTGGCAACTAATGATTTATCCGGCAACCCACGGAAGAAAAGTCCAGTTTCGTCTGCATTAAATATGTTGTCTAAAGAATATCCTTCAGTAGTGTGAGGTAGGCGCTTTTTCCACTTGTCCACCGTTTGCTCATTTACGCCGGCTGATTCTTCACTTAGTACACTGCATTTTATGTTGTGCCGATTCTTAAAACTTTCCAGCCACCCATTTGATGCTGTGAAGTCAATATGTCCCATCTCATATGACGCAATTATCGCCTTTTCTTGAAGAAGTTTCCCGGTTACTGGAATATTTTTGCTTCTAGCTAGACAAAACCAGTTCCAAACAGCCTCATTTAGATCGCTATACTGAGATTTCCTTGCGTGTAGATATTTTCGTTCTATTTGCTGACCATTTTTCCAATCGCTCTTCATATTTTCTTTATCTTTAATTATTGACTGCACCTGTGTTTTACCAACAGCCATTAAACCAGCAATTTTTCTTGCACTCTCACCTCGCTCAGACATATCTATTACTTTAATTCTTTCTTCTAAAGTCAACACTTTCCTCTTTTTCGATGCAGGTTCAGCCATTTTGAAAATTAATTTGTTTATGATCATCATTTGCAAAAATCCTGCTATTTATCTGTACTGGTAGATACAGGTAGCTTATGTTCGAAGCCATCATGGTCTTTTCTTGTCTGTCGGTATGCGTACAATCAAGAAGGCTGACAAGCTATTCTGTACCAAACATCTGTTATAGTTCTTTCAGTAATTAAAATTTTTGTGAGCTTGTTTGGGTTAATGACACAAGCTGTGTTTTTACAGCGTTGTAATGAAAATTAGCAGAACTTTGCCCTTTAGTGTTGAAAAAACAAAATCAAGATGACTCAGTTTTTTCAATTGCGGTCAGCCTGTTAGTGCCCTGTTGTGACAGCACTGTCATTGTTGGGTGAATTTTACCCTGCATACAGATTACTTGTCAAAAACAGCTGTTATTCTAAAAGTACGAGTGACACCTACCGGCGAATCAATGTTTACTGCTGTTTTTTTTCCAAACACATCGACCCAATTCGTCCAGTGAAATTGTGATTTATTCACTGTGCTCTGCCCCAAGCACATCGAAATGTGGCTTAAACGTTCAGCTTATAGGTAAGGAAAGCATGTTTTATTGAGGGCATTTATAAATAAATAAATTTGACAGTAAATTTCGCCACGTGCAAAGGGAATTAGGATGAAACCGGGAACTGGGAAATGACAAAAAATAAACAAACACAACATAATTAAATAATTCTTTAATTTTTATTCTTTATACCAGTATATGTATAAATATCATAGCATAAATACAAAACAGTCAGATGGGACAGATTTGAAACGTATTTGATAACACAACGATTGGTGACGATATTCAAGCTGAAAATGGTCGCAAAATACAGGTAAAAATCGACAAACTGGACACAAAAAAGCGGTCGGTGGTCGCGTCCGGCAGGTGGACGCTGACGACAGTGACAATATAACGTGAAACCAATCCGTGCATTGCAAATGCGGTCGTAAATAGCAGGTGGTCACTCACGTCAGGTGGTCGCTCAGGCAGGTTCTACTGTACTAATAAAAATCACCATTCAGATTTTATTCTCTCAACTTTTGCCTCCAGAACATACCTTATGGCCCCCTCATTGAATCAAGCTTGTTGAGCTTGTTCCAATGAGGGATTATAAAATGCATTCTTGAGTCTAAAAATGAACATTTTCAGCGATATACTCAAGAAATTTTTTTGCAGATGTGAACTCCCATTCCTGTTTGGTAAAAAATTAACAAAATTTGGAATAACAGTTGTAATGTTATATGAATATATTTTGCTAATTATTTTAGAATTCATTAATGGGATTCCTCTATAACATTCAATGTAGAAGTTATCTCATAATAATTTGCTGAAAAGTAGCTAAATGTAGTGAATGTGTGAGATTAATGAAGAAAGGATTTTAATTTCAGAAATAGTAATTCAGCCAACTCCTGCCACAGTGGTCCCTGTACAGGTTGTTCAACCACAGATAGAGATAATAACAGGTAGGACATTTCCTACTTTCTGTATTTCATCATTATTAACTCTCTTCAACATGGAAGTTCACAGCTATTCAACTTTTTATACGCCTGTTTTATAAAAACAGTTGTATCATGTTATGGCGTTGACATCCATCTGTCCATCAGTCTGGAATTGTTTTCAGGACTTTTTTTTCATTATGGATGGACATATTGAGAAAATTTTTGGTATACAGCTTCGTTATGGATACTTGAACATCAAGTTGGAAATTTTTATACTGTACCAGTGACCCAGACTTAGCTGGTGCTAACTCCTTAAATTCTTGGGCCAAAAACAAATTTTGCCCCCAATCCCCAAAATTTGCATCAAAATCCGAAATTTCAATGTCCTATGTGGTCCTCCATACTTTTTATCCACTGCTCATGCTCAGTGTCAAGGAGGTCTCAAAATTGACGCCAATTGTCATTCTTTGTTTGGCCCTAAATTCAGTAACATCTCACTGATATTTGTGCTTGTAAATCTCAGTTTAAATGATGCCAGACCCATAATTATGAAAGAAATGGTGGATCTAAGAAGGAAATAGGAGGATGAAACAGTGGCAGGATGTCTTCAGGGCTGTAACTTATAATTTTTTTCCGAAATTATTTCATGTTCCCTAATTTCGGGGCATGGTCCTGATGTTGTCATTCTTGCTATGAATTTACCATTGTTTGTTCAGTGTTTTCTCTCTCTCTTTCCTTTATTCCCCCCTTGCTATTCTCCCATGCTTTTGGCATAATTTTTGTAATTTTTTTTTTTACTAAAATTTCTTGGGAGTTTTGGCTTGGTAACAGAATAATTATTCTGTTTTTCCCCATGCTTACGTCCTCACCCTTCTGTGGTTAGGTTTGTGGTCTGCATCTACCATCCAATGTACTGCAGTTTCTTCTCTGGAAGTCTCTGTTTTACATCGGATAGTGTTTAAATTGGTTACTGATTTTGGGCCATGTTTACAGTGCCTGGAGTCCCCGTGGGAACCCCGGGAAGTAAGCAGCACTTGTTTACTGTGGTAAACCAGTTCCGCTTTACTAGTAAAATAGGACCCAGTCACCAATGCTTGGGGTGAAAGTCCTCTAAAATGGGCAACATGTAGATCAACGATTGACTAAACTTGACTTCATCTCCATGTTGTGTCACGATTAGCCATGGTGCATAAATATGTGACGTTAACCACCAACAAACAAACAAACAGTGCCTGGAGTCAGGTTTCCGGTTTTTGTACACTTTTGTTTACGTTGACAATGGTTACTTCTGATAGTGATTACTTGTCTTCTGTTTAGTTCTGCTCATAGCCAGATACATTAATATTGTCCGTAAGTGTTACATTAATTTTTAAATATGTTTTAAAATTTTTGTCCACACTAAGGCTTTTTTGGGATCCATTTGGGCTCATTGTTCCCATTTTTCGAAAAAAAAAATTTTTTTTTTTAATTATTTTTTTCAAAATGTTATAATGGATTATATTATATTATGTATCTTTGTTTTCAAGGGTTAGTGTGAGTACTATGACTGTTTATATTTTTTCATGATGAAAGAATATTGTTCAAATTGTAATGCGAGGAAGTCTTCCTCTGATTCTCATGTTCATTGTGTTTCTTGTAGTCAATCTACTCGCACTAATTCTTGCTCAGTGTGTGTCAATTGGAATGACAAACGTTGGAGACGTGTGTCACAGTATATTGTTAGCGGTGAGGGGTCCATGCCGGTCCTCTCTCCGCAGGGTCACTCTAGTTTTTCAGTCTCTTTTTCAGAGGAACAAGAACAGGGTGATGTTTCCGTTATGTCTTCAAGAAGTGTACCTCCGTCGTTGCAGTCTAACGAAGAGCTAGCGGCTAAAGTGCTCATGGAAATACGACAATTGCCTAAGAGGTCCCAGGTAGGATTGACGGCGTTGATGTCTGTTAGCTCACTCGGTGTAGCGACCATTCATCGAATGGTTCGGCAGCCAGGTTTGTCCGTTGCATTCCAGGGAAGCAGTTTGGGTGATGCGAGCGCTATAAACATTGAATGTGCACACCCAGTGACGACGGATCCGAGGATAGTACGGAGGAAGCCTGTCAGTCCGGTAGCTAGCTCATCCAGGTCTACCTGGACCGCGAGCGAGAGAGGCCCCTCTCTCTTACAGCAACATCTGGGCCCAGATGTTGTTGTACGTAATGTTCGTCAGTCGGAGCATACGTCCACTCCACCTTCCCGGGCCGCGCCGTTGCATAGACAGTCCGGAGAGACTAGTCTATCGGCTTCCTCATCCTCACGGCAGCACACACGACCGCACCTTGGCTACGTGACCGCTGGTATCCAGCCAGCTTCTCCGACCAGGGATTCCATGTCGACCAGGTCACGCCATCCAGTAGCCTGGGATACGAGGCCTTTACATTCGGGAAGTTCGCATAAAAGAAGTATGCAGGATTCAACGTCCCAGGAGCTTCCAGCGGCTAAATCATGCAAGACCGCGGCTCCACAGGCCTCCGTAACGGACTTGCTATCGCAGATATCTCATCTTATCGCAACATCCCAGCAGCCGTCAGAAACTTTTTCGGATCAGGAATTGTCTGAGGAAGCTGGGTCGGTTCGTTCCGCTCCAGAGTCAGCAAGGGACGACCAAGATTATCAAGTGGTCCAGCCGGATGGCGAAAGGGATTCAGAGAAGCTGGAATTTTCCCTTCGGAGCAACATAAGGTAGCCGTAGATTTCATCCGGCAATACCTTCCTGATGTTGTTTCTCCGGACCAAAATGCTGCGTTGCCGGATAAGAGACTGATAGCATCACTGGACACAGAATTTTTCGGCCGGAATAGGGACACCATCCCTGAGTTTCCGACCCAGTCCAGAAATGTCTCACGGACATTTGAACTTTTGAATGATGCTATATTCAAACTTGTCTCCAAGACGGGCAAGTCTGGTTTCTTAGCGGCCAATGCCCTACAGCTGCCTTTCATCAATTCAAGGAATAAATTTGAAACGGCAGGACAGGGCATTCCAAGAGTTCCTCTGCGTCTGGACGACCAGGCTGAAGACCTAGAATTGTCTATTCCAGCCACTACGTTGGAAATGACAATCTCGTCTAACAGGGTCAGCTTAGATGCATTATCGTACGCAGATCACCTTATCAGAGCGTTATCATTACGTCTCGAATGAAAAGAATTCCAGGATGTTCAGACTTCCTTAAGAGTTCTTTCGAGGGCCATAGCATACTCTACGTATAACTCCGCCCTTTCAGTGGCTAATCTGGAGTTAGTTAAACGGGATGCTGCCCTGGCTGCATCCACTCGGGTGGATCGTAAGGTGAAAAACTCTCTTCGAGTCGCTCCGGTCTCCAGAGAGCTTCTCTTTGACGGCAAGCTTTCCTTAATCTATGATCAGATTACTAAGAAATCTTCAGACTCTTTGCTGTTCAAGTCCGCTTCTAAAAAGTCGGATTCCGCGAGAAGAGTAAGACAGGCACTTCTGGGGCGAGTACGTCCAAGGGAAATTCCTATAGAGGTTCTTATAAGTCCTCTAGATCTTACTCCAGAGACCGCCAAGGGTGCGACTCAGATAGGGGCCGTAATACTGGCCGAGACAACGGGTCAGATGCCCCTAGGTCGACGGGCGAGGTGCGGTTCGTGGAGGACGTGGTTTCTCCTCCCGCAAGCCTCGCAGGTCCAGGCGGTGATGGTGCAAACCTCTATTGTGTTCCAGTGAGTGGAAGGTTATCGAGTTTCTTAAGCAATTGGTTGTCGATTATGGGCGACCCTTGGGTTCGAGGGGTGATTTCAGAAGGGCTAACACTATCCTTCAAAAGAAAACCTCCGTTAACTCGAAGTTCAAGTTGGACTCAGCTTCCGTCAAATCCTCAGAAGAGAGGTTCGCTTCTATTAGAAGTCCAATCTCTTCTGGAGAAGAACGTGATAGAGGTCGTAGAAAACCAGGAATCTCCAGGTTTCTACAGCCATCTGTTTCTGGTTCCGAAACCAGACGGCTCGTTTCGTCCAGTCATAGATCTGAGCTGGATAAACAAGCTGATCATGGCTCCAAAATTTTATATGGAGACCATTCGATCGGTCAGAGCGAGCATTCGAGTGAACGACTATGCTGCGAGCATAGATCTCAAGGATGCGTACTTTCACGTCATGGTACATCCGGCGTTCAGAAAGTATCTTCGCATTGCTTCCTAGGAGTCGTTTATCAGTTCCGAGCAATGTGCTTCGGTCAGAATCTAGCACCCTGGGCTTTCACTCGAATAATGAACTTGGTAATAACTCATTTCCGAGCTCATTCGTCTGCGGTAACGTCGGCCTACCTGGACGACATTCTTCAGAGGTGTGGCAACGAGTTAATGCTTCAGAACGATGTTCAGAATCTGCTTCAACTGCTCTGACGTCTTGGTTTTATAGTAAACGAGAACAAGTCGGATCTGGTGCCGTCCAAGTCATTCACCCACCTGGGAATGAGCTTCGAGACGCACAACAATCTCGTTCGTCTGCCATTAACCAGAGCGAAATTAATCAGTTGTTACGCTTGCTTTTGTCTTCACTCTGACATAGTTACAGCGAGAGAATTCATGCGACTGATAGGTTTGTGTGGAGCCACCGCGGATCTTATTCCGATGGGGTGGCTACGTACTCGGCCACTCCAAATCTTTCTGACTCAGAATTGGAGTGTCAAGATTCATTCGCTCGATACGAACATCATCTTGTCGAATCAAGTCAAACAAGAGATTCAGACTTGGGCAGATATTCAGTGGTTAACTCAGGGAGTTCCACTGCAATCGCCGGATCCGAGTTTTACGATTATGACGGATGCCAGTCAAATAGGTTGGGGTGCAACTTTGAGCCCAACAGATTCGAAGTGCCAGGGTCTTTGGGATTCGCAGTTCCTAAACAAGCACATAAACATCAAAGAAATGATGACAGTTTGGCTTGCGCTACGTCATTGGATAAACATTATTCAGAATTCACATGTGCAAATTCTGTCCGACAATTTGACGGTTGTAGCATATATTCGGAACCAGAGAGGCACTCATTCCATTCCGTTATTCAACTTAACGGAAAGAATCCTTCTGTTTGTCCTAGAGCATCAAGTTCTCCTATCAGTCCATCATATTCCGGGTTGTCTGAACGTTTTGGCAGACTCCCTTTCTCGGAGGGGTCGCATGTTGCCGTCAGAATGGACTCTCAACAAACGAGTATTCAATCAGATTTGCTACCAATGGGAACGTCCGATGATAGACTTATTTGCGACGCATCTCAACAATCAGTTGCAGACGTATGTGTCGCCGTGTCCAGATCCTCGAGCGTTTGCAGTAGATGCTCTCTCGATCTCTTGGGACGGAATGATAGGATTCAGCAGATATTGCTCAAGATAAAGCAATCTCACTGCAAAATTCTGTTGGTAGCATCTCTGTCACCCCAGAGACCATGGATAAATCTACTGAGGTGTCTCTTGTGGGACATGCCGTGGAAGCTTCCTCCACGGGAGGATCTTCTTTCGCAGGGGAAATCGCGCACACTGCATCACAACCTGCAAGGTCTCAACCTTCACGTATTTCCGTTGTGCGGTCCTTCTTGCACGGCAAGCAATTTACAGTGCGAGCAGTGGACGCAATTTCTAACTGTAGGAGGACTCCTCTTCGCTAAATTATGCTGCTAAGTGGAAGGTTTTTTATTGGTGTAGGGATCATTCTATTGATATTTATGATCCCCCCATTCCAGACATTGCTAATTTTCTAGTCTACCTGTTTTATTATGGTATACCGCTGTCCGTCTGTCCGTCCGGTCACACGTTGTACGATAACTCAAAAACGCTTTGAGAGATTTTCGTGATTTTTGGGTAGGTGGTGTATATCGATGGAGGGAAGCTCCCTTTCGTTTAGTGTCGCCATTCGATTAGTCATTCCAGAGTTATGGGACTTTATTACTTAGAAAATTGTTGATTTTTTACACGTCGTACGATAACTCGAGAACGCTTTGAGAGATTTTCATGATTTTTGGGTAGGTGGTGTATATCGAGGGAGGGAAGCTCCCTTTCATTTAGTGTTGCCTTCGATTAGTCATTCCAGGGACTTTATAACTTAGAAAATTGTTGATTTTTTACACGTCGTACGATAACTCGAGAACGCTTCGAGAGATTTTCACAATTTTTTGGTAGGTGGTTTATGTTGACGGTTGGTGTCACCATTCGATTAGTCATTCCAGAGTTATGGAACTTTATTACTTAGAAAATCGTTGATTTTTTCTTGAAGTTATGATCTCTATAGACATAAGATATATACATGAAATTCAAATAATTTTATTTCCAAATTATTGAACACAGTATGTTAATGGTTATGATTATTGTACAAGAATATAAAAAAACCTGACAAGTACACATGTATACTCATATTGTGTGCTTCCCTCTTGTAATTAATAATAGATGTATCATGCGCTCATGGCGCAGCTGTTTATTTGAGGATGCCAGACATAAATCAATGCAAGAATTAGTGGATCCAAGGCTGTTAATGGATGATGGAAGTGAACAATGGTGGTTTCAAACGTTCAGGGCTGTAACTTTATAATAATATAAAAATTATTTCATGTTTCCCATTTTTGGGACATACTCCTGACATCATCATTCTTGCTAATGATTAATCCACTGTTTGTTAAATGTTCCTTCCCTATCCTTCCATGAACCCTTCCTGTTAAACCCCTAAGCTTTTTGGCTATTTTTAATGCTGTTGCAGATTGCGCAGCTGATCGCAGCATCCCAGCAAGTGCAAGAGCAGCCTTCCGCAGATTCCGGTGGTGAGCTGTCGGATGGTGCTGGATGTTCCAGTCATCTGCACATGCAGATGCGATGGACCGAACATCACAGCTGAATCAGTCGGATGGTGAAAGGGACAAGGAAGAGGATTACCCTTCCCTTTCGGAACAGCATATGGTAGCGATGAATTTGGTTCATCAATACTCTCCTGACTTTGTTCCACCTGTTCAGCAAGCTGCGACTACTAGAGAGAAACCGCTATCATCTCTGATGCAGATTTCATGCGGAGGAAAGAGGATGTTCTTTTCCATCCCAAAACAGTCTTGACAGGTGTCGGAGGCCGTTGGCCATGTTAACAACTCTATATTCAACCTCTCTAGTGCTAAGAGGAAGGCGCTTTCTTATTGACATCTTCAATAAATATACCTTCCTTGGAACACGTTCATTTAAAACGGTTGGAGAAGAAGTCCAGAGAGCTCCTCTGCGTTTAGAAAGCAGGCTGGGGATTTAGATATTTCCCTACCTGCATCATTCAATATACGCTCGGAAGTGATGGAATGTGCTATTTCATCCAATAGAGCGAATCTGGACGCAATGTTCTGCGCAGATCACCTCACCAGAGCTATGATGCAATGTCTTAACCCTTTACCCAACGAATCGCCCGCATCTGCCCGCGTAATATGCAAAATCAGCAGTTGAAAAAATATTATTTTTCAAAAAATTTCAACAAAAACATATCATGTGACCCCTCATTGGAACGAGCTCGTCAAGCTCGTTCCAGTGAGGGGTCACATGATATGGTTTTGTTGAAATTTTGAGAAATTTAAAAAAATGATATTTAAAATAATAAATGTTGATATTGTCTTCGTTGGGTAAAGGGCTAATGGGAAGGAATTTGAGGATGTTTGTTCCTCGCTTAGAGTTCTTTCCAGGGCAGTCATGTATGCCACATACAACTCCGCCCTGACAGTGGCAATTTGGAGTTGATCAGACATGATGCTGCCCTTGCGTCGTCATCACTTATAGATAACAAGGTGAAAAGCTCTCTCTGAGTCGCTCCGGTCAAGGGACACACACTGTTTGACGACACACTTTCTTTAGTCTAGGAAGAGGCTACCAATAAGCTTCCAGCACTGATACTGAGATCGGCGCCTCAACCACATGCATCAGCTGGCCGGAGTAGGTGAGGTGATTCCAGTTCACAATCATAGACGGTAGCTCCTTGCGAGGGTCTCGGAAACCCTCTCACAGTTACTCCAGAGGTTGTCAGTATAGCGACTCAGAAAAGAGGGTGCAAGTCTTATAAGAATATAAGTCAGACGATCCTAGATTGACGGGTCGAGGTTCTTTGCGAGAAGGACGTAGTTTCGCCTACTGCAAGCCTCACAAGTTGTACAGGTGATAGTCAAGACTTCTGTTACTTTCCACTTAGTGGAAGGTTTTCAACCTTGCAAAATGAAAATTACGGAAGATCAGTGGGTGAGAATGTAGTCTCGGCAGGCCTGCTGCAATCAGTCCGAGCAAAGCTCCACTTACAAGAAGTCTGTGCTGGACAAATCTTCTGGCGAATTCTTTCTAGAGAGTGAGAAGCCGCTGGCGTCGTTGGATGCAGGCTTTAATCGGAAAAAGGAAGAAGTTCTTTCTTTTCTGGTTCAGCCTAGGTAGGTGTCGCAGGCCTTCAGCCATGTAGCCGACGCCATATTCACCTCTCGTGTGTGAGGAAAGGGCGGTATCTTAACTACATCTTCCATAAACGTTCATTTTAAAATGGTTGGAGAAGATGTTCAGAGAGCTCCTCTGTGTTTGAATGAGCAGCCCAGGGATCTAGATGTATCCTTGCCTGCATCATTCACTATTCGCTCAGACACAATTACAACGGCAATTTCATCAAGTAGAGCGAATTTGGAAGCAATGTCTTTCACAGATCACCTTACCAGAGCTATGGCGCAACGTCTCAACGGGAAGGAATTTGAGGATGTTTGTACCTCTCTTAATGTTCTTTCCAGGGCAGTTTGTATACCACGTATAACTCCACCCTTACAGTCGCTAATCTGGAATTAATTAGATGTGATACTGCTCTTGCGTCGTCATCACTTATAGATGACAAGGTGAAAAGCTCTCTCTGGGTCTCTCCAGTCTCCGGACATACTATTTTGGACAACAAGCTTTCGTCAGCCTATGATCAGGCTATTTAGAAAGCATCAAGTGATCTGCGATTGAAGTCGGCTTTTCATCAACCCACTTCAGCTGACAAGAATAAAGGAGAACATTCCAGATCTAAATGTCAAAGGGGAACTCCTCTCGAGGGTACAAGAAGCCCTCTTACAATTACTCTGGAGGTTGTCAATGTAGCGACTCGGGAAAGGGGCGTAGGTCTGATCGGGGCTATCGGTCAGATGCCCCTAGGCCAATGGGACGAGGTTCTTCATGGGGAGGATGTAGTTTCTCCTCCCGTAAGCCTCGCAGGTCATAAGGTGATGTTCAGGAGAAACTGGACAGCAGTCACGGAAGATCAGTGGGTGAGAAGTGTAGTCTCGGATGGCCTACAGCTATCATTCCGAGCGGCACCCCCACTAACAAGATGTCTGCATTGGACAGGTCCTCCATCGGATCTCAAAAGAGAGTCTCTCCTAGCGGAGGTACTGGCTCTATAGCATTAGAGGTTGCCGGTAATCAGGATTTTCAGGGTTTTTACAGTCACCTGTTCATCGTACTGAAGCCAGATGACTTGTTTCGACCAGTAATAGACTTGAGCTGGATAAACAAGCTTATCGTGGCTCCAAAATTCTATGTGCAGACCATTCGGTCGGTAAGAGTTAGCACTCGAGTGAATGACTACTATGCGGCAAGCATAGATCTAAAGGATGTATACTTTCATGTCCTGGTACATCCGGCATTCAGAAAGTACCTGCGGTTCGCCATACCAGAAGGTGTATCAGTTCAGAGAGCAATGTGCTTTGGTCAGGACCTGGCTCCCTGGGCATTCACTATTCAGTATAATGAACTCTGTAATGTCATGCTTCTGAGCTCATTCATCTGTGGTAATGTCGGCTTACTTGGACAACGTTCTACAGAGATACAGCAACAGAATTATTCTTTAGAACGTTGTTCAGAGTCTGCTTCTTTTGTTCTGATGTCTCAGTTTCTTCGTAAACGAGACAAAATCGGATATAGCTCCGTCCAAGTCGTTCACTCATTTGGGAATGAGCTTCGAGACTCACAATAATCTGGTTCATCAGCTGTTACCAGTTGTAATGCTCAATTTTGTCTACACTCCGACGCATTGACAGTGAAGGAACTCATGCATCTGATGAGGCTGTGCGGAGCGGCTGCAGATCTTATTCCAATGAGCCGTCTGTGCACGCGTACCGTCCAGATATTCTTTACTCAGAACTGGTGTGTGAAGACCCATTCACTCGAAACCAGTATTGTTTTAATGGACCTAGTAAAACAAGGGTTCAGATTTGGGCAGATCTTCAGTGGTTAACTCAGGGAGTTCCTCTGCAACTGCAGGATCCGGCTTTCACAATTATGATGGATGCGAGTCAAGACGGATTGGGTTGTGACCCAAAGTCTTGCAGACTTGAGGTGTAAGGGTCTTTGGGACCCTCGGTTCCTAGAGAAGTGAATAAACATCAAAGAGTTGATGTCAATATGGCTAACACTACAAAATTGGATTCACAAAATAGCGGACGTCCATGTTCAAATTTTGTCTGTTATGGGACGTTTCCCGGAAGCTTCCTCCACAAGAGGACCTTCTTAATCAGGGGAAGTATTTGTTCTTCACGTCCTTCTCTGCCTTTAGTGGCATTATGGAGTCGGTCAGACATGAGGGAGCCTTGCGGTTTCTTTACTATTTGATGACGAACACAAGAACAATTCAAGTAATGCGGGTGAAGGGGTTTTGATATGACTTTGAATCCCCCCGGCCTCCCCCGCCACACCGCTAATGTGTTAAGAGGCGATAAAAGGGCAAGACATAGTTTTCTTCCTGTTAGCCTCAGATGCATTTCAGAACATACATGCATTTCATGACTTCTCGATTGGCAGCTGGGTCGTGTTCTATGGCAACCTCTTGGGCACATCCACTTTCTAGTTGGTTGGTTTCCTGTGGTTGGTCATCTATATGTCATATATATGATTCATCGTCAGTAAATTGCTTGCCTTTGGGTACCTGGGAGGCTATCTAATCAGTTAACTGGTATTCAGATGATTACATGCGGGATTTTAATGGTCACTTGCATAATAATCGCATTATTAGGCAGACGCATTATTGTATATTAAGGACCTTAGAAACTAGAAATTATTTCAGGGGCGGTCTATGGCGAGTGTTAATCATAGCTCGATCCATTTCTACATCCAGGTTTCTGTTAACCCTTTACCCAACGAATCGGCCGCATCCGCCAGCGTAATATGCAAATTCAGCAGTTGAAAAAATATTATTTTTCAAAAAAATTTCAACAAAACCATATCATGTGACCCATAGTTGGAACAAGCTCGTTCCAACGAGGGGTCACATGATATGGTTTTGTTGAAATTTTTTTAAAAAAATTAAAAAATGATATTTAAAATAATAAATTTTGATATCGTCTGCGTTGGGTAAAGGGTTAATGGCGGTACCCAATCGAATACGTTTTGTCTTACACTCTGGTATATTCGTACGTTTCCAGGAACATAGATATCAGATAGAACACGTACACCTGAATGGGGTCGCCTGTTGGTTACCTTGGAAGTGTGTTTTCTCTTCAGAGATCATCCATTGTGATTCTATTGGACATGTGTATGTAATATATTATATCGCCGGTTTTCGACCTCTATCTGCATATGCCAACTCCGTTATACGTTACAAGCGGGCGATATTAATTACTGGGATCGCCGCTGTAGCCTTAGCTTCTGAAGTGGTGTTAAGCACCAATTTATTAATAATAATTAATACCTGGGTGTCTATTCAACGAATATTTATATTGTTATTTGGTACTGCTGTTACTGATTCCAGAGCGCTCCCTTCTTCTTTTTGAAGATTCCTTCAAAAAGGGTGGGGGGAATTTTTTACCTCACCTCCGGCTTGATAAGTATGTAACTATGAGTGAAGGTGTTTTGTCTGTTGATTATATCCTGGATGCAGCATGTGTTTTATTGTATATGGCATATGTTTGTGGAGGATAGCCTCTCATTCTCAAATGCGCCATCCCAATAACTGGGGCTTAGTCCAGACTAGCCTTAAAAATTGGGAACTCGTTACATCCACTTAGCATAGTCTTCATGCTAAGAATACAGAATTACTTGAACTTGGCTCTTTATTGATATGTCTTCTCTATTATGTGTAGAGAGACATACTTGTAATTCCTTTTAAATTTAATTTCCTTTCACCTTGGATTACAGGCTATGGAACTAAGTTTGTCTACTAATTCTGAAGTCCTAGGCCCTCCACCTTTTTATTATTTATCTAAGTCTGGGCCATTGGGTTATAGTATAAAAATATCATAAATTTAAAGTAATTTGTATATTTTTAGCTCACCTGGTCTAAAAGGCCATGTGAGCTTTTCTCATCACTTGGCATCTGTCGTCGCTCGTCCGGCGTCCATAAACTTTTTACATTTTCATCTTCTTCTCTGTAACTGTTGAGCCGGTGTGAACCAAACTTGGCAGGAATGGTCTATGGGAGGTCCTCTACAAATGATCCTCATTTTGTTCCCGTCGGATGAAAAACATGGCTTCCAGAGGCATCCTTTGATTCTGGTTGGTGGATTTTCTAAAATCTTCTCCTCTGAAACTACCAGACCAAATGTTTTGAAACTTCACATAAATGATGACTGGGACCCCCTCTACCAACGATCCTCATTTAATGTTGATTGGGTTACAAGCATGGCCGCAATTGTGGCTTATAGTTACTGTAGAAATCACATTCTCCTCTTCTTCTCTGGAAAAACCGAGGCGACGTGAAAACAAACCTGGACGGGATAGTCTATGGGAGGTCCTCTACAAATGATCCTCATTTCATTTTGTTCCCATGGGTTGAAAAACATGGCCGCCAGAGGCATTCTTTGATTCTGATTGATAGATTTTCAAAAATCTTCTACTCTGAAACTGCCAGGCAAAATGTTTTGATACTTCACATAAACAATGACTGGGACCCCCTCTACCAATGATCTTCATTTAATGTTGATCGGGGTGCAAACATGGCTACAATTGTGGCTTATAGTTACTATAGAAACCATATGGGAAATCACATTTTCATCTTCTTCTCCGGAACTACTGAGCCAAAATGAACCAAACCTGGCAGGGATGGTCTATGGGAGGTCATTTACAAACAGTCATAATTTTGTTCCTGAGGGTTGAAAAACATGGCCGCCAGAGACATTCTTTGATTCTGATAGGTGGATTTTCCCAAATTTTCTCCTCTGAAACTGCCAGGCCAAATGTTTTGATACTTCACATAAGTAATGACTGGGACCCCCTCTACCAACGATCCTCATTTAATGTTGATCGGGTTGTAAACATGACCACAATTGCAGCTTATAGTTACTATAGAAACCCTATGGGAAATCACATTTTCATCTTCTTCTCTGAAACTACTGAGCCGACATGAACCACACTTCGCAGGAATGGTCTATGAGAGGATAGAAATATGTGGCCACCAGAGGCTATATTCTAATGCTTAACCTAATGCCCCTCCTGTCTGCACAAAAGATTGGTACTGTCCGCAAAATACTTGTTTTTTGAGAATCTGGTAAGGGTTGGTTCCTGTTTTCTCCACTGAGGACTGGGGACAAAAACCCCAAAATATTGTGTATACAGTACAAGTCAAAATAAGCTGTAGTATAACTGCAGTAAACTAAGCAAACTGCTGCTCCTGCCCTGACAAGATCAGAATCTTGACATTTTCTAGAAAGCTATCAGTGAGAGCTTTCCATAAAATAATGTTAGCTTCTGGTCTTATCAGTGTAGGAAGAGAAAAAAGAAAAAGATATATCATTTTTGGATTATCCTACACAACTTATTTTGACTTTACTGTAAACCATTTTAGCTGTACCTTGATTTTTGCATCATTATTCTTCTGGATTTCCAGGCATCTGCCAACTTCAATCTGATAACAGTATTTTCTGATAAGTAACATGAAAAGTTTTTGTTTGTATTCTGTTTCAATCATGTCAGCTTAGATGACAGTAATTACTGTTTATCTTTTAAGATTTGACAAATATTGGAGGAAAGTGTGTTTGACTGTAACCCTTTACCTATCCAAAACTATTATGAAAAGAGAATACTGTCGGAGAGAATTGTAATTTTCAAAATGATCCTCATTTTAATCTTCATCAGGTTGCAATTATGACTGCAATTGTGGCTTATAGTTACTATAGAAACCCTATGGGAAATGACATTTTTATCATCTTCACTGAAAGTACTGAGCCAATGTGAACCAGACTTCGCAAGCATTGTCTATGAGAGGTTCTCTACAACTGTTACTCATTTTATTCCTGTTGCGTGAAAAAACGTCGCCAGAAGCATTTTTTCATTCTGATTAGTCAATTTTGAAAACTCTTCACCTCTGAAACCACTGGGCCAAATGTTTTGATACTTTGCATGGTTGATAACTGGGACACCCTCCACGACATTCCTCATTTTAATTTTGATCGTATTGCAAACATGGCCACAATTGCAGTTTATAGTTACTATAGAAAAAAAACCTATGGGAAATCACATTTTCATCTTCTCTCTGGAACTACTGAGCCGATGGAACCAAAACTTGGCAAGAATGATCTATAGGAGGCCCTCTACAAACGATCCTCTTTTTATTCCCGTTGGTTGGAAAATATGGCCACCAGAGACATTCTATGATTCTGTTTGATGGATTCAAATGTTTTGAAACTTCATGTGATTGAAGACTGGAACACCGTCTCCCAATGATCCTCATGTAATGTTGCAAACATGGCCACAATTGCAGCTCATAGTTACCATGGAAAGCCTATGGGAAATCACATTTTTATATGTAGTTCCAGGTGAGCAATTACAGGTTCTGTAGAGCCCCTAGTTTATACTTACCAATGGCACAGATGGGTATGGCCTTCCCATGAGTGGGAAATCAAACCTCCCCGCTGAGTTATTATGTAGTACTCTTTTCTACAAAGAATGATGTTGGCACTAATTTTGGTCATTTCCTGGCGACTGCACATGTGCAGAGAGTAAAAGTATGAAGGACCAGATAGGACTCTTAATTTTCGGTTTTGTAAGCAAATTTGGGGGATTGGGGGGGTTCAAAATTTGTGTTTGGCCCTTGATAACTTTGAGTTTGCACCAGCTAAGTCTGAGCCATTGGTAAGTATAAAAAATATACAAATTACTTTAAATTTATAATTTTCATGGGACAGTATGTTGTATTTCTAAATATTCATGTAGCATCGACATATAAATGGTTCCAATGAGCTGATGTCAGTTTTAAATTTTGTACTCATCTGTATTTCTGTCCGTCTCTGAGTAGACTGTATTAAGATGTGATTCTATGATCTATTATTATAATAAACAGCACATGGCCAAGAGTTTATTAAAGATAGTTATAAATGTACTGAATACAGAGTTCCACTGTACTGAAAACACACAATTTCCATGAGTCATGGAAAGCCTTCAGTGTTATTGAATTGAAAGTACCACACCCTTGAAAAGTCTTTAAAAAATATATATACTATTAAAAAAAGTAGAGGATATTTGATAAAAGTGAGATATATGAAGAAATATATTTATATTTTTATCAAAAAGACAGTTGAGGCATTGCACTGTGATATCTAGTGAATGATTTCAGCGATAGTTGGGTGTCTGACAAGCACACATTCCAAGCACTGTGCTGTAGAAGACATGGACGGTCAGTCAGAGAATTTATCGCATTCTGTCCAGACCTCAATACCTTGTAAATCCTCTTCAGCGTGGCTTGACTGATGTTATTCCATTTTTCTTGCAGTGCATCGGAGAGTTCCTGGACATTGATAGGGGGCTGTTGGCATTGTTGTAGGTGCCTGCCAAGCATATTCCAGACATGCTCGATTGGTGAAAGGTCTGGGCTTAGTGCTGGCCAAGGCTGTGAAGTGATGTTCTGCTCCTGGAGGAACTCGGTAGCGACATGGGCCCTGTGTGCTCTTGTATTGTTATCTTGGAGAATGAATCGATGACCCGTTGCACAAATGGCACCACATGAGCTGCTAACATGTTGTCACAGTAGTACTGCCCTGTGACATGCCCTTGAATGACATGTAATGCTGTTCTGCTTGTCATGATTATGCCTCCCTACACCATAACCGATCCACTACCCAAACAATCGTGTTGCCTAATGATTACGTCATGGTATCGATCGTTCCGCCGCTTCAACACTCTGTTTCGTCCGTCATGGAAGTTGAGGGTGAACCTCAATTCATTGGAAAACATGATGTTGCTCCACCGATGATTGTTCTAGTGCTGTCGTGCTCCACACCAATTACGCCCTTGCTGTGATGTGACCTTATGTCAGACACGGAATTATTCGAGCTCATCATGCGTACAAATTCCAGCTGTGTAGGCAATTTAGGATAGTCTGACCACTGACTCGCACATCTGTCACTCGGTGCAGCACAGCTGCCCAATTTCTGAGGCACTTTGATGGCGGTTACGTAATGCAGTAGTTCGGATGAAACGATCCTGGTTAGCAGTTGTCGACCCTTGGACGACCTGACTGACGTCTGTCATCAACATTGCCTGTCTGACGGTAGCGTGACCACAACCTGCTAATCACCGATTGAGTAATGTTGAGAATTTGAGCCACTGTAGTCTGTTGCCAGCTTCCAACATGCCAATGGCTCATAAACGTTTGTGATGTGTGAGTCTTTGCATACTGCAAAAGTTACTTTTTGACCAGAAACTATTGATGAACAAGTTTATACCAAGAAAAGAATGATGAGGCCTCCGAAAAAGCCCATCCAGTACAAATGAAAATTTCAAAACGAACCCCACAGACATTAACACTGCGCTCGTTAGAAAAACCTGCACAAAGTTTTCGTGGGCCCGTGACATTCATGATCCACCCTCAACTTGTAACATTTTGATGTGTCCAACCATGTGTATCCAATACCATTTTCTGAAAATATCAACATCAGTTTGGGTATCTCCTACATTTTTTGAACAGTATAACTTTAAAAAAAATAATTTAGAATAGTTTTAGTAACAGACACTTTTGTTGGTAAAAATCTGTACTTCACTAAAATTTGACCTTCAGCCATAAAGCTGCTGGTCAAATTTAGTCATAGACCATTTATTTTTGATGAAGAAATTTAAAAAAAAAATAGCATAAAAATTACCAAAAAAACTAAAATTTTACAAATTAGAAAGGTGTGGAAAAAAACACAATGAATTAAAAATTTACTTATCCTGACCTTGATGTTTCATTTGATTGGCTCTTCATTGATATTCTCTCATATATTAATTGGTTCTATGTTGACATTTTCTCAATAGGTTATGGACATTTGCGCTGTAAGATCATGGAATTTGAGTTAAACAGGTCATGAAAAGTCATGGAGAGTCATGAAACAATATGAATACAGTGGAGCCCACTTAACTGGATATCTCTTAATTGTATATCCCTGTTAATTGAATATAATTTTCAAACACAAAACCATTTACCATACCTTCAGTACAAATTTGATCTGTTAATTGCATATGGGTTGTAGAGTAAACTCCTGTTAATTGTATATAAATTTTGTAATATGTCAAAACAATTACTGTGAAATGCACCAAATTCCCCTTATTTATCAACCTTTTTGACCTCACTACATCCAATACAGGCATTTATTCTATTATATCTTGTTTGACAGAGCTCTATGAGCTCTGTCAAACAAGATATAATAGAATAAATGCTCAGTTTACTTCCAGAACACAGGAAACTGACCAAATCCCTGTTAATTGTATAGTCCTGTTAATTGAATAATTTTCACTGGCAAAATGGATATTCAATTAAGAGGATTCTACTGTAACACTTTTGGTATATTCACCTTATTGTACCCTATTTTTGTTACTAAATCCCAAAAGATTGTTGAGTTACTCTAATAAATTGTTTGGTTTTGGTCAGTCTTTTGATTTTGAGGCAAGCTGTCATTCTTGCGCACCACCTCACCTGCCATCTTTACTTTTTGAGAGAAGACAACAGCCTGCCTCCCTTCCACCTAACGAGTAATTAACCCTTACCCACACATTGGCTACATCCAGTGCATGATTACAAATTGTGCAGTAGAAAAAATTCAACAAATCATATCATTTGACACCTCATTGGAATGAGCTCATTGACTCATTCCAATGAGGGGTCACATGGTATGGTTTTGTTGAAAAAATTAAAATAACAAAAAAATTTATGTCATGTGATTTCTGTAAAGAATTAAAATCTATTCATGGAAATAGGCCAAATAACACAATGCGTGCACAAAAATGTTAACATTACACCATGAACTATAAGCTGTAGCATTCGAAGGCATCAAACTTTGTTTTCCAATAATTGGTATGTAAACAACATAATTCAACAAACTTCAAAGGACAGTAATGCAACTCACTATCTTTTTGTTTGTGCATTCATCTGATTGACTTATGATTGTTCCATTGAAGTTGCATTTCATGTATTATACAAAACTCAAATAAATTTGATTTTTGCTGCTAAAAGCTTATTTGAAAAATTGGGTAATATTTTTGCAATTCCTACTTACTGTGCGCTAGTGGAGTGAACGGTGTGCAGATGTTCATTATTTTTCTTGAAAAGATTTTCTCAATGCTGGAGCTGAAAAATAGTGTGCTTCATTTGAAATGGTAGCAAGCAGTACACAGTGTGTCTCCCATTTTCAAAATCTATAGATTGGATCGGTCATGATTAGCCATTGTGCATAAGTATGTGACCTTAAACACCAATAACTAAATAATAAATATAGACTGGATTTGGTGTACATCTTGAAAGTGACAGGTTTCATGTTTCATTTGTATTATGTTATCGCAGATTTCTTTACTCAACTTATTGTTTCCTGTTAAGATTTACCTCCAGAACCAGAGCAGGTGGAACAGATAACAGTTTCAGAGCCTCATCCAGTTGTATCTGAATCGAGTGTGTCATCATCTGCCATACCTCCACTCACAGCATCATCAGCAGTAGAACCAGAGCCACAAACACCATTTGGCTTTCAGTCAGCGAAGAGAACAAGAGAAGACTTGGAGAGGTATTTTTTTATTCATGTACAATCCCAAATATTCTCAGATCAGATGTCCTTCATAATCCTCTGACACACTAACTGCTCCCTTTTCTCCACCTCTTTTTCCTTCCAACACCCAGAAAGCAACTGTCTTACATATCTATTCTTTATCATCCCATCCTCTTCCTTCATTTTATTCCCTGTGTTATATTAGACTGGTATGTTGGACATTTTAAGGACAGATGTCCCATTGTATTCATAACTCAAATGATATTTATTTGACACTTATCCTTGTCTATCACAATTTTCCTCCTGAGTTCTCAAGAATTTCACCTCAATTGGAACAGTTGTGACCCCCAAATATGTCTCATCCATTGGATTCATTTTATCCCCATTCAGGGATTTTTTTGTTCTCATTCTCGCTCTCCAGTTTGACACTTGCTGAGCAGTTTTCTGTTGACTTCCTCACTTATCTTGCCCATCCAGCATGTGTGTTCACAGTCTGAAACATTGTGAATATCCAAACATAAACTTGCGCTATCAACTATTTGGATAATTTATCAGGTAGTTTAGATAACTCCCTGTTCAAACCTCTCGAAAGTTAGTACACATAGAGCTTGTTTGAGATAAACAAGTTTTCTTTCACTGGTAAAATAGGATACAACACTGCAGTGGATGTCCTCTAAAGAGGGTAGTACCAGTTAATGATTGGTTAAACTTGACGTTATGCTTGTGTTGTGGTCATGATGCAGCCATAGAAGCTAACAGTGACCTCAAGTTGCTATTCAGCAAATCTTTATATGCAATGGAATGCCTAATCTTACATTTTGATATTTTTATTCGACAACCAATGGCCCAGACTAGCTGGTGCTAACTCAAATTAATCCAGGGCCCCCAATCCCCAAATTTTGTATGCAAAAACGATAAAATTAAGTCCTAGATGGTCCTCCATACTTTTGAGAACTGTGCATGTGCAGTATCCAGGAAGGTACCAAAATTGGCGCAAACCATCATTGTTTGTTCGGCTCTAAAGTCAGCAACAATGAACTGATATCTGTGCTTTTAAATCTCCTTTATTGAGGATGCCAGACACAAATCAATGGTAAAATTGGTGGATTCAAGGCTGGAAATGAATGATGGAAGTGAACAACGGTGGTTGGAAACGTAACTTTATAATATTTATAAAAATTATTTCATGTTTCCCAATTTTGGGACATACGTCTGACGTCATCATTCTTGCTAATGATTTATCCACTGTTTAAGTGTTCCTTCCCTACCCTTCCTTGAAGCCCTCTTGTTAAACTCCTAAACTTTTTGGCTGTTAATCGTAAGCCTTTATTAAATTTCTTTAGAGTTTAACGTGTATTACAGAATGTTTATTCTGTTTATCCCCATGGTTACGTCCTCACCTTAGGGCTGATAGTTCATTTTCGTCTTGCATCTTCTGTCCGATGTATTGTTGTTTCTTCGTTTGAAGATCTTGCTTTACATCTGATGGCATTAAAATCTGTTACTGACTTTGGGCCTTTTTTCTGTGCCTGAAGTTTTTCCTTTGACGTTGCTTACATTGGCAACATGTTTAAAAAATATATGTAGTATTTTGATATTATGTTACTGTAGGATTATTGGAAGATACATTGATTATGATTCCGGTAGTGTAGCTCCAAAAATTTGGGTTTTGTTCACACTTTGGCTCTATCGGAATGCCCTTGAGCTCTTCATGTTTCCTTTGGGAACTTAGGCTTTTTCAAAAAAAATTTTAAAAATGTTTTGGATTTAATTTTTTGATTTTGATTGCAATTATTTATGTATCTTTATCATATATTTTTTGTGGAGTTTGTAGGAGTACTATCAACTTATTTTGTTTGAATCACGAAAGCTTACTGCTCTAAATGCAAGGCGAGGAAGTCTTTCTCAGATTTACATGTTTGTTTCCTTGCCTGTATTCTATATACTCCTTCAGATTCTTGTCCTACATGTGTGAATTGTAGTGACAAACGTTGGAGACGGGTGTCACAGAAAGTTGTTGGCGGTGAGATGCCTATGCCAGTGCTCTCACCGCACGATAATTTGAGTTTGTCAGTTTCTTTTTCAGACGAACAAGAACATTGTGATGGTATTGTGACACCCACCAAAAGTGTGCTACCATTGTCGCGCTCTGATGAGCAAGCAGAGGTAGCTGCAAAGGTGCTCATGAATATAAAGCAAGGGATAAGGCCTCTAGTTAGTGTTCTTAATCCCTTGCAGGCAGCTAGCTCGACAGGGTGAAGTGGTCACACCGTCCGTGGGAGCCGTGACACCGTCCGCGGGAGCCGTGACACCGGGAATGTCTGTGAGGTCAAAGGAAGTGTAGAATTGGGTAAAGCGAGCACCTTAAAAACAAAAATTCTCCCAGCGACAACGGAAATAGGGAGGAAACCAGCAAGTTTCTTTTCGGGAGGTTTGGCGAGGTCTGACAAGGCTGCGAGCAGAAGAGATCCCTCTCTTACCCAACATCTGGGGCCAGAGGTTGTTTTAAGAAACTTGCACGGGCCAGAGCATATGTCCACGCTTGCCACTCGGGGCGCTCCGTCTAGACTGCAGTCAGTCTCTGCTACAGTCGCGACTTCCGCTACGATTCATAAGCACACATGACCGCATGCTAGCTACCCGACTTCGGATATCCAGCCAGCTGTGCAAAGATGGAACCAGTCTTCACCCATGAAGTCGGACCATCCGGTAGCTGGGGAACCAAGGCTTCGATCATCAAGGCGTTTGGAGAAGAGATTCATCTCCGAAATGCCATCCCAGGAGCAGCAAGCGGCTCAAAAACAGAAAACCGCTGGTCCTCAAGCTTCGGTGACAGACTTGCTGTCGGAGATTGCGGGGCTGATCACAGCATCCCAGCAAGTGCATGAGCAGACTCCGGTAGTGAGCTGTCAGATGGTGCTGGGTTGGTCCAGTCATCTGCACACGCAGATGCAATGGACCAAGATTCACAGCTGATTCAGTCAGATGGTAAAAGGGATAAGGAAGAGGATTACCCTTCCCTTTTGGAACAGCATATGGTAGCAATGGAATTTATCCATCAATATACATCAATACTATCCTGAATATGTTTCACCGAATCAGCAAGCTGCGACAAGGGAGAAACTGCTGTCGTCTTTAGATGCAAACTTTGTACGGAGGAAAGAAGACGTTCTTTCTTTTTCACTACAGTCTAGAAGGTGTTGTAGGCCTTTGGTCATGTCGACAACGACATATTAACCTGTGAGGAAGAAAGACAGTTTCTTATCAACATCTTCCATAAATATACCGTTCCTTGGACCACGTTCATTTAAAACGGTTGGCGAAGATGTTCAGAGAGCTCTGTGTTTAGATGAGCAAGCCAGGGATTTCGATATATCCTTACCTACTTCATTCAACATTCGCTGGGATGTGATGGAATCTGCTATTTCATCAAATAGAGCGAATTTGGCTGCGATGTCCTATGTAGATCACCTTACCAGAGCTATGGCGCAACATCTCAATGGGAAGGAATTTGAGGACGTTTGTACCTCTCTTCCAGGGCATTCATGTATGCTACATATAACTCCGCCCTGACAGTGGCAAATCTGGAGTTAATCAGATGTGATGCTGCTCTTGCATCTTCATCACTTATAGATGACAAGGTGAAAAGCTCTCTCCAGGTCTGTTTGACGACAAGCTTTTGTTAGTCTATGAACAGGTTACAAAGAAAGCTTCCAGTGCTCTGCTTTTGAAGTCGGCGTCTCAACAACACGCTACAGCAAACTGGGGTAAGCGATGATGTTCTTAATCAAAATCATCAAAAGGGAACTCCTCGCGAGGGTTCAAGAAACCCTCATATAATTACCCCAGAGGTCATCACTACAGCAATTCGGGAAAGGGGTGTAAGTCTGATCAGGATTATCGGTCAGATGCCCCTAAGTCGACGGGATGAGGATCTTCGCAGGGAGGATGTAGTTTCTCCTCCCGTAAGCCTCGCAAGTCCTACAGGTGATGGTCAAGACCTCTATTACTGCCAGTTGGCGGCAGGTTATCAAACCGCTAGAAACTGGATAGTAGTCACAGAAGGTCAGTGGATGAGAAGTGTAGTCTCAGAAGGCCTACAGCTATCATTCGGAGTGAAACCCCCACTAACAAGACATCCACATTGGATAAATCATCCGCCAGATCCTTTCAAAAGAGAGTCTCTCCTAGCAGAGGTACAGGCTCTCTTATTAGTCCCCTATGGTTTTACCGTTTTGGGGGACTATTGGATTGAAATCCGTCTGTCAATCTGTCAGTCTTTCTGTCTGTCTGTCTGTCTGTCCTCATTTTTGTTACCACCTGTATCTCATATATGCTTCGACACTGTACTTTCATTTTTATGTGTACCCATACCATGTTTGGTACACATAATGCCAGCATTCGGGGTGGCCCTCCGTCATTCGTCCATCCTTTGTCCGTCCATCCGGCAACCATATCCATATCTTTGGCATTCGATAACTTGAAAACTATTGCTTAGATTGTCATGATACTTTATATTTGTGTTTAGGTTACTAATACGCCGAGCTGTATAGTTTTTGGTGTAAATCTGATTATTCAATACTGAGACATTAACCCTTCACCCATCCAATTAAGAATTTTTCCAGTCCATTTCTTTGGCATGCGATAACTAAAAAAATATCAATCCTATTGTCATGTTACTTGATAGATATGTTCAGGTAACTGATGTGCCAAGCTGTATAGTTTTTAGCTGCGACTAGCAGCTCTCTAAGTGGCAATGTCGGTCTGTCTATTGGTCGGTCTGTCGGTCAGTCTGCCTGTGACCAACGAGTTTCGAAACTCAATATCTTTTGAAATACTTGATGGAATGACTTTATATTTGGCATGTAAGTGTATCTTATTGATGTCTAGCCACTGTTCAATGCATGTGTTGTTCCAAATATTTTTAGCTGCGACTAGCAGCTCTATAAAAGGCAATGTCGGTCGATTTGTCTGTCGATCGGTCGGTCTGTCTGTCTGTCTGTGACCAACGAGTTTCGAAACTCAATATCTTTTGAAATACTTGATGGAATGACTTTATATTTGGCATGTAAGTGTATCTTATTGATGTCTAGCCACTGTTCAATGCATGTGTTGTTCCAAATATTTTTAGCTGCGACTAGCAGCTCTATAAATGGCAATGTCGGTCGGTTTGTCTGTCGATCGGTCTGTCTGTCTGTCTGTCTGTGACCAACGAGTTTCGAAACTCAATATCTTTTGAAATACTTGATGGAATGACTTTATATTTGGCATGTAAGTGTATCTTATTGATGTCTAGCCACTGTTCAATGCATGTGTTGTTCCAAATATTTTTCTTGGAGTTATGGCCCTTGATGAACTTAGAATTTTGTGAGATTGCACTACCCGTCGCAGCTACGGCGTCGATGTCGCAATTTTTTATGTAAATCTGACGATTCGATCCCGAGATACTAACCCTTTATCCATCAAATTAAGTATAACTCCAATCCATTTCTTTGGCATGCACTAACCTAAAAAATATTGATTAGGTTGCCTTGTTACTTAATATGTGTGGTCAGGTTTCAGATGTGCCAAGCTGTATAGATTTTGGTGTAAATCTGGAAGTTTGATCCTGACATTTAACCGTTTATCCATCAAATTGTGCACTTTTCCAATCTATTTCTTTGACATGCGATAACTCAAAGAATATCAATCTGATTGTCTTGTTACTTCATATACATGTTCAGGTTACTGATTTGCCGAGCTGTATAGTTTTTTATATAAATCTGATCATTTGATCCCATGGTATTAACCCTTGATCCACTTAATTAATAAAAAAGTTTCAATCTATTTCTTTGACATGCAATACCTCAAATAATATTAATCAGATTTTGTTGTTACTTTAAATTTCTGTTTTGGTTACTGATGTGCTGAGCTGTATAGTTTTGGGTGTAAATCTGTTATTTTGATCCTCTGATATCAACCCTTTATCCATCAAATTAAGAATTACTCCAATCAGTTTCTTTGGAATGCGATAACTCAAAAATATTGATCAAAGTTATTTTATTACTTTATATACTCTCCCAAAAAAGAAAGTGTGCATGCTAAAAAATAACACTAAAAAAGATATATATCATTTTCATTCATGGAAATTTTATTCAATCACAGATGAATCAATTTGTGATCAACACGAGAAATTTCATTACGCTATGACGAATACTCTTGGTGCCATGGAGAGTCAAAGACACTAAGGGTCAAACACAAAAGTCGCATACTCAATATCTGGTATGACCTCTGTCTGCATCGACTACTGCTGTGCATCTACGCCTCATGGAAGTGAACAAGCTAGCATGGAAGTGGGTTAGGTTAGGTAGGGTTCGGTTAGGTTAGGGTTAGGTTAGGCTAACCCTAACCCTACTCTACAACACTGCAGTCGAGCTCGACGATGACATAACGTCAAAATCGGACGAATTGCAGGTCTTCAAGGACGTAAGCCGTATTCTCTCAGCCGGTTGATTACTGTTTGAGGATGTATCCGTCTCAGGGATGTTCCTGGCTGTCGTCGTTGCCGTTTGTTGCCGTTTCCGGAGATGGACGACACGGATATACTGATCTTGTGCGGGGGTGGTAACTCGGGGTCTCCCGGAGCGGGGTCGGTCTCGAACGTCATCATGTTGTGCATGTCGATGGACTAGCCTGTCTACAGAGTTACGATGGCAGTTCAAATGCTGGGCAACCTCTCTGTGTGTTCTGCCAGCTCTAATCATACCCAGGGCAAGGAGACGTTGATTGATTGTCCATCTTGGCATGCAAATGTGGAGTCGTTTTAACAGCAGCGCAACTTTGAATGTGAACGATAGGAAGTCCTTACTTTAGTGTTTAAATACCCAAGGATTCACACTGCTGCATGAATTTTCAGACTCTCCACGTGCAAAACATGCCTTTTCACAAACGTGCAGCATGTCATTTAACGTTAATGCAATTTTAACGGGGAAAGCTGTTTTTGTGTTCAATATAACTTATTCATGAACAGGTTAACACTCTTTACACCTATGAAATTATTTTTTTGGAGTTTGATCAATTTCTGCAATGCACACTTTCTTTTTTGGGCGAGTATATATGGGTTCAAGTAAAATAAATCCAATTGTTCAGTTCTGAGATATTGACACTTTACCCAACAAATTAAGAATTCCGCCCTTGTTATATCTCTAACCCATTTGGCATTCAGTATCTTATAAGATATTGGTTGAATTGACTGATATTATATGTATCCATTTAGGTACTATAGGTATAGGTAGCTGCTGTTTTGAAATGTACAGTTTTCAAACCAGATCTGAGATATTAGCACTTTACATACTGATCTTAGAAGTTTTTCCAGTGGCTCCAAATAATTAGAAAAACAGAGATGTGACTGTCAGCTATTTTTTATGTAAATCAAATAATTTGATCTGGAGATATTAACCCTTTATCCATCATACTAGGATCTCCTCCAATTCATTTCTATATGTACCCATACCATGTATGGTGTACATAATGTCAGCATCCGGGGTGACCCTCCTTTATTTGTCCATCCTGTGTCTGTCCATCCATCTGTCTGTCCAGTTTGTCCATCCATCTCTTGTCTGTCTGTCCATCCGTTCCTCTAACATCTGTATCCATTTCTTTGGCATTCGATAACTTGAAAAAGTTTGCTTGGATTGTCATGTTACTTGTGTGCAGGTTACTGATGTGCTGAGCTGTATAGTTTTTGGTGTAAATCTGATAATTCAATCCTGAGATATTAACCCTTTATCCATCAAATTGAGAATTCCTCCAATCCATTTCTTTGGCATGCGATTACTCACAAAATATCTATCCTTTTGTCATGTTACTTTATATATATGTTTAGGTTACTGATGTGCCAAACTGTATAGTTTTTAGTGTAATTTGATCTTGAAATTGGTCCTGAGATAATATCAGCTTTCTACTAGTTGTGCGTATGGGTACGCATCTGATGATTTAATCGGGCTGTTTTTATACCATTGGTGACACATAATAGGAGGATGATGCACGTCAAAAATTTTAGAAAAAAAATTGAAGATGGCCGACTGGCGGCCATTTTTGTCATCATTTTTTGCTTCATTTGATGTTACCACCTGTATCTTAGACATGTTTTGATATATTTGCTTCAGGTTTCTAACATTGTTCACAGATGCTATGAGGATGATGCACGTCAAAATTGTTTGAAAAAAAAATTCAAGATGGCCGAATGACGTCCATTTTTGTTCATTTTTAGCTTAACTTGACATAGTCAAGATAAGCTATTGCCATCATGCGTACGGAAGTCTGTGAGTCTGTGAGTCAGTTCACATTTTCCTTTAGCACGGGCTACACCCTGCATTTCTTATCTGATCGTCACGAAATTTCATATGCAGGTTTGGGGTCATGTCTAGATGAGAACATCCCCTTTTGGTCGCGAGTGGGCAACCGGTATGGCTGCCTGAGCCCGAAATCCGAAAACCATTAGCACAGTCTACAGGTCGTATTTATGAAGGGATTTCATTGTAACTTGGTAGGATGCCTCTGTATAATGCCTAGATGAGAACGTCCCCTTTTGGGCATGATCTATCAACCGTGATGGCTGCCCAAGCCCAAAACCCAAAAACTTTTAGCACAGTCTGCAGGTCATGTTTAATATGGAGGGATTTCATTGTAACTTGGTAGGATGACTCCTTATGATGTCTAGACAAGAATTTCCCCATTTGGGCATGATCTGCCAACCGTGACGACTACCTGAGCCCAAAACCCGAAAACCTTTAGTACAGTCTACAGATCATATTTATTGAGGAATTTCATTGTAACTCGGTGGGTTGACTTCATATAATGTCTAGATGAGAAAGTTCCCTTTTGGACGTGATTGGGCAACTGTGATGGCTACAGGGGCCCGAAGCCTGAAAACCTTTAGCACTGTCTAGAGGTCATATTTATGAAGGGATTTCATTGTAACTTGGTAGGATGACTCCAAATAATGTCTAGATGAGAACATCCCATTTTGATCGCGATCATTCAGCCTTGATGGGTGCCCGAGCCCAAAAACCTTTAGCATAGACAAAAGGTCATATTTATGGAAGGATTTCATTGTAGCCTGTTAGGTTGACTCCATATAATGCCTAGATGATGACATCCCCTTTTGGTCGTGATTGGTCAGCTGTGATGGCTACAAGTGCCCGAAGCCCGAAAACCTTGAGAACAGTCTACAGGTCATATTTATGAAGGGATTTCATTGTAACTTCGTAGGATCACTCCGGATGAGATTTCCCCTTTGGTGGCGATCTTTCAACCATGATGGCTGCCTGAGCCCGAAGCCCAAAAACCTTTAGCACAGTCTACAGGTCATATTTATGAAGGGATTTCATTGTAACTTGGTAGGTTGACTTCATATAATGTCTAGATGAGAACGTTCCCTTTTGGACATGATTGGGCAACTGTGACGGCTACAGGGGCCCGAAGCCCGAAAACCTTTAGCACATCCCATTTTGGTCGTGATCATTCAGCCTTGATGGGTGCCCAAGCCCAAAAACCTTAGCATAGGCAAAAGGTCATATTTATAGAAGGATTTCATTGTAACCTGTTAGGTTGACTCCATATAATGCCTAGATGATGACATCCCCTTTTGGTCGTGATTGGTCAACTGTGATGGCTACAGGTGCCCGAAGCCCAAAAATCTTGAGCACAGTCTACAGGTCATATTTATGAAGGGATTTCATTGTAACTTCGTAGGATCACTCCGGATGATGCCCATATGAGAATGTCCCCTTTTGGTTGCGATCATTCAACCATGATGGCTGCCCGAGCCTAAAGCCTGAAAACCTTTAGCACAGTCTTCAGGTCATATTTATGAAGGGATTTCATTGTAACTTGGTAGGTTGACTTCATATAATGCCTAGATGAGAACAGCCCCTTTTGGACACCATTGGCAACTGTGACGGCTACAGGGGCCTGAAGCCCGAAAACATTTAGCACAGTCTACAGGTGATATTTTTGAAGGGTTTTCATTGTACCTTGGTAGGATGACTCCAAATAATGTCTAGATGAGAACTTCTCCTTTTGGTCACGATCATTCAGCCTTGATGGCTGTCCGAGCCCCAAACCCCAAAACCTTTAGCATAGTCTATTGGTCATATTTATGGAAGGACTTCATTGTAACCCGTAAGTTTGACTCCATATAATGCCTAGATGATGACATCCAGGGAACAGAAATGAACATATTCCCAATTATCAAAATTCTTGTCTTATTTCATAATCCTTTCATAAACATTGAACATTATCCTTTTCATCAAACACACCACACAAGTTAAGCTACAGTGTCATTGACACTTTCATTTGCATTATCAAGCTACGTTATCACCCGTACCTTAGAGATATTTTGAGATAGTAGTTTTAAGGTATCAACATTTGTCAGACATCATAGGAGGATGATGCATGCCAAAATCTTTTGAAAAAATAAATTCAAGATGGCCGAATGGCAGCCATTTTTGTTGTCATTTTTTGCTATATTTGACATTACCACCTGTATCTTAGTTTATGTCACCACCTTATCTCATAGATGCTTCGACACTGTGCTTTCATTTTTATGCCACTGGCGACACACAATAGGAGGACAATACACGTCCAAACTTTCTGAAAATAATTCAAGATGGCCAACCGGCGGCCATTTCTGTCATCATTTTTTGCTTCATTTGATGTTACCACCTGTATTTTAGACCTGTTTCAATATTTTCTGCTATGAGGATGATGCACGTCAAAATTTTTTTTATAAAAAAAAATTCAAGATGGCCGTGCCATGTTTGTTCATATTTTTATACTGTAAACCAATGGCCCAGACTTAGCTGGTACTAACTCTTAAATATTCAGGGCCAAATGCAAATTTTGCCCCCTAAATCCCCCAAATTTGTATCCAAAACCAAAAAACTAATGTCCTATATGGTCTTCTACTGCGCATGTGCAGTGTCAAGGAAGTACCGAAATTTGTGCCAAGCCTCATTCTTTGTTTGGCCCTTCTGTCAGTAACAACTAACTGACTTCTGTGCTTGTAAATCTCAGTTTGTATGATGCCAGACACAAAGTGATGGTGATTTTGGTAGTTCAAAGGATGAATTAAGAGGATGAGAGGAAAAAACAGTGTTTGGATGTGTTCAGGGCTGTAACTTATAATTATTCCCCTGAACAAATTCGGGGAATCTAGCCGTGACGTCGTCCGTCCGGGCGTAGACGGAATTCGTGTCCGCTCCATAACTTCTTACAGCCTTCAAGGATATTAATGATACTTGGTATTATTATTGCCCACAACCAAAGGGTGTGTCGCGAATAAGGTTGGAATGGCTATCAAGGCTTTTTTCGGGGGAATCAGCCACCCTTTGTTGGCCATCCTCTAGTTTTTATTGAAAGTTATTTCATGTTCTCTAATTTCGGGACATGGACCTTATGTTATCATTCTTGCTTTGAAATTGTCACTGTTTGTTAAGTGTTTCCTCCCTCTCCTTCCTTGATACCCCCCTGTTAAGCTCCCATACTTTTTGGACCTTTTTTGAAATTTTTTTGTTAAAAATTTCCTGGGAGTTTAACATGGTCACAGAATGTTTATTCTGTATATCCCCATGGTTACGTCCTCACCCTTTGGGTGTTTAGGCGTTTTTGGCTCACCAACGTTAGTTGTGTGAGCCTATGGCATAGCCCTTATGTCGGCGTCCGCGTCCGCTCTCAAATATTTTGAACTTTTGTGTACAGGTTTTGATTTTTTGGCTTTTTAAAATTTTGTTTAGTTTCTGCATATTGCTATGGTGGTTCACTATAACATTTAACTCTTTTCCAGGGTATTTTGTCTTAATTTTAACCCTTTGAATCAAATTTTAGACTTATTTTGATGTTTGCGTGCAGGTTTTGATGGGTTTTTTTCCCTTTCTTCCAAGTGGAGATTTACCTTGCAGCATATGGCCATGCTTTCTATTGTATGTAAACATGCATCTTAGGGCTAAGTTTGTATTATTTAACCCTTTTCCCGCTGAATTACTTCAATTTTGGACTTTTATGTACAGGTTTTGGACTTAGGCTTACAGCTTTTTACTTTTATGTACAGGTTGTGATAAAAAAAAAAAATTAAATTGAGGTTGACCTCACTGCATATTGCAGTGGTGGTTATTATAACATTGATATCTTTCCAGTGCATTTTTAAAAAATTTTTAACCCTTTGAATAGATTTTTAGACTTATTTCGACGTTTGCGTGCAGGTTTTCATGGTTTTTTTTTTCCTTTCTTCCAAGTGTAGATTTACCTTGTAGTATATGTCCATGCTTTCTATTGTATGTAAACATACATCTTAGGGCTACGTTGTATTCTTTAACCCTTTTCCTGCTTAATTACTTCAATTTTGGACTTCTTTTGTTTACAGGTTTGGATTTTTGTGCTTTTTAAATTTTTTTCTTCTTTGCATATTGCTATGGGGGTTCACGATAACATTTAACTCTTTTCCAGGGTATTTCATCTTAATTTTAACCCTTTGAATCAAATTTTGGACTTATTTTGATGTTTGTGTGCAGGTTTTGATGTTTTTTTTACTTTTATGTGCAGGTTTTGAGGTTTGTCTTTCTTCTCTTCCAAATGGCGACTTACCTTGTAGCATATTACCATGGTTCCTATTTTATGTTAGGATGCTTCTTGGGGCTATTATTATATTATTTAACCCTTTAGCTGCTTGTTTACTTTAATTTTGGACTTTTGTGTACAGGTTTTGTACTTTTGTGTGCAGGTTTTGATATTTTTTTTAAGTGGAGTTTTACCTCACTGGCATATTGACATGGTGGTTACTGTAACATTTTCAGGGTATTTTTCTAAATTTTAACCCTTTGAAACAAATGCGATACTTTTTTGACTTTTATGTGCAGGTTTTGAGGTTTGTATTTCTTTTCTTCCAAATGGATATTCTTCAAGTAGAGTTTCGCCTTACTGGCATATTGCCATTGTGGTAACTGTGACAGGGTATTTTTCTCAATTTTAACCCCTTGAAACAAATGTGATACTTTTTTGTACTTTTATGTGCAGGTTTTGAGGTTTGTCTTTCTTTTCTTCCAAGTGGCGACTTACCTTGTAGCATATTGCCATGGTTCCTATTTTATGTTAGGATGCTTCTTGGGCTATTTTTATATTATTAACGCTTTAGCTGCTTATTTACTTTAATTTTGGACTTTTGTTTGCAGGTTTTGTACTTTTGTGTGCAGGTTTTGATATTTTTATCAAGTGGAGTTTTACCTCACTGGCACGCTGGTTATTGTAACATTTTCATGGTATTTTTCTAAATTTTAAGTGGAGTTTTACCTCACTGGCATATTGCCATGGTGGTTACTGTAACATTTTCAGGGTATTTTTCCAAATTTTAACCCTTTGAAACAAATGTGATACTTTTTTGACTTTTATGTGCAGGTTTTAAGGTTTTTTAGCTCACCTGACTTTCAGTCAGGAGAGCTATAGTGATCACTCACCGTCCGTCGTCCGTGAACATGGTGTTTGCGTCTTCTCCTCCCAAACCGCTGAACCAATTTAATTGATATTTGAGATAATAGTTTGTTATGACATCGCAATTTGATTTTGTTCAAATCAAGTTGCCTCGCCCGTGGGTAGGGCCACACCCAAAAAGTGTGCTGAAATCTTAAAAAATCTTCTTCTCATGAACCAGCAGTAGCAGAGACTTGATATTTGGTGTGCAGCTTCCTTTTGAGGTGTAGACTCAGATTTGTTCAAGAGAAGTTTGTGGGGTTATACTTGGCGTCGTTATGGGAGGGGCAAAATTTTTTGCCCTGCCCAAAATTTCTATTTTCCAAACCGAGAGGCTGATTTGAACCAAATTTTATGTGAGGGCTTATTGGGTCATAAGTACCTAATTTATGCTGATTTTTTTTTCCTGTAGCCCCATGGGAACCGCAGGAGTTAAAAATAGAAAAAAATTAAAACACCCATATCTCCAAAACTGCACAGCACCGAGAATTTTTATTTGGTGTGAAGCTTCCTTAGGACCAACAGAAAGAATTGGTAAAAAAAAATTGCCATCGGTTTTATCATAGGGTACAGTTTCGGGACTTTGAAAAAGTGCTGAGTCAGCACTTTTTAACACTGTAGGCAATGGGAAAAACATTTAAAAATCTTCTTCTCCAGATCCAGCAGGCAGAATCTTTTGATATTTGGTATGCAACATTGGAGGGTGGATCTGATTCAAGTTTGTTCAAATCGGCCCCCTGGGTTCATATTTGGGCTCAGTATAGGAGCCCGATTTCGAACTTAGTGCATTTCAGGCAAATTTCCTAAAAAATCTTCTTCTCCAGATCCAGCAGGCAGAATCTTTTGATATTTGGTATGCAACATTGTGGGGTGTATCTGATTCAAGTTTGTTCAAATCGGCCCCCTGGGTTCATATTTGGGCTCAGTATAGGAGCCCAAATTTGAACTTACTGCATTTCAGGCAAATTTCTTTGAAAATCTTCTTCTCCAGATCCAGCAGGCAGAATCTTTTGATATTTGGTATGCAACATTGTGGGGTGGATCTGATTCAAGTTTGTTCAAATCGGCCCCTTGGGTTTATATTTGGGCTCAGTATAGGAGCCCAAATTTGAACTTAGTGCATTTCAGGCAAATTTCTTTGAAAATCTTCTTCTCAAGATCCAGCAGGCAGAATCTTTTGATATTGGGTATGCAACATTGTGGGGTGGATCTGATTCAAGTTTGTTCAAATCGGCTCCCTGGGTTTATATTTGGGCTCAGTATAGGAGCCCAAATTTGAACTTAGTGCTTTTCAGGCAAATTTCTTAAAAAATCTTCTTCTCCAGATCCAGCAGGCAGAATCTTTTGATATTTGGTATGCAACATTGTGGGGTGGAACTGATTCTATTTTGTTCAAATCGGCTCCCTAGATTCATATTTGGGCTCACTATAGAAGCTCGAATTCGAACTTAGTGCATTTCAGGCAAATTTCTTCAAAAATCTTCTTCTCCAGATCCTGCAGGCAGAATCTTTTGATATTTGGTAAGCAACATTGTGGGGTGGATCTGATTCCAGTTTGTTCAAATCGGCCACCTGGATTCATATTTGGGCTCACTATAGAAGCCCAAATTCGAACTTAGTGCATTTCAGGCAAATTTCTTTGAAAATCTTCTTCTCAAGATCCAGCAGGCAGAATCTTGTGATATTTGGTATGCAGCATCCTTATGGGGGTGAGATTCAAGTTTGTTAAAGCCATGTCCCTAGGTCCATATTTGGGCTCAATGTGGGAGCTTGAATTGTAACTTTGTTCGAAATGAGGAATTTTCTTAAAAAATCTTCTTCTTCAGATCCAGTAGTCGGAATGGTTTGATATGTGGTGAGTAGCATCCTTGGGGGGGAGGGGGGATTCAAGTGTGTTAAAGCCAAGTCCATGGGTCCATATTTGGGCTCCCTATGGGAGCCCAAATTATAACTTAGTCAATATGAGGAATTTTTCTTTAAAAATCTTCTTCTTCAGATTCAGCAGTTGGAATGTTTTGATATTTGGCATGGAGCAACCATAGGGGGCTGAGATTCAAGTTTGTTCAAGCCAAGTCCCTTGGTTCATATTTGGGCTCACTATGGGAGCCTGAATGACAACTTAGTTCAAAATGAGGAATTTTCTTTAAAAATCTTCAGATCCAGCAGATGAATGCTTTTGATATTTTTTATGCAGCATCCTTAGGGGGGTAAGATTCAAGTTTGTTCAAGCCATGTCCCTAGGTCCATATTTGGGCTGATTGTGGGAGCTCGAATTGTAACTTGGTTCAAAATGAGGAATTTTCTTTAAAAATCTTCTTCAGATCCAGCAGTCGGAATGTTTTGATATTTGGTGTGCAGAATCCTTAGGGGTGTGAAATTCAGGTTTGTTAAAGCCAAGTCCCTGGGTTCATATATGGGCTCCCTGTGGGAGCCCGAATTATGACTTAGTTCAATATGAGGAATATTCTTTAAAAATCTTTTTTTAGATCCACTGGTCAGAATATTTGGATATTTGGTTTCAGCTTTTCTTAGGAGGAGCAGATACAACTTGTGGAAATCAATTCTCTGGGTTGATATTTAGGCTACCATGTCAGGTGAGCGCCCTCAGGCCCCCTGGGGCCTCTTGTCTTTCTTTTCTTCCAAGAGGATATTTTTCAGGTAGGGTTTCACCTTACTGTCATATTGCCATGGTGGTTACTGTGACATTATCAGTGTATTTTTCTCAATTTTAACCCATTGAAACAAATGTGATACTTTTTTTTTTTTTACTTTTATGTGCAGGTTTTGAGGTTTGTCTTTCTTTTTTCAAAGTGGAGACTTACCTTGTAGCATATTGCCATGGTTCCTATTTTATGTTAGCATGCTTCTTAGGGGTTATTATTATATTATTTAACCCTTTAGCTGCTTATTTTCTTTAATTTTGGACTTTTGTGTGCAGGTTTTGAACTTTTTTTTTACTCCAGCCACCCCTTTACATTGGCCACCTGTTGGTGAGCCTCTGGGTACTGATACCCCCCCCTCTAGTTGGTCTTGCATCTACCTTCTGATGTATCACAGTTTCTTCTGATGAAGATTCTGTCTTACATCGGATAGTTTAAAAAATCTGTTACTGACTTTGGACCATGTTGTTCAGTACCTGGGGTCTTGTTTCCGGTTTTTATAGCATTTTGTTTACATTGACAACGTTTACTTTCTGTAAGTAATCTCCTAGTCATTATGATGTTAGGTCTTGAATCAGATACATTATATACTCCGGAAGTGTAGCATTAATTTTTTAGAATCATGTAAAAAAATTTGTCCACACTTAGGGTTTTTGGGGATCCATTTGGGCTCATCGTTCCCTTTGGGAACTTGGGCTCATATCAAAATTTTTTTATGACTTATTTTTTGAAATTTTTGTTTTGGATTGTGTTATTGTATATCTTTGTCATATTATGATGAAGGTTAGTGCGAGAACGATGGACTTGTAATTTTTTGCATAATGACAGAATATTGCTCAAATTGTAAGTCGAGGAAATCTTCCTCCGACTGTCATGTTTTTAGCTCACCTGAGCGAAGCTCAAGGGGAGCTTTACTAATCACTTTCTGTCCGGCGTCCGTCGTCGTCCGTCCGGCGTTAACTTTACATTATCGACTTCTCCTCCTAAACCACTAGCCTAATTTTATTCAAATGTTGGCTAAATGTTTATTACCTAATGCCAATTCAGATTTGTTCAAATGAAGTTGCCCCTCCTCCTGGGTGGTGCCACGCCCCCAAGGGGCACCAAAATCTTTGTAAATCTTCTTCTCATGAACCAGCAGTAGCAGAGACTTGATATTTGGTGTGCAGCTTCCTTTTGAGGTGTAGACTCAGATTTGTTCAAGAGAAGTTTGTGGGGCTATACTTGGCGTCGTTATGAGAGGGGCAAAATTTTTTGCCCCGCCCAAAATTTCTATTTTCCAAACCGAGAGGCTGATTTGAACCAAATTTTATGTGAGGGCTTATTGGGTGATGAGTACTTGATTTATGCAAAAAAAAATTTTCCCGCAGCCCCGTGGGATCCGCAGGAGCTAAAAATAGAAAAAATTTCAAACGCCCATATCTCCAAAACTGCACGGCACTGAGAATTTTTATTCGGTGTGCAGCTTCCTTAGGACCAACAGAAAGGATTGGTAAAAAAAAATTGCCATCGGTTTTATCATAGGGTACAGTTTCGGGACTTTGAAAAAGTGCTGAGTCAGCACTTTTTAACACTGTAGGCAATGGGAAAAACATTAAAAAAATCTTCTTCTCCAGATCCAGCAGGCAGAATCTTTTGATATTTGGTATGCAACATTGTAGGGTGGATCTGATTCAAGTTTGTTCAAATCGGCTCCCTGGGTTCATATTTGGGCTCAGTATAGGAGCCCGATTTCGAACTTAGTGCATTTCAGGCAAATTTCTTAAAAAATCTTCTTCTCCAGATCCAGCAGGCAGAATCTTTTGATATTTGGTATGCAACATTGTAGGGTGGATCTGATTCAAGTTTGTTCAAATCGGCTCCCTGGGTTCATATTTGGACTCAGTATAGGAGCCCGATTTCAAACTTAGTGCATTTAGGCAAATTTCTTAAAAAATCTTCTTCTCCAGATCCAGAAGGCAGAATCTTTTGATATTTGGTATGCAACATTGTGGTGTGGATCTGATTCAAGTTTGTTCAAATCGGCTTCCTAGATTCATATTTGGGCTCACTATAGAAGCTCGAATTTGAACTTAGTGCATTTCATGCAAATTTCTTAAAAAATCTTCTTCTCCAGATCCAGCAGGCAGAATCTTTTCATATTTGGTAAGCAACATTGTGGGGTGGATCTGATTCAAGTTTGTTCAAATCGGCCCCCTGGGTTTATATTTGGGCTCAGTATAGGAGCTCAAATTTGAACTTAGTGCATTTCAAGCAAATTTATTAAAAAATCTTCTTCTCCAGATCCCGCAGGCAGAATCTTTTGATATTTGGTATGCAACATTGTGGGGTGGATCTGATTCAAGTTTGTTCAAATCGGCTTCCTAGATTCATATTTGGGCTCACTATAGAAGCTCGAATTCGAACTTAGTGCATTTCAGGCAAATTTCTTCAAAAATCTTCTTCTCCAGATCCAGCAGGCAGAATCTTTTGATATTTGGTATGCAACATTGCGGGGTGGATCTGATTGATTCAAGTTTGTTCAAATCGGCCCCCTGGATTCATATTTGGGCTTAATATAGAAGCCCAAATTCGCACTTAGTGCATTTTGGGCAAATTTATTAAAAAATCTTCTTCTCCAGATTCAGCAGGCAGAATCTTTTGATATTTGGTATGCAACATTGTGGGGTGGATCTGATTCAAGTTTGTTCAAATCGGCTTCCTAGTTTCATATTTGGGCTCACTATAGAAGCTCGAATTCGAACTTAGTGCATTTCAGGCAAATTTCTTAAAAAATCTTCTTCTCCAGATCCAGCTTCAGAATCTTTTCATATTTGGTAAGCAACATTGTGGTCTGGATCTGATTCAAGTTTGTTCAAATCGGCCCCCTGGGTTTATATTTGGGCTCCGTATAGGAGCCCAAATTTTAACTTAGTGCATTTCAGGCATATTTCTTAAAAAATCTTCTTCTCCAGATCCAGCAGGCAGAATCTTTTGATATTTGGTATGCAACATTGTGGGGTGGATCTGATTGTGATTTATTTGTAAAGTTGATAGAATCTTAGACAAAATTTGCAGAAAAGATCTACTATAGAAGGGGTGGTATCCAGGGTGAACCGTTTACCCAAATCTAGCAGTACTAATGCATTATTCACACAAATCTCCGTTCAAATTTTATGACCCCTCATTGGAACACACGCATTCAGCTCATTCCAACAAAGGTCATATGCCATGTTTTCGAGACAAAGGAATAAAAATTTTAGTTATTCATGAAATTTTTAGGCAACTGTTGTCTGTTATTCACATTGCTTCATGAAATTTCAGTACTTTTAGAAGTTACCTCAGTAATCAAGGGTTAATTCCCCTTAATTAAATGTGGCCTCTAAAAAACAACCACTTTGCATATCTTACCTTTTTACCAGCATAACTGCCAAAACTTGTCAGCATTCTTCGCAAAAATCGCTATTCAAATTTTAATTTTTGTCTCTTAAACATACATGTACTTATCGCTTGTAAATACCCCATTGGAATGAGCTTTTTGAGTTCATTCCAATGAGAGGTCGCACACCATGCTTTTTGAGTCAAAAAAGCAATTTTTTTAGTTATTCCAGAATTTCGTACGTAAAACACAGCTTTATGACTTCACATTAAAATGAGCTCTCTAAGCTTGTTCCAATCAACATCCACGCACTATGTCTTTCACTCAAAAAATAAAATTTTCCATTTATTCAGGAATTTTGTTTGCAAGAACACTCTTACCCCCCCCCCCCCCCGCACACACACAAACACACACACACACACACACAGACACACACATCTAAAAGTTCGTCAGCAAAAAAACAGTTACTTCAATTTTTAAATGCATTATAGGAACAACTTGCCTAATCAAATTTAAATACTTTTGCATCATTCTGTATCTAGAACAAACCATTTACCATATCTTTACGCAAAATTCTCCAGCATCATTCACAAAAAAACACCATTATTTATATATTCACATTTCTGTCTCAAAAATATACCTGATCTTCCCATACCCCTATTGGAATAAGCTGTTTGAGCTTGTTCCAATGATGATAAAAAAAACTAATATTTTGGAAAATTTGTGAAAATTTTTGTTTTCTTGCATGCAAATATATACATGTAGCACATGGAAGATATCCACAGTTGGGGAGAGATGTCCAAGGCTATCTCTTCACATTCCTTGTTTGTGCTTCATGCTAAACCAGTGTGTCTGCAGAGATAAATTTGCTTTATTAAAAATCATTGGAGATTGGCCACACACCAATGATTTTAAATAAAACTAATTTTAGGTAACAAATGTTGAACTTCAAACAAAATCTATCACTCAACCAGTTAATGTTGATGAGGCATGACATGGTGAAGGTGACCTAAAATACTTCTTAGAGTCACTTTGTCAGGTGAGCGATTAAGGCCACGTGGGGCCTCTTGTTTGTATTTGCTGTAGTCATTGTTCTCGCACTAACACTTGTTCTGTTTGTGCCAATTGGGATGACAATCGTTGGAGACGTGTGTCACGATATGTTGTTAGTGGTGAGAGATCCATGCCTGCTCTCTCACCACAAGCTCACTCTAGTATGTCAGTTTCTTTTTCAGAGGAACAAGAACATGGTGATGTATCGGTGATACCGTCAGGAAGTGTGCTACCGTCTTCGCAATCTAACACAGAGCTAGCGGCAAAAGTGCTCAAGGAAATTAGACAAGGGCCTAGATCACTGATCATGGGATTTACGTCCTTGTCGCCAGCTAGCTCAACCGATGCTTCTTCCACTTAGAATATGGGTGTAATGACACCGGGTAAGTCCGTAGCGGTTGAGGAAAGGAAAAAGGGTGTTGCAAGCACTAGAATATCGGAACATGCTCACCCTGCGACGACGGAACAGAGGATGCCAGTTCTGCGGTCGGCTCATCCAGGTCCTCCCGGACCACTAGCGAGAGAGGTCCCTCTCTCTTACAACAACATCTGGGGCCAGAGGTTGTTGTTCAGAGTGATCGTCAGTCGGAGCATATGTCTATACCTCCTGTCCGGGATGCTCCGTCAAATAGGCTGCCAGGGTCGGCTGGTCTATTGGCTTCCAGTTCTTCTTCAAAGCACACACAACCGCACCTTGGCTATGTGACTATGAAGATACAGCCTGCATTGCTGACAAAGGATTCGAGAAAGTCACACCGTCCAATAGCCAAGGAAACGAGGCCTCATGATTTGGGATGTCCGCATAAGAGGAGTATGTCGGATATGCCGTCCCAGGAGCATCCAGCCGCTAAGCTACAAAGAACCGTGGCTCCAGCTCTGAAGGCCTCGAGTACCGACTTGCTGTCACAAATAGCACAGCTAATCGCAGCATCCCAGCAAACTATGGTACATCCTACGACAGTTACCGATGTTGAACTGTCAGATGAAGCTGGGTCGGTACATTCCTCTGCACGCTCAGATAGGGATGACTGAGACTCAAATCTGGTCCAGTCGGATGGTGAAATGGAATTGAGTGAATTAGATTTTTCCCTTACACAAGGTAGCGATGAATTTTATTCAGCAGTACCTTCCAGATGTTGTTCCTCCAGATCAGAATGCTGCGACAAAGAATAAAAAACTGCTAGCGTCATTGGACTCTGATTTTTTCGGCTGGGTTAAGAAAGATACACCAGTTTATACCCGGTTCAGTCCAGTAATGTGTCTCGGATTTTTGAACTAATAAATGACACTATACTCAATCTATCCTCAGGACCGAGTAGGAAGCAGCTTTTTTTTCTACACATGCTCTAGATCTGCCGTTTATCAATAGTAGAAATAAATTTAAAATGGCAGGTCAGGGTATATCGAGAGTTCCTCTGCGTTTGGACGAACAGGCTGAGAACTTAGATTTGTCCTTCCCCTCGTCTTTTTCTATTCACTCAGATACAATGGATACGACGTTATTCTCCAATAGAGCGAATCTTGATGCTTTATCTTACGCAGATCACCTTACTAGAGCATTAGCACAACGTCTCAGTGGAGAAGAGTTTGAGGACGTTCGTACCTCATTAAGAGTTCTTTCTAGGGCTATAGCTTATTCCACGTATAACTCTGCCTTATCAGTGGCTAATTTAGAGTTAGTAAGACGTGATGCAGCCCTAGCGTCATCATCCCTGGTGGATGTTAAGGTGAAAACTCTGAGTCGCTCCTGTATCTGGTGACCTTCTCTTTGATGTCAAGCTTTTGTTGATCTATGATCTGGTCACTAAGAAAGTATCTGAAACTCTGCTTTTGAGATCAGTTTCAAGTAAAACTGCTACGGCAGAGAAGGGTAAAGGAGGAGCTTCAAGATACAATACGTCCAAAGGAAGCTCCTATAGGATACAAAAAATCCTCAGGTAGTTACCCTAGAGATCGTCAAAGTAGCAACTCAAGTGGGGACGTGGGTCTGGCCGAGACTTCCGGTCGGATGTCCCCAGGTTGGCGGGCCGAGGCGCTGCACGGGGAGGATGTTTCTCTTCCCGTAGGCCTCGCAGGTCCAGGAGGTGATGGTCAGGATCTCTATTGCGGTCTTGTTGGCGGAAGACTGTCAAGGTTTCTGATAAATTGGATTCCAATTACAGAAGACCTCTAGGTCAGAGGGGTTATCTCGGAAGGCCTAAGGCTATCATTCCAAGAAAAAACTCTGTTAACACAAAGTCCGCGCTGGTCTCAGCTTCCGACCAACCCTCAAAAAAGAGATTCCCTTCTATCAGAAGTAAAATCTCTTTTGGAGAAAGATGCAATAGAGGTCGTAGAAAACCAGGATTCACTGGTTTTTTACAGTCACCTGTTCTTGGTGCCGAAGCCAGACGGCTCGTTCCGGCCAGTAATAGATTTGAGCTGGATAAACTGATTGTGGCTCCAAAATTTTATATGGACACCATTCGATCAGTAAGAGCGAGCATTTGGGTGAACGACTATGCATCAAGTATAGATCTAAAGGATGCATACTTTCATGTCATGGTAAAGCCAGCATTCAGGAAGTATGTATGGGTCGCCGTCCTAGGGGTCGTTTATCAGTTGCAAGCAATGTGCTTCAGACTCAATCTAGCACCCTGGGCATTCACTTGACAAATGGCATATTTCCAGCTTCATTTGTCTGTGGTAGCGTCGGCCTATTTGGATGACATTCTGCAGAGATACAGCAACAAAACGGTTCTTCAGAACGATGTTCAAGTCGTTCATACACTTGGGAATGAGCTTTGAGACTCACAACAATCTGGTTCGTCTTCCGTTACTCAGAGCGAAATTAGTCAGTTGTTATGCTCGCTTTTGTCTACACTCGGGCGCATTAACAGCGAGGGAATTTATGTGACTGAGGGGCACATTCCGATGGGTCGCTTATGCACACGTCCACTCCAGATATTCTTTACTCAGAACCAGGGACCAGCCTGGAGGGTGATTTGAGGGAGAAGTCACTTGTCCCTCCACTGACTTTAGGGAGAAGTCAGATGAAATAGGGAGAAGTGAGAAGAAAATGTAGAGTGACGATTCTGCATCACATGATCTACCAGTATATTATATTTTCATCTCTCATAAAAATAAATCACTACAGTTGGGTATAACACATCTCTATGTGTAAATTTATTTGTACAAAGAATTGTTTATGAGATAAAAACATGCCTCTCTATATTAATTTATTTATAAAAAGAAAAGTTTACAATTCAAATTCAAATGGGCATTTACTTATTAGAAGAGGCAGATCAGCCTTGAATTAAACAATTCAAGTGTGTCCATTTCTTGGTCCAGAGTGAGTAAAAAGTAGGACAATTTTCTGTTTTGGTTTTCAAAACGTCTTGCACAAAAATAAAATCCAGATTGGAATTAAAACTTCAGCTTTTACAAAAAAGTGTTGTTTTATGAAAAACTGCTCCCCAGAAAAAAAATTCTGAATGTGAAAAATACTTATTACTTAAATAGAAAATCTTGTCTTAACTTGGCGACTTGTCACCTAATTTCAATGCAGCCAAGATGGTTCATGATTACATTATTAATCGGGTATTGTTTTAAGATGCTGATTTTATTTTTAGTTACTATGAAAATTAATCACAATAACAATTAACCCTAGCAATAATACTCTTTTCAGATGGAAATTACTTTGTAAATTCTACGTGAATTCACCTAATTTCAAGGTAGGTCATTTGGGAATTTACAAATTACAGGGTGACAGGATTTTGCTTTTTAATGACTTCAGAGCGTAGTTATGCAATCCAAGGCGACTTTTTCGCCCCAGTCGGCTGGTCTCTGCTCAGAACTGGAGTGTGAAGACGCATTCGCTCGAGACCAGTATTGTTTTAACGGACCAAGTAAAACAAAAAGATCAGATTTGGGCAGACATTCAGTGGTTAACTCGGGGAGTTCTGCTGTAGCTGCCAGATCCGTATTTTACAATTATGACAGATGCGAGTCAAACAGGTTGGGGTGCGACCCTGAGCCCAACAGACTCGAAGTGTCAGGGTCTTTGGAACCCTGTTTCCTGGACAAACATATAAACTTCAAAGAAAAGATGTCAATATGGCAAGAGCTATGTCATTGGATGAACATAATACATAATTCACATGTTCAAATACTGTCGAACAACTCGACAGTAGTAGCGTATATTTGGAACCAAGGAGGCACACATTCGATTCTGTTATACGAACTAACGGAGAGAATTCTTCTGTATGTCTTGGAACATCACGTTCATCTATCGGTCCATCTTATACCGGGTCGTCTGAAAGTTCTAGCAGACCCGCTCTCTAGGAAAGGTCGCATGTTGCCTTGGGAATGGACTCTGAACAAGCGATTATTCAGGCAGATTTGCTACCAATGGGATCAACCCATGATAGACTTATTTGCGACTCATTTCAACAATCAGTTGCAGACATATGTGTCGCCATGCCCAGATCCTCAAGCGTACGCAGTAGACACTCTCTCAGTTTCTTGGGACAGAAGGATAGGATATGCATATCCTCCAACTCCATTGATTCAATAGATCTTGTTAAAGATCAAGCAATCGCAGTGCAAGATACTGCTGGTAGCATCTCCGTTGTCTCAGAAACCATGGATAAATCAACTCAGGTGTCTGTTATGGGACGTTCCCCGGAAGCTTCCTCCAAGGGAGGATGTGACGAATCCCCACCTCAGCCCGACATTATGTTTTGAAAAAGATTATTATATTGAGCAGAATAGCTCAATCATCCGCTGTGGTGTGATTTAAGGAATCACATCACACCGGGTGATTGAGATATTTCCGATAAAATATACACAACAAAATATTTCCGACCGGGCTTATTACACAAGAATGGTGGATCGCAGATTTGGTGGGCTGGTCGGAACCCCACGAAGTTCAAGATAATGCCCGTGAAAGGCACAGACGGACAACCTGATAATCGCAGGCAAATTTCTGTAGGGTTTGAATAACATACACACAAATAACCCTTAAATAAGCTGTAAATATATATTTTATTTATAAACAACGATGCCAGGGCATCAATCAAATATCCACTGAATGCACCTCTGAAGGAATTTTAGCCAACAAGATAAGAATTTCCAGGCAACAAACATAAGCTTGCTGTCAAGAAATTCTTTTATAATTTGTATCAGACAACTAGGGTCTTCCTTCAATGTGACAACGTCATACAATCTCAAAAGATTTGGGATTTTAAAGTACACAATAATCCATAAATGTACTACGCGCAGGTAGCCAATCGTGATTCGTAAGCCACAATGTTTATGTAATTCTGTTAGTGAATTTTGCCGGGCCACATTTCCAATACCAGGCCAATATCTCAACAAGAATCCCTGCAACTGTGGAAAGGATTTGCAGCTGACGGACCAAAGTTCGCCAACTGAGAATTCCCTCAAATATTATATTATGGCCACTTCAACTTTCCATAGAGAAACCATGAAAAATCAAATAATGATAACATGCCCAGGAACATACCAAATGCTAAGCTAAGGCAAAAATAGCAAATACTATCTACTGATAATGGAAGAATTTGCAGTTGTCGAATCGAAATTCGCCAACTGAGAATTCCACCGAATATTTACTTGTGTATCTCGCCAGGCCGCATTTCCAACACAAGGCCAATAATTCAACAAGAATCCTTCATAAATGTGGAAAGAATTCGCAGTTGACGGACCCAAGTTCGCCAACCGAGAATTTCCTGAAATGTTACGTTATGGCCACTTCAACTTTCCGTAGAGAAACCATGAAAAATCAAGCAATCATACTGTACCTATCAGCTCACTGAATAAAAAAAATATATCAGTCTCCCATGGATTCGGTCATGAATCCTCTGAATACCTCTGATTCCAATCATGAAAAGAATTCCTGTTAAACCCCCTCCACATTCATCGAATGATGGGAATCAGGGAACTTTACGTTATTTTTCCACAACAGAATCACAAACTTAATTCAACTTGGCCAGCCCACTCATCCGCAATAATTTTTCCAATCTAAATATGTCCTACCTCAAGAAGATCCAATCCTGGACTGACTTGATCAAAACCTTCCCACGTCAACTCTCCACACCGAGTGATTTTCTCATGCAAAAACTGATGCTCTACTCAAATCAAGTTCACTTTGAGTTTCGGAAATCATGCAGAACCCTTCAAACCAGCAAGGCATATAGCTTTTATGGTAGTCGGTCAATTTTATTATAGCCAACAAAACAGCGTAAAACATTACCCCCCCCCCCCCTCCCCCACAATTTCATAAGGCAGCAAGTTCTGTAGTGCACAACGGCATAAGGACCTTCTTTATCAGGGGAAGTCACGCACACTGCATCACAACCCGCAAGATCTCAACCTTCACGAATTTCCGTTGTGTGGTCCTTCTTGCACAGGAGTGCTTTACCGGATGAGCAGTGGACTCCATTTCTAACTGTAGGAGGGCCTCCTCTTCACTAAACTATGTGGCAAAGTGGAAGGTTTTCTTTCGCTGGTGTAAGGATCAGTCATATATGATCCATCCATTCCAGACATTGCAAACTTTCTGGTCTACTTGTTTGACGTTCTTCTCAAACTGCAGCCAGTCACTATTAATGGTTATAGGTCTATGCTATCAGACACTTATGCTCATCATGATAGCTTAAAAATTGGATCTAATGTTTCTTTATTTAAGTAAGTTAAAAACTTTTCGATCAGTAGGCCTAGAACCCTTAGGTTAATTCCTAAGTGGAATTTAGCTTAGGTTCTGTTGAAGCTTAAAGAAGCTCCATTTGAACCGTTGGAGGCTGTAGAGTTCAAATTCTTGACATATAAAACAGCTTTTCTCTTAGCCTTTGTTTCTGCAAGAAGAGTTAATGAACTTCATGCTTTATTTATAGATGATTCTCATTATCGTAGTGTTAGTAATACTATTACTTTAACTACTAATGTGGGATTTTTGGCTAAGAATCAGTCTCCTAATAAATATCCTGAGCCTATTATCATTAAGGCTCTTCCATCATCAGATAGCCGTAGACCTTTGCTGCAACCAGTAAGAGCTATGCTCATTTATAAACGCAGATCAGAGTTTATCAGAAAAGGAAGAAAATGCTTCTTTTTATCATTAATTCCGAATAGAAGGGACATTTCTGTTCATTCTATTGCTAGATGGATTCAGTTAGCAATTCGCACTGCTTATGAAAGTTTATCTTCTAATCAGCAGTCGGTGCTTAAGATTTCAGCTCATGAAATTAAGAGTGCTGTCCACATCTTGGCTTATTCTAATAGTATTGCCATTACTGATCTCATGAAGGCTGCTTACTGGACACAGCCTTCTACCTTTACAAAGTTTTATCTAAGAAATATAGAGTCTATTTCAAGCGACCTTAGATGTTTAGGTCCATTATCTGTTGCTCAGAATGTTGTCCACTGAACAATTATAGCTATAGTTATGTAGGTTTTCTGTTCCAGCAGTGACTCTGTCCTGCTGCCCTCTTCGTTCTGTGGTGATTTGACCCAGAGCAAGGGGAGAGGGGGGGATGGTTTTCCCTTATATCACCGGCTTCTTTATAGTGAAAAGCAGGGAATTCCTCCTCTGATGTCAGTAATTCCAAGTCGGTACTGGAATGGTTTTAAAGTGTAAAGCTAACATATATCACATTTATGTAATATTTTTAAAGTGTAGCTCGGTGTGAAGCATTTGTATATGTCACGTGTCATACGAGAGCTAATGTACAATCCTCGGACACTTTTAAATGAGTATAAAGAGTCTCTTTCTCGGGACTATCTTTATTTATTGGCTTTCTTTATTAAAATTAGTATAATGGGTTATACTGGATGTTAATAGAGAATTATAGTTGATATACTGCTCAATTATCTAGTTGGTATTGTGTCTTTCTTATTTCTAATAAATAAGAAAGACATATAAAAATCCTTTCTCTCCTTTTCTTCTTGAGGGGATATTCCTGTATATATAATTGAGCTTATTGGATTTTCCTTTATGTCCTTGGCCCTATAGCCTTTTTACTATTCAGCTAAGTCTGGGCCTCTTGTTTACAGTATAAAAATATGAAAAAATTTGAAGTAATTTTTGTAATTTTTATACTTACCAATGGCCCAGACGGGGATGGCCCTCTCATGAGTTAGGAACTCATACCTCCCCGCTGATTATATACATTTAGCAGGCACTGGTTGTAAGAGTGAGGTGCCAATTTCGGTACTCCCTTGACACTGTGCCCGCGCAGTAGACAAAAGTATGGAGGACATATAGGACATCAGTTTTTTGGCTTTGGATGCAAATTTTGGGAATTTGGGGGGGCAAAATTTGTGTTTCACCCTGAATATTTAAGAGTTAGCACCAGCTAAGCCTGGGCCATTGTTAAGTATAAAAAATATATAAATTACTCTAAATTTTTTCATGTTTTGCATTCTCAAGTTACGTTATCACCCATATCTTGGAAATGCTTTGAGATATTAGTTTTAAATTTTCAACATTTATCAGACACCACAGGAGAATGATGCATGCCAAAATCTTTTGAAAAAAAAATTCAAGATGGCCGAATGGCAGCCATTTTTGTTGTTATTTTTTTGCCATATTTGACGTTACCACCTGTATCTTAGACATATTTTGAACTATTTTGAGCTATTACTTTCAGATTTCTAACATTGGTCAGAGATGCTAGGAGGGTGATGCACGTCAGCATTTTTTTTTAAAAATCCACAAAGGCCAAAATCTTTTGAAAAAAAAAATTCAAGATGGCTGAAAGACAGACTTGTTTGTTGTCAATTTTTTGCCATATTTGACGTTATCACCTGTATCTTAGACATGTTTCGAGCTATTACTTTCAGATTTCGAACATTGGTCAGAGATGCTAGGAGGATTTCTAACATTGGTCAGAGATGCTAGGAGGAGGATGCACGTTACTAGGAGGATTTCTAACACTGGTCAGAGATCCTAGTAGGATGATGCACGTCAAAATATTTTGGAAAAAAGATTTAGAATGGCCTAGGGACGACCGTTTCCATTGATTTTTTTGTGTTCCTATTTTACAGTTACCACCTGTATCTAATAGATAGATGCTTCGAGACTGTACTTTCATATTTATACCATTGGTGACACATAATAGGAGGATGATGCCCGACAATAATTTTTGAATAAAAATCCAATATGGAATGATTACATTGTTGTTCCTGTTGTTAAATGGTAGGTGCCTGAGAACAGATACATGATGGGAGAGAGAGGACTTCAGTTCCCACTTGCTGTTGAAATCTTCTCTCCATTTCATAATGTGCAACTTATTTTTTAAATGCCCAACAGGCCTAAAAAATATTTTGCATGTTTTATAGAACAGACCATCCACCGTGGGGTACTAGAGTCTGATCACCTGCAATCAGCGTTACACTTGTTAAAGGAAGCAATAGAGGTGGTTGAGAATCAAAATTCTCAAGGTTTTTACAGTCACCTGTTCCTTATACCGAAGCCAGATGGCTCGTTTCGACCAGTATTAGACTTGAGCTGGATAAACAAGTTAATCGTGGCTCCAAAGTTCTATATGGAAACCATTCGGTTGGTAAGAGCGAGCATTCGAGTGAACGACTATGCAGCAAGCATAGATCTAAACGACGCTTACTTTCATGTCCTGGTACATCTAGTATTCAGAAAGTACCTGCGGTTCGTCGTGCAAGGAAAGGTTTATCAGTCCAGAGCAATGTGCTTTGGTCTGATCCTGGCTCCTTGGGCTTTCACTCGAATAATGAACTTGGTAATGTCCTACTTCCAAGCTCATTCGTCTGCGGTAACATTGGCTTACTTGGACGACATTCTTCAGAGATATGGCAACAGAATTATTGTTCAGAACGATGTTCAGAGTCTGCTATAATTGCTCCAACATCTCGGTTTCATAGTAAACGGGAAAAACTCGGAACTAGCTCCGTCCAAGTCGTTCACTCACTTCGGAATGAGCTTCGAGACTCACAACAATCTGGGTCGTCTGCCGTTACCCAGTGCAGAATTAGTCAGTTGTTATGCTCGCTTTTGTCTAAACTCAGCCGCAATAACAGCGAGGGAGTTCATGCAACTGATGGGGCTGTGTGGCGTGGCTGCAGTTCGTCTGCGCACGCATCCACTCCAGATATTCTTTACTCAGAACTGGAGTGTGAAGACGCTTTCACTCGAAACCAGTATTTGTTTTAGAGGACCTAGTAAAACAAAGGGTTCAGATTTGGGCAGATCTTCAGTGGTTAACTCAAGGAGTTCTGCTTCAACTGCCGGATCTGGCTTTTTGATTATGACGGATGTGAGTCAGACAGGATAGGGTGCGGCCCTACGTCCCACATACTTGAAGTGCCAGGGTCTTTGGGACTATTGGTTCCTAGAGAAGCACATAAACATCAAAGAGATGATGTCAATATGGCTAGCACTACAACATTTGATTCATATACCAGGTCGTCTGATCATATTAGCAGACTCGCTTTCTCGGACACACCTAAACATTCAGCTTCCGGTGGGATCGTCCCATGATAGATCTTTTCGGGACACACCTAAACATTCAGCTACCGGTAGCTGAATGTTTAGGTGTGTCCCAAAAAGATCTATCATGGGACGATCCCACTGGTAGCAAATCTGCCTCAATATTCGGTTGTTGAGAGTCCACTCCGATGGCAACAGGTGATCTTTCCGCGAAAGCGAGTCTGCTAATATGATCAGACGACCTGGTATATGAATCAAATGTTGTAGTGCTAGCCATATTGTGTCTCCATGCCCAGATCATTGAGCGTACGCAGCAGACGCTCTGTCGATTTCATGGACTGGGATCATAGGATATGCATATCCTCCAGCTCCGTTGATTCAGCAGATTCTGTTAAAGATCGAACAGTCTCATTGCAAAATCCTGCTAGTAGCACCTCTGTCGTCACAGAAACCTTGCATCAATCTTCTCAGGTGTCTGTTATGGGATGTTCCCCGGAAGCTTCCTCCACAAGAGGATCTTCTTTATCAGGGAAAGTCCTGCGCACTGCATCACAACCTGGAAGGTCTCAACCTTCACATATTTCCATTGTGCGGTCCTTCTTGCACAGACAACATTTTACAGGACGAGCAGAGGACGCAATTTTTAACTGTTGGAGGGCCTCCTCTTCATTGCATTATGCAGCGAAGTGGAGGGTTTTCTTCCGTTGGTGTATGGATCAGTCAATAGACATATATGATCCGTCCATACCACATATTGCCAATATCCTGGTCTACTTAACTGACGATCTCAAATTGCAACCCGTCACTATTAAGGGCTATATGTCTATGTTAGCAGATACTTATGCTCATCATGATAAATTGGCTATTGGATCAAATACTAAGTAAACCAAGCTAGTTAGAAATTTCTCTACCAATATACCTAGAACCCTCAGATTAATTCCTAAGTGGAATTTGGCTTAGGTTCTGTTGAAGCTCAAAGAAGCTCTGTTTGAGCCATTAGACGCCATAGAGTTCAAATTCTTGACCTATAAAACAGCGTTTCTCTTAACCTTTGCATCTGCAAAAAGAGTCAGTGAACTTCATGCTTTATCTGTTGACGAATCTCACTACCGTAGTATGGGTAATACCATTACTCTCACTACAGAAGGGGTATTTTTGGCTAAGAATCAGATTCCAAATAAGCGGCCAGAGCGTATTGTCATTAAGACTTTACCTTCCTTGGATAACCATAGACCTTTGCTGTGTCCAGTCAGAGCAATGCACATTTATAAACGCCGATCAGATTTCATTAGAAAGGGAAGAAAACTTTTCTTTCTTTCGTTGATTCCTAACAGAAAAGATATTTCTGTTCATTCTGTCACTAGATGGATTTAGTTGGCAATACGCATTGCCTGTGAAAATCTATCTTTGGATCAATGTTCTGTCAATAAGATCTCAGCGCACGAAGTTAGAGCTCTGTCCACTTTTTGGGCTAATTCTAACAGTATAGCTATTACTGATCTCATGCCCTGAAATAACGCTGAAAATGCTCATTTTCAAAAGAAGAGGAAAGTGCAATATTAGACACGTGTTCTGTTTGTTAGGTATATCAAGAAATAAAATTTGGTTGAAAATTAAAAATTTTAATTTGTGAATGAAATTCTGGTGAGAACAACTTCCAGATTGATGAACCAATTTTGATTTAGTGGTTTCAATACTCAATCATATGACCTTGGAAAATACTAGGAAATATAATGAAATAAAATATAATAAAACTAAAAAAGTTGTCAAGTTATAAAACTATACACATATGCTAGAGGTCTAAATGTTTTATATTACTATGCCCCTGACCTCCGAAGTTGGATTCGGGGGTTTCTAGTGAAGACCTTCATCCATCTGTCCATCCATCCATCCATACAAACATTTTGCATTGTAATTTCAAAACCATTGCTTGGATTTGGATCTCCTCTGGTATGGTGATAGACTTGCATGGGGGAACAGATATGCACAAGAAGCAGGTTTCGTCCAGTCATTTTGTCCAGTGTTATAGCCCTTTTTTGACTTGGAAAATTTTTCTTTTACTCGACTCAGAAAATGTTTCTGTCCTACAATACTTCAAGGTTACTTTGAATTTGCATATGGCTTAGGGGCAGTGGCCCATGCTTTGCATTGCCCTTGTTATTGGTGTTGTAAATAACTTTGACCTTGAAACATTTGAAGGCCTATTTTATGTATTGATTAAATTTTTCATCCTCAGATAAGGTCCTCCAATATTTTGTCTTTAATAGGAAGTGTCAGATTACAGTGGCAGTTAATTTTCTATTCCTGCCCACAGGGTTTCATCTAGGCTCTTTTTGGGGCCGAAATAAGTCCCCTGTGCATGCTATAAAATTCCCAATTTCTGACCCAAAACAATGTCATCTGCAATTTTCTAAAGCATACTCAAATTACATTGCCTTTGAGCTCTTAATTCTAATAAAATTATATTCCTTTTTAACATGTATTCTCTCTGGAATAGAGCTTCCAGATGGATATAAGTTTAGATGACCAGTTAAATAATTTTCCCCAAACAAAAAAACAACTTCTCAGCTGAAAATTATGGTTATGATTAATTTTGAGATTTTTGTAAAATATACATAAAATCACTTTCAGAATGAGTGACATCAACTAAAAGCCAACCTTTACTTACTAATAGTTTGCAGGTGTGTTAGAAAATTGATTTTTTAAAATAATGTGACCAACAGTTCGATAAGCTAGAAAGATAACTCCTAAATATATATTTTATTTCAGTGAAGGCTCAATGGAATCACAGCTCAAGAGATCAAGAATAGTTCAGGTGATATATTATGTTATTGAAACATGCAGTGAAGTGGCACCCACTTAATTAGATAATCTGGTTAATTTGCATATAATCTCAAAACAACAAACCATATACCATACCTTCATTACATAATAGAACTATCAATTGCATATGAGTCAGAGTAAATTGCTGTTAATTGGATAAAATACCTTATCTTGAGAGTTACTCTTACGGCTACTGAATATTTTTATACTGTAACCAGTGACCCAGACTTAACTGGTGCTAACTCTTAAATATTCAGGGCCAAACACAAATTTTGCCCCCTAAACCCCCAAAATTTGCATCCAAATAAAAAAAACTGATGTCCTATATGGTCCTCCATACTTTTGCCTACTGCGCATGCACAGTGTCAAGGAAGTACCGAAATTGGCGCCAAGCCTTATTTCTTTGTTTGGCCGTTCTGTCAGTAACATCTTATATAAATCTCAGTTAAAATGATGCCAGGCACAATATCATGATGGAAATGGTGGATCCAAGGATGCAATAAGAGGATGAGAGAAAGAAACAGTGGTTGGATGTGTTCAGGGCTGTAACTTATACTTTTATTATAGGGGGCGCCGTGGCCCAGTGGGTAGAGGTGCAGGCTGCAAGCCGAGAGGTCCTTGGTTCGAATCCCTCCTGCGGCAACCACGTTGTGTCCTTGGGCAAGACACTTCACCCCCATTGCCCATGTGGGAGCACGGTGACGCTGTGCACTAAGGTGTACTGCACGTCGATGGTGCACCTGTCTTCAACCAATGCTAACCTTGGTTGTGTGGAGTTAGTATGTTGGGGAGCTGACAGTTGCTCGCCATTGCTCGGTGGTTCTCTCCGGGTACTCCGGCTTCCTCCACCCGTAAAACTGTCATGGTCACGATTAGCCATTGTGCAGAAATATGTGACCTTAAGCACCAATAAGAAATAAGAATTTTATTATAAAATTATTTCATGTTCCCTAATTTCGGTGCATGGGCATAATGTTTTCATTCTTGCTATGAAATCTCCACTGTTTTTTAAGTGTTTCCTCGTTCCCTTTCCTTGAAACCCCCCTAGTTAATCTCCCATGCTTTTGGAATGTTTTTTGGAAATTTTTTCTTGAAAATTTCTTGGGAGTTCAACTTGGGCTCATGTCAAAATTTTTTGTTAAATTTTTTTTTTTTCAATATTTTTCGAAATTTTGTTATGGATTGTATTATTATCATGTATCTTTGTAATATGAGGGTTAGTGCGAGTACTACAGCTGTATAATATTTTATAATTATGAAAGAATATTGTTCAAATTGTAATTCGAGGAAGTCTTCCTTGGATTCTCATGCTCATTGTGTTTTCTGTAGTCATTGTACTCACACTAACTCTTGATCTGTTTGTGCCAATTGGGATGACAAACGTTGGAGACATGTGTCACAGTACATTGTTAGTGGTGAGAGATTGATGCATGTTCTCTCACCACAAGGTCACTCAAGTTTTTCAGTTTCTTTTACAGAGGAACAAGAACATGGTGATGTTTCCGTGATGTCTTCTGGAAGTGTGCTGCCATCGTTACAAATTAATGAAGAGCAAGTGGCAAAAGTGCTCAATGAAAATAGACAAGTGCCTAGGTCTCAAAAGGGATTTATGGCCTTGTCGTCAGCTAGCTCGACCGGCGGGTATATCACCCCTCATATGGGTGGTGTGACAGTGACGCCAGGTAAATCTGTTGTGGTCCAGGAGAGGAAAAAGGGTGTTACGAGCACTATAATCTCGGATCACGCACACCCTGCGATGACAGAATGGAGGATGGAAAAGAGGAAGCCAGTCAGTTCGGTAGTAAGCTCATTCAGGTCATCCCAGACCGTGAGCGAGAGGTCCCTCTCTCTTACAACAGCATCTGGGGCCAGATGTTGTTGTTCAAAACGTTCGGCAGTCAGAGCATACGTCCACACCTCCTGTTCGGGACGCTCCATCTTATAGACAGTCGGCTAGTCTATCGGCTTCTTGGCACCTTGGCTTTGTGACCTCAGATATCCAGACTGCTTCGCCAACAAAGGATTCCATGTCATCTAGGTCACACCATCCAGTAGCCAGGGACACGAGGCCTCTTCAGTTGGGACGTTCGCATAAAAGAATTATGTAGGATACACCATCTCAGGAGCTTCCAGCGGTTAAGCAACAGAGGACTGCTGCTCCACAGGTCTCCGTGACGGACTTGCTATCACAGATAGCACAGCTCATCGCAGCATCCAGCAGCCTACGGAACATCCTACAACAGTTTTTGATCAGGAATAATGAACTCGGTAATGGCTTATTTCTGAGCTCATTCGTCTGGGTAACATCGGCCTACTTGGACGACATTCTTCAGAGGTACGGCAACAAAACAGTTCTTCAGAACGACGTTCAGAGTCTGCTTCAATTGCTCCGACGTCTTGGTTTTATTGTAAATGAAAAGAAGTCGGATCTAGCTCTTCCACACACATCCACTCCAGATATTTTTCACTCGAATTTGGAGTGTGAAGATTCATTCGCTCGAAACAAATATCGTTTTATTGGACCAAGTAAAACTAAGGATTCAGACTTGGGCAGATATTCAATGGTTGACTCAGGGAGTTCCACTGCAACTGCCGGATCCGTTTTTTATGATTATGATGGATGCGAGTCAAACAGGTTGGGGTGCGACATTGACAGATTCGAGGTGCCAGGGCCTTTGGGATCCAGTGTTCCTAAAGAAGCACAAAACATCAAAGAGATGATGTCAATTTGGCTTGCGCTACGTCATTGGATGAACATAATTCAGAATTCACATGTTCAAATACTGTTGGTCATTTCGACGGTAGTAGCGTACATCCGGAACCAGGGAGGCACTAATTTGATTCCGTTATTTGAACTAACAGAAAGAATTCTTCTGTTTGTTCTAGAGCATCATGTTCTTCTGTCGGTCTGTCATATTCCGGGTCATCTGAACGTTCTAGCAGACTCACTCTCGTGGAAAGGTTGCATGTTACCGTCAGAATGGACTCTCAACAAGCGAGTTCAATCAGATTTACTACCAATGGGATCGACCAACGATAGACTTGTTCGCGACACACCTCAACAATCAGTTGCAGACGTATGTGTCGCTATGCCCAGATCCTCGAGCGTTTGCAGTAGACGCTCTCTCAATCTCTTGGGAAGGAATGATAGGATATGCATATCCTCCAACTCCGTCGATTCAACAGATCTTGCTAAAGATCAAGCAATCGCACTGCACGATACTGTTGGTAGCATCTCTGTTGTCTCAGAAACCATGGATAAATCTACTTGGGTGACTTATGGGATGTTCCTCAGAAGCTTCCTCCACTGGAGGATCTTCTCTTTCAGGGGAAATCTCACACACTGCATCACAACCCACAAGGTCTCAACCTCTACGTATTTCCATTGTGCAGTCCTTCTTGCACTGGAAGCAATTTACAGGACGAGCAGTGGATTCTATTTCTAACTGTAGGAGGGCCTCTTCTTCGCTAAATTATGCAGCAAAGTGGAAGTTTTTTTCTCATTCGTGTAAGGATCATTCTATTGATATTTTTGATCCTTCCATTCCAGACATTGCTAATGTTTTGGTCTACTTGTTTGACGAAATCAAACTGCAGCCAGTAACCATTAAGGGTTTTAGGTCTATGCTATCAGACACATATGCTCATCATGATAGCTTACAGATTGGATCTAATATTTCTTTATCTAAATTATTAAAAAACTTTTCGATAAATAGACCTAGAACTCTTAGGTTAATTCCTAAATGGAATTTAGTTTGGGTTCTACTGAAGCTCAAAGAATCTCTTTTTGAACCTCTGAGCACAGTAGACTTCAAATTCTTGTCATATAAGACAGCTTTTCTCTTAGCTTTTGCTTCCGCAAGAAGAGTTAGTGAGCTTCATGCTCTGTCTATTGATGATTCTCATTATCGTAGTATTGATAATGCTATTACTTTAACTACTAATGTGGGATTTTTGGCTGAGAATCAGGCTCTTAATAAGTATCCTGAGACTATTGTTATTCAGGCTCTTCCATCCTCAGATGGCCATAGGCCTTTGCTGTGTCCAGTTAGAGCTGTGCATGTTTACAAACGCAGATCAGAGTTTATCAGAAAGGGGCGAAAATGCTTCTTCCTGTCTTTAATTCCAAATAGAAAGGACATATCTGTTCATTCTCTTTTTAAATGGATTCAGTTAGCTATTCGTACTGCTTATGAGAGTTTATCTTCCAATCAGCAGTCGGTGCTTAAGATTTCAGCACATTAGGTTAGAGCACTGTCAACAAATTGGGCTTATTCTAACAGTATTGGTATTACAGATCTTATAAAGGCTGCTTACTGGTCACAGCCTTCTACTTTCACTAATTTTTACCTTAGAAATATTGAGTCTATTTCTGGCGACCTTAGGTGTTTAGGTCTGTTATCTGTTGCTCAGAATGTCGTCCACTAAACGATGACAGCTATAGTTATGTAGGTTTTCTATTCCAGCAGTGACTCTGTCCTGCTGCCCTCTTCGTTCTGTTGTGATTTGACCCAGAGCAAGGGGAAGGGGGGGGGGGGGGGGGAATGATGTTCCCTTATATCACCTGCTTTATAGTGAAAAGCAAGGGAATACCTCCTCCTGAGTCAGTGATTCCGAGTCGGTGCTGGGATGGTTTTAAAGTGTAAACCTAATGTCTATCTCATTTATGTAATATTTTTAAAGTGTAGCTTGGTGTGAAGCATTTGTTTATGGCATGTGTCATGCGAGCGTTAATATACAGTCCTCGGGCACTTTTAAATGAGTATAAAGAGTCTCATTCTTTATTTATTGGCTTTCCTTTAAGGATTAGTATAATAGGTTATACTGGATGTTAATAGAGATCATAGATGGTATTGTACTCATTTATTGATTGGTGATCTGTCTTTCTTATTTTTAATAAGCAAGAAAGACATATGTAAATCCTTTCTCGCCTTTTCTCCTTGAGGGGATAATTCTTATACATTATTAAGCATATTGGATTTTCCTTTATGTCCTAGGCCCTCAGCCTTTTTTCTATTCGGCTAAGTCTGGGTCATTGGTTACAGTATAAAAATATGAAAAAATTTAAAGTAATTTATATATTTTTTATACTTACCAATGACCCAGACGGGATGGCCTTCCCATGAGTTGAGAACTCATACCTCCCTGCTGATTATATAACATTTAGCAGGCACTGGTTGTAAGAATGAGGTCTGGCGCCAATTTCGACACTTCCTTGACACTGCACTTGCGCATTAGGCAAAAGTATAGAGGACCATATAGGACATCAGTTTTTTTTATTTGGATGCAAATTTGGGGGACAAAATTTGTGTTTGGCCCTGAATATTTAAGAGTTAGCACCAGCTGAGTCTGGGTCATTGGTAAGTATAAAAAATATATAAATTACTTCAATTTTTTTCATTTTCCACTTTTGGAGATTAATGCGAGTTGTCTCAAACAAAAAATAATAGCATAAATGCAGGTAATCACTAAAGTATAGGAAAATGATCAAATTCCTGTTAATTGAATACTATGAGATAAATAATTTTCACCAGCAAAGAGGTTTTCAATTAACAGGGGTCCACTGTACTTTGGCTTGAGTTTCAAACTTTCGTAATTGTATTTAATTGATAACAATATTTTAATTTAGCTGAAAATCCCTTTGATGATACTATTTTCTCTTTGTAGAAGCATAAACATAAACATTTATTCAATATTATCAAAACAAGATCCAGTTGGTTAATTTGCAGCTGGATTAGGTTATTAAAAAACCTTCTTGTTTCTCAGGCACCTCCCTCATCATAGCAAATCTGCCTCATCATCTTTTTCACCTGGAAATCTCTTACATGACACTATTTTGCACTTGTAGGACAAATATTTAATCAACTATACCTTGTTTGACAGAGCTCTGTCAAACAAGATATAGTTGGTTAAATTTTCAACTAAATTACAGGAAATTTTCACTGCTGCAAACATTAGTTTGCCACATAATAGTGTTAGTAGTTAAATTTCTAATTCCAACTGTTTTCAGAACTGTCTTGTGAATAAAAATAAAAAAGCCTCCCTCCCTCATCATAAAATTTACAAAAAATTTCGGAGAAAGAAGAAAAAATTTTTATAGGCCTCACAGGAAATTTTTGTCACTGAAAACAAGGTGTTTTGACAGAGTGCAGAGTGAAATACGTGAAACAATTCCAACTATTTTCAGTACTCTTATGTATTTGAAAAAGAAATGATAAAAGTCACCATCATAAAACTGAGGCAAAATTGTGTAAAAAACATTTTGGCAGGCCTTATGATCACTGACTAGAACAAGTTCCAGTAGGTCTTAATCCTTGAAGGCGTGGGCAGTTGGCAATTTTAAAGAATTTTTGCTACCCCATGGGATCCCTGGGAAGTGGAGCAGTCCTTGTTTACTGTGGTAAACAAGTTCTGCTTTACTGGTAAAATAGGACCCAGAACAAATGCTTGGGGTGGAAATCCTCTAAAAGTTACCAGCATAGGTGTAAACTTCACTTCATTCTTAGGTTGGGGTCATGAGATAGCCATATATGCTGAAAGTGACCTTAAAACACTAAGAAGAGAATTATAATATTTTTACACAATATACCAATGGCCCAGACATATCTGGTGCTGACTCTAAAAAATCTTCGGCCAAACACAAATTTTGCCCCACAAACCCCAAAATTTGCATGCAAAACCGAAAATTAGAAGTCCTAACTGGCCCTCCATACATTTACCCTCTGCGCATGCACAGACGGAAGTGACCGGAATTGGCGTCAACATCATTTCTTTGTTAGGCCCTTGTCAGATAACAACAAACTGACTTTTGTGCTTTTTAAATCTCAATAATGATGCCAGACACAAAACAGTGGTTAATTTGGTGGATCCAAGGACACAACTGGATGAAGGAAGGAAGAAACAGTGGTTTGAAACGTTCAGGGCTGTAATTTTATAATATTTATAAAAATTAATTTATGTTCCCTAATTTCGGGACATTGGCCTGACGTCATCATTGTTGATAATGATTTTTCCACTGTTGGTTAAGTATTCCTCCCCTAACCTCCCTTGATTCCCCCCCCCCCCCTCCCCCCGCGTGACACCTGTCAGCAACGTTTGTCATCCCATGCGACTCATATGAGCAAGAATTGGTGGGAGTACGATCGACGTAGTCTGCTTCATTATGTTAGCATATTGCTCTTTAAGCAAGGCGAGGAAGTCTTTCCTCTTATTTTCATGTAGGTTACCTTGCTTGTAGTTGATGTACTTACACTAATTCTTGCTCATATGAGTCGCATGGGATGACAAACGTTGCTGACAGGCGTCACGGTACATTGTTAGTGAGGGACCACTGCCGGTCCTCTCGTGATGAGAGGCTGCCACTAGTCCTCTCGCCTTGGGAGTTTAACGTGTTAAACAGAAAGTTTTTTCTGTATATCTCCAGGGTGATGTCCTCACCCTTAGGGTGTTTAGGCGTTTTTAGTCATGCATCATACATCCAATGTATCGTTTTTTCTTCTTATGAAGATCTTGCCTCACATTGGATAGTTCAAAAATCTATCACTGACTTCGGAGTGTGTTGCCTGGGGTCTCGTTTCTGCTTTTCAGTCTGACATTGTTTACATTAGCAACGTTCATTATTTATATATAGGTTCCTATTTATTATATGGTAGGTCTGTTGTAAGATACATTATACAGTCCCATAGTGTGGCAGTTAATTTTTGGGAGGAAAATATTAATTTTGTCCACGCTTGGGCTCTTTTGGGATACATTTGGGCACTTCGTTCCTTTTGGGAACTTGGGCTCTTGTCAAAATTTTTTGAAAATTTTTTTTTGTGTAAACTGTTTTTAGATTTATATTTTGAATGTTTTTGTTATGTATCTTTTTATTTTTATTTGATGTGGAATTGGTGGGAGTACGATCGACATAGTCTGCTTCATTATGTTAGCACATTGCTCTTTAAGCAAGGCGAGGAAGTCTTTCCTCTTATTTTCATGTAGGTTACCTTGCTTGTAGTTGATGTACTTACACTAATTCTTGCTCATATGAGTCGCATGGGATGACAAATGTTGCTGACAGGTGTCACGGTACATTGTTAGTGAGGGACCACCGCCGGTCCTCTCGTGATGAGAGGCTGCCTCCAGTCCTCTCGCCCTTAGGTCTCGATAGTTTATTAGTTTCTATTTACAAAGGAACAAGAACTTGGTGATGTTTACGTGATGCCGTCAGATAGTGTGCTTCCATCGTAGCATTAAATAGTCAATCAGAGCTATCTGCAAAAGTGCTCATGAATATTAGACAGGGCAATAAACCAGTGTGGTTTCAAATCCCTGTTGCCAGCTAGCTCGACCGGTGAAGGGGTACACCGCCTGAGGGTACCGTGATGCCGGATGTGTCCATTGCGGTCAAGGAGAATAGAAAGGGTAGAGCGGGCACTATAATATAATATCAATATAAGGCTCACCCTGCAACGTCGGAAAGGAAGAAGCCGGCAAGTTCAGCAGGAAGCTCGGCGAGGTCTGAAGGACCGCGAGCGAGAGAGCCCCCCTGTCTCTTTTATTATAACATCTGGGGCCAGATGTTATGGATCGGACATTGCCTCAGTCGGAGCATATGTCCACACCTCCCGTCCAGGATGCTCCGTTCAGTTTTCAGTTGGGGTCGGCTGTAATTACGGCTTCTTCAGCGTCTACCAAGCACACACCACCACACCTTGGCTACGTGACTTCTAATATCCAGCCTGCATCGCCAAGACAGTCACTCTTTGTCAGAGAAGTCACACCATACAGTAGCCAAGGAGACGAGTCCTCATTTACAGGGACATCCGCAGAAAAGAGCCATCTCATACACACTCCCAGGAACAGCCGGCAGCCATGCAACAGAGGGTCGCTGCTCCTTAGGCCTCCGTAACGGATTTGCTGTCGCAGATTCGCAGCTCATCACAGCATCCCAGCAAATGCAGAAGCAGACAACGGCAGTTTCAGAACTTGAGCTGTCGGAAGGTGCTGGGTCTGTCCAGTCATCTGCGTGTTCAGATGCCGATGACGTGAGTATAATCTGATTCAGTTGGATGATGAAAGGGAGTTGGAGGAGAATTACCCTTCCCTTTCGGAACAACACGGAGGCGATAGCGCTTATGCATCGATACTTCCCTGAGTTTGTTCCTGAGAATCAGAATGCTGTGACAACTCGAAAGTAGCACTATTCAGTAGCTAAGATGAGGCCTCATATATCGGGACGTCTGCACAGAGAGAGCCGTCTCGGACACTCAGGCCTCCGCTACAGTTTTGCTGACTCAGATGCACAGCTCATCCCAGCATCTCAGCAAGTGCAAAAGCAATTGACGGCAGTCTTAGAACTTGAGCTGTCGGATAGTGCAAGGTCGGTCCAGTCATCTGCGTGTTCAGATGCCACGGACCGTGATTATCAACTGATTCAGGCGAATGATGAAGGGATATGGACGGGAATTTCCCTTCACATTCGGAACAACACATGGTTGAGAGGATTTATTCCATCAACACTACCCTGAATTTGTTCCAACGAATCAGAATGCTGCGGCTATTTACAAGAAACCGCTAGCGTTGTTGCACGCTAAATTTATCCGGAAAAAGAGAAGGAAATGTCTTTTCCGGTTAAGTATAGACAGGTGTCGCAGGCTTTTGGCCTTTTAGACGACTCCATATTCAACTTTCCAGTGGAAAGAAGTAAGGCGGTTTCTTGTCATCATCTTCCGTAGTTTCGCCGATCGGAAACAGGGAAGATGTATTGAGAGTTTCTCTGCCTTTGAATGAGTAGGCTAAGGAACTAGCTATAGCATTACCTTCGTCATTCATTATTCGCTTGGTCACAATTGAGATGGCATTTTTTCATTCAAAGCAAATTTAGACTCACTGTATTATGCAGATCACATTTAAGAACTGTGTCACAACGTCTCTACGGAAAGAAATTGGAGTACGTTTGTACTTCATTTAGAGTCCTTTCCAGGGCTATTATATTTATCACGTATAACTCTGTCTTAACAAGTTGCTAATTCAGAGTTATATAGACGTGACAGAGCCCTTGCGTCGTCATCCTTAATAGATGACAAGGTGAAAAACTCTCTTTGAGTCGCTCCAGTTTCCGGACGCTAAGTTTTTGACGATAAGCTTTCATTGGTTTATGACCAAGCTGCAAGAAAGCATTAATACTCCGCTCCTTATGTCGACATATAATCATCCCGCAATAGCAGAAAAGAGTAAGGGAGGACATCCCCAGACAGAAGGTCGCTTATAAGGACTCCTCGTGAGGGTATAGTTAACCCCTCCTATAATTACTCTAGGGATCGTCATATAGCGGCTCGGATATGGGGCTTACATCTGATCGAGATTACCGGTCAAACTCCCCTAAACTGCTGGGTTGAGGCTCTTCACGAATGAGACGCAGTTCCTCCTTCTGTAGGCCTCGCAGGTAACAGGTGTGAGTTAGGACCTCTGTTGTTTAGCAGTTGACGGATGGTTATCAAGATTAGCATCAATCTGGATAACTATTACGGAAGACTAGTAGGCAAGAAGTGTTGTTTCGGAAGGCCTACGGATATCTTTCCGAGAGAACCACAACTAACTTAATGTCTGATGGACAATGCTTCCATCTAATCCTTGCATAAGAGTCTCTCCAATTGGAGGTAAAGGTTCTCTTGACAATGAAGGTAATAGAGGTCGTCGAGAATCAAGATTCTCTAGAATTCTGTAGTCACCTGTTACTTGTACCCAAGCCATAGAGCTTGTTTTGACAGATAATAGACTGGAGCTTGATAACAAGTTTATCAAAGCTCTAAAAGTTTATTTTTGGTTATCATTTAGTTGGTGAAAATGAGTGTTTGAGTGAATGACTATGCTATAAGCATAGATCTAAGGATAGCTTCGGTCGGAAGATAGCGCCCTGCGCTCTCACTCGAATATTAACGTGGTAATGTTTCATAACAATCTGCTTCGTCTGCATTATTCAGAACGAATTAGTTTTATGCGACTGATGGGGTTGTGCTGAACGGCTACGCATCTTGTTTAGAAGAGTCGCTTACGCACACGTCCCCTACAGTTATTCTTAAACAGAACTGGAGTGTGATAACGCATTCGCTCAGGACCAGTATTGTTTTAACAGATATAGTAAACAAAAGGGTCCATATTGAGGCAGATGTTCAGTGGTTAACTTATTAATTCTGCTGCAACTGCCAGATCTGGCTTTCACGATTATGACGGGTATGAGTCAATAGTTTGGGGCACGACCCTGAGTCCGACAGACTTTAAATGCAGGGGTCTTGGAACCTTCGGTTCCTGCAGAAACACATAATCATCAAGAATGATGTCAGTTTTGTTAGCGCCACATGAATGCATTCACGCTTGTTCACATATTGTTAGACAACTCAATAGTGGTAGCGTACATCAGGAACCAGGGTGGCACCGATTCAGTATTGTTATAATACCTAACGGAGAATCATTTTAATGTTCATCTCTCTATCCGTCATATACCGGGTCGTCTGAACATACTAGCCGACTCGCTCCTCGGAAAGGTCGCCTGTTTCATATGTATGGACACTCAACATGCATTTATTTGTACAGTTTTGCTACCAGTGGGATCACCCCAAGATTGTTTAGTTTGCAACGCACCAGAACAATTAGTAATTGTCATTTGTGTCGCCATGCCCAGATTATTGAGCGCAGGCAGTAGACGCTCTGCAAATTCATGGGGAGGAATAATAGGATATGCGTATCCTCCTATTCATTTGATTCAGTAGCTTACGTTTAAGTTTAAACAGTGAAGCCTACTGGTAGCACCTCTGTTGTCACAGAAATCTTGGATCAATATTCTCAAGTGTTTGTTATGTGATGCTCCCCAGAAGCTTTCTCCATGAGAGGATCTTCTTTCAGAAGTTTTATTCTTCACGTTCCTCTCCGTCCATAGTGGCATATGGAGTCGATTAGACGTGAGGGAACCATTCCGGTTCCTATATTTTTTTATCTTAACTGACACGTGTACGATTAAATAATACAGGTGAGGGGATTTTGTTATGACTTTGGATCCCCCCCCACCCCCGCCGTCAGAGAACCATTGCGTTTCCTATATTTTTCTGTTAAATGACACAAGTATGATTGAATAATCCGGGTGAGGAGATTTCGTTATGACTTCGAATTACCCCCCACCCACCCCATCCCCCACACTCACACACTTTATGCATTTATGTCATGTTCTGTGGCGACCTCATGGGCTCATCCGCTTTTTAGCTGAATTAATGCCCTGTTATTTTGATTGATTTGTTATATACAAGCGTTTATTCATAAATGATCATGAATGATCATTAAATTGCTACTCTTGAGTACCTCGCAGGCTGCATAACCAGTCAACTAGTATTCATATGATTACATGCTAAATATATATGTGCTCGCACATTATTATTATTAGGCTAACGCTTAATTGTATTTGGTAGACCTTGAAATAATCTGCTAGTCCGTGTTGGAGCCTGTTATTCATACCTATGTACATCTCTAGATCCAAGTTTCAATTTTGTTTTGTACTCATATTACACATGCTTTTACGATCATAGATATCGGATTATTCACGTTGGAGAGTGTTGTTACTGGAATTTATTGTACAGTGGCCGCCTATGGATTACATAGGAAGTGTGTTTTCTCTTCAGGAATCATTCAGTGTGGCTTGATTAGATATGTGTATGTTATATTTTTATATATCACCGGTTTTCAACGTAACTGTGTACGTTGTCTGCGGTGTATGCTATTTAGTGTGCAATATTAATTACCAGGATCGTTGCTATAGCTGTAACTTCTGAAGTAATGTTAAGCACCATTTATTGTGTCTCCCCTTCCCAGAAGGGAGACATATTGTTTTAGTGCATATTCTTCTTCTTCTTCTTCTTCTTCTTCTTCTTCTCATACAAACTTTGTCCGGGCCATAACTTTTTTGTCTTTTGACCTACACTTTAGATACTTGGCATGTGGATTTATCACCATGAGCCGGTGTGCAGTGTACCATAGTGACCTTGACCTTTGACCTGAAGGTCAGATTTATGTGTTTTTTTAAGGGAAACATCACACAAACTTTGTCCGGGCCATAACTTTTTTGTCTTTTGACCTACACCTTAGATACTTGGCATGTGGATGTATCACTATGAACGGGTGTGCAGTGTACCATAGTGACCTTCATGTGACCTTGACCTTTGACCTGAAGGTCAGATTTATGCACTTTTTTAAGGGAAACTATCTGGACCAGAACTTTTTTTGTATTTCGAGTCAGGCTTTAGATATTTGGCATGTGGATGTATCACCATGAGCCGGTGTGTAGCGTACCATTGTGACCTTCATGTGACCTTGACCTTTGATCTGAAGGTCAGATTTGTGCTTTTTTCAAGGAAACTTTGTCCAGACCACAACTTGTTTGTCTTTTGAGCCAGGCCTGAGATATTTGGCACGTGGATGTATCACCATGAGCCGGTGTGTCGCATACCATTGTGACCTTCATGTGATCTTGACCTCAATGTCAAATTTATGTATTTCAAATAGGGAGTAATTGTCCAGACCAGAATTTTTTTGTTTTTTGACCTAGGACTTGGCTATTTGACATGTGGATGTGTCACCATGAGACCGCATGTCGTGACCTTCATGTGACCTTGACCTCAAGGTCAAATTTATGTACTTCAAATAGGGAGTAATTGTCCAGACCAGATTTTTTTTGTTTTTTGACCTAGGACTTGGTTATTTGACATGTGGATGTGTCACCATGAGACCGCATGTCGACTCCCTCGATGACCTACATGTGACCTTGACCTCTGACCTTAAGGTCCAATTTATGTACTTCAAATAGGGAATAATTATCCAGACCAGAACTTTTTTGTTTTTTGACCTAGGTCTTAGATATTTGACATGTGGATGTATCGCAATTAGACCGCATGTCACATGTAATCATGACCTTCATGTGACCTTGACCTCAAGGTCAAATTTATGTACTTTAAATAGGGAGTAATTGTCCAGACCAGATTTTTTTTTTTGGACATGTGGATGTGTCACCATGAAACTGCATGTCTGCTACCTTGATGAACTGCATGTGACCTTGACCTCTGACCTCAAAGTCAGATTTATGTACTTCAATTAGGGAATAATTGTCCAGATCAGAACTTTTTTGTTTTTTGACCTAGGACTTAGATGATTGACATGTGGATGTATCACAATGAGACCACATGTCATCATGACCTTCATGTGACCTTGACCTCAAGGTCAAATTTATGTACTTTAAATAGGGAGTAATTGTCCAGACCAGATTTTTTTTTTTTTTGACATGTGGATGTGTCACCCTGAAACCGCATGTCCGCTACCTTGATGAACTGCATGTGACCTTGACCTCTGACCTCAAAAGGAAGGGGAGACATATGTTTTAGTGTGCTAAAACACTTTCTAGTTAATCTTGAATTAATACCTGAGTGCCTGTGCGACGATTAATTATATTGTTTTGGGGCACCGCTCTTATTGTGTCCAGAGCTCTACCCTTTTTTATTTTGAAGATTTCTTCAAAAAAGGGGGTGTTGTTTTTACCCATAATCTGGCTTAAAATGTATGTATCTTCGAAGGATGCTGTTTTTATCCGTATTTATATCCTGCATACAGCTGAAATGTTATTGTGAGGCATATGTTTGTGGGAGATTTTCTCTTATTCTCAGGTACGCCATCCTAATTTTTGGGGCTAAGTCTGGACTAGCCTTGGAAAATTAGGAACTTGTCTTCATACTTGCAATAAGGAATTGCTTGAATTGGGCTCCTTGTTTAGAATATGCCTCCTCTATTACTGTATAGAGAGACATGCATTTAATTCCTAACTATTCTAAGTTCCTTCATCATGGATTGCAGGATTGGAATTATTTCAGAAGGCATAGGCCCTCCACCTATTTATGATTCAGCTATGTCTGGGCCATTGATATACTGTGTAAAAATATGAAAAATTCATAGTAAATTTCTATATTTTTATACTTACCAATGGCCCAGACGGAAAGGGCCCTCCCATGAGTGGGAAGTCATACCTCCCTGCTGAATTATTATGTAATTCTCTCTTTTACAAAGAATGGTGTTGGCGCCAATTCCGGTCACTTCCTGATGTCTGCGCCTGCGCAGAGGGTAAATGTATGGAGGACCAGTTAGGACTTCTAATTTTTGGTTTTGCATGCAAATTTGTGGGATGGGGGGGTAAAATTTGTGTTTGGCCCTAGATATTTTAGAGTTAGCACCAGCTATGTCTGGGCCATTGGTAAGTATAAAAATATAGAAATTACTATGAATTTTTCATTTTTGCTACATTGACGAACCAAGTTCTGTATTTTTACAGGTATTTTGACATGACTTGGCTGCCATGTTTGACAGCCAAGATTTGACTTCATATCACTGCAAGTAGCTATTTGAGTTTACCTGATGACTGAATGTTTAGGCAATTGTCTAAATTAGGATTTAGTCACAAAGGGTTAAGCACTTTGATAAACAGTGGTTTCTGGAAATGTTCTTTCTCTTTTTGTTTACAGCCAGAGCAGCTGGTACTTCCTTCCATCGTAGTTACAGATGAACAGTCTTCAGCTGCATCAATCTCTACTTCACATCCTGAGAGTGTAGAACCATCGCACCCACCAACAGAACATACTGAAGCCCCTGTAAGATCACCTCAATGTTTCATAGCACCTCCAATGCCTTTTCTAGAAACAGTACCCACAGAGCAGGTAAAATATTTCAGGGCTTTCTTACTTTACTGCACATCTTGAATAATTATGTCTCCCCTTCCCAGAAGGGAGACATATTGTTTTAGTGCATATTCTTCTTCTTCTTCTTTTTTGTCTTTTGACCCACACCTTAGATACTTGGCCTGTGGATGTATCACCATGAGCCGATGTGCAGTGTACCATAGTGACCTTCATGTGACCTTGACCTTTGACCTGAAGGTCAGATTTATGTGTTTTTTTTAAGGGAAACATCACACAAACTTTGTCCGGGCCATAACTTTTTTGTCTTTTGACCTACACCTTAGATACTTGGCATGTGGATGTATCACCATGAACCGGTGTGCAGTGTACCATAGTGACCTTCATGTGACCTTGACCTTTGACCTGAAGGTCAGATTTATGCGCTTTTTTTAAGGGAAACTGTCTGGACCAGAACTTTTTTGTATTTCGAGTCGGGCTTTGGATATTTGGCATGTGGATGTATCACCATGCCGGTGTGTAGTGTACCATTGTGACCTTCATGTGACCTTGACCTTTGATCTGAAGGTCAGATTTGTGATTTTTTCAAAGAAACTTTGTCCGGCCCAAAACTTGTTTGTCTTTTTAGCCAGGCCTTATATATTTGACACGTGGATGTATCACCATGAGCTGGTGTGTCGCATACCATTGTGACCTTCATGTGACCTTGACCTCAAGGTCAAATTTATGTACTTCAAATAGGGAATTATTGTCCAGACCAGAATTTTTTTTTTTTTTTTTGACCTAGGACTTGGTTATTTGACATGTGGATATGTCACCATGAGACCGCATGTCATCTACCTTGATGACCTTCATGTGACCTTGACCTCTGACCTTAAGGTCAAATTTATGTACTTCAAATAGGGAATAATTATCCAGACCAGAACTTTTTTGTTTTTTGACCTAGGACTTAGATATTTGACATGTGGATGTATCGCAATTAGACCGCATGTCACATGTAATAATGACGTTCATGTGACCTTGACCTCAAGGTCAAATTTATCACTTTAAATAGGGAGTAATTGTCCAGACCAGATTTTTTTTTTTTTGGACATGTGGATGTGTCACCATGAAACCGCATGTCCGCTACCTTGATGAACTGCATGTAACCTTGACCTCTGACCTTAAGGTCAAATTTATGTACTTCAAATAGGGAATAATTGTCCAGATCAGAACTTTTTTGTTTTTTGACCTGGGCCTAAGATGATTGATATGTGGATGTATCACAATGTGACTGCATGTCATCATGACCTTCATGTGACCTTGACCTCAAGGTCAAATTTGTGTACTTTAAATAGGGAGTAATTGTCCAGACCAGAATTTTTTTTTTTTTTGACATGTGGATGTGTCACCATGAAACCGCATTTCTGCTACCTTGATGAACTGCATGTGACCTTGACCTCTGACCTCAAGGTCAAATTTATGTACTTCAAATAGGGAATAATTTTCCAGATCAGAACTTTTTTGTTTTTTGACCTAGGACTTAGATGATTGACATATGGATGTATCACAATGAGACCACATGTCATCATGACCTTCATGTGACCTTGACCTCAAGGTCAAATTTATGTAGTTTAAATAGAGAGTAATTGTCCAGACCAGAATTTGGGTTTTTTTGACGTGGATGTTGAGCTAGATCATAGATATTTATAACCCCGCTCCTCAAAAGGGAAGTTGGGACATACTTGTTTACCTCTGCCTGTGTGTGTGTCTGACAGTCTGTCCATAACAACATTTTGCACATTTTTCTCAGCAACTTTTAATCCCAGCAATTTGATATTTTAGCAGTGATTGGAAAACAAAACCTTTATCTTCAGCTTTAGATCCTTCAATCATTGGAAAATGCAATACCATACTTAATCAACCATTACACCATCCAACATACCTCACTGATGATCATATTTTAGACATAATATCACACCTACAACATGTGCATTCGAGAACTAAAAATGTCAATTGGATTCATGAACCAATGCCATTAAACTACCTCATAAAGTATTTCAGAGAACAGTTTTGTGGTGTACGAAGAAGAACTTGATTACAAACTGTAAAAGTCTTCATTGTCAATACAACTCCTGTCTGCAATGTGCTTGCTAATCTTTCTGAAATGGCAGTGTCTGGTGATTACTGGATTGTTTTAGCTGTTGGTTCTCAATAAGATCAGGTATTAACCTTTTCTATTTTGTCTGTGGATGTATCAACATGTGGCACTGTGGCCACGTAAACCATGGTGACCTTCACATGATCTTGACCTTTGGACCCCAAGGTCAAGTTCAGATATTTTATAGAGTATTATTTGCCAGAGTCATAATAACTTATTTCCCTTAGAGCTAGACCTTACATATCTGGTATGATTGTCAATATTTTTATGTATATATCATTTGTAGTGCATAAAATAGAAAGGAAGGGGAGACATATGTTTTAGTGTGCTAAAACACTTTCTGGTTAATTTTGCTTTATCAGTTGAATAGTTTAAAGGGTTATAGGTATTAGAATAAATTTGAAGAAATATGTCATTAATTGGCGGGCACAAATTCAATCCTGACCAATATTGTCTGCAATGTGCTCTTGGTCAGGACACTTCATCCCGACTGCCGATGTAGGAGTATGGTAGTGCCATGTGCTAAGGTGAAGAACATAACAATGGTACACTTGTCTTCAACCACTGCTAACCTTACTTATGCCAGTGTACCAAAAGTATCCCCTCAACCCCCGATCCTAGAATGACTCCCCCCCCCCCCCCCAAATTCAATCCTGACCAATATTGTCTGCAATGTGCTCTTGGTCAGGACACTTCATCCCGACTGCCGATGTAGGAGTATGGTAGTGCCGTGTGCTAAGGTGAAGAACATAAGAATGGTACACTTGTCTTCAACCACTGCTAACCTTACTTATGCCAGTGTACCAAAAGTATCCCCTCAACCCCGATCCTAGAATGACTCCCCCCCCCCTCCCCCCCCCAATCAAATATTGAATCGTAAATTTTTTTCAAATCATTTTCTTTGTCCCCCCCTCGCCTCCCCCCCCCCATTAAAATAAAGAGAAACAAGGAAGAAAAAAAAATCATTGACTGCTGTACAATGAAATAATAACCAGTTAATTAGAAACAGAAAATCGTAGAATCTTCCCACCCATTTTTTAGCTTAATTTGACAAAGTCAAGATAAGCTATTGCCATCACGCATGAGGAAGTCTGCTAGTCTACAAGTCTCTTCACATTTTCCTTTAGCACAGGCTACATCCCGTAGTTCTTGTCCGATCATGAAATTTCAAATGCAGTTTTGAGGTCATGTCTAGATGAGAACGTCCCCTTTTAGTTGCAATCAGTCAATCAGACACTTAATCCCGATTGTCCATGTGGGAGACATGGTGGCACCATGCACGAAGGCATACTGCATGTCGATGGTGCACTTGCTGTCAGCTATTGCTAACTCGGCTTGTGCAGAGTTCGTAAGTTGGAAAGATATGGTATTTCTCTTCAGGAAGCAAAACTGTCTGTCACAATGTGTGTCCCTGGCTACTAAAAGTATCGTTAGCCCAGTAAAGCAAACAAATAAACAGTAGGTAATGGTTTAACTGTTTTATTGTCTCTGTAAATTTAAACTGCCAGAATATTGCAATTTTGGGAAGGTTTTTTTTTAGCTCACCTGAGCACAGCTGAAGGGCAGCTTTACTAATCACTTTCCGTCCGTCGTCTATCCGGCGTTAACTTTTCCTTATCGACTTCTTCTAACAAACTACTGGACCAAATTCAACAAAATTGGCTGTGCATGTACCCTATCATATGTCAATTCAAGTTTGTTCAAATCAAGTTGACCCGCCCCTCGGTAGGGCCACGCCTAAAAAGTGTGCTTAAATCTTAAAAATTCTTCTCATGAACCAGCAATAGCAGAGACTTGATATTTGATGTGCAGCTTCCTTTTGAGGTGTAGACTCAGATTTGTTCAAGAGAAGTTCGAAGGGCTATATTTGCCTTCGTTATAGGAGGGGCAAGAATTTTCGCCCCGCCCAAAATTTCTATTTTTCAAACCGAGGGGCAGATTTGAAACAAATTTGATATGAGGGCTTATTGGGTCATAAGTACTTAATTTATGCCAAATTGTTTTTCCTGTTGCCCCATGGGAACTGCAGAAGCTAAAAATAGAAAAAAAATAAAATGCCCATATCTCCAAAACTTCACAACACTGAGAATTCTTATTTGGAACAGAAGCTTCCTTAGGACCAACAGAATGGATTGGTAAAAAAAATTGCAATTGGTTTTATCATGGGGTACTTTTTGGGGACTTTTGAAAAAGTGCTGAGTCAGCATTTTTTAACACTGTGGGAAATGGGAAAAACATTAACACTACTTTTCTCGCAAACCACTGCTCCAGAAGCTTTAAAATTTCACATATTACATCTTTGGAAGACTGTTTTACATATTTATTGAAATCAATTCCCTGGGTCCATATTTGGGCTCTCTATGGGAGCCCAAATGTTTAAATTAGTGCAGAATGAGGAAATTTCTTTAAAAGTCTTCTTCTTCAGATCCAGTTATCAGAATGCTTTCATATTTGATATACAACATCTCTAGGGGCGTCAGATTCAGGTTTGTTCAAATCGGGTCTCTCTTTTGGAGCCCAAAGTTTAACCTGGTGCGATTTGAGGAAATTTCTTTAAAAATCTTCTTCTTCTGATCCACCAGTCAGAATCTTTTCATGAATGGTATACAACATCTGTTGGGGGTCAGATTCAAGTTTGTTCAAATCGAGTTGCAAGATTAATATTTTAACTTTGTGCAATGCGTGGAACATTCTTTAAAAATCTTCTTCTTCAGATTCACCAGTCAGAATCCTCTCATATTTGGTATACATCATCTCGGGGGTGGGGGGGGGGGGGGGGGGGGGGGTGGGGGGGGGGGGGGGGGGGGGCAGATTCAAGTTCGTCCAAATCGAGTTTCTCGGTTCATATTTGGGTTCCCTATGGGAACCTGAATTTTAACTAAGTGCAATATGAGAAAATTTCTTTAAAAATCTTCTTCTTCAGATCCACTTGTCAGAATCCTTTCATATTTGGTATACAAAAAATCTTCTTCTTCAGATCCACCAGTCCGAATCCTTTCATATTTGGTATACAACATCTCTTGGAGGGTAAGACTCAAGTTTGTTCAAACCTGGTCCCGGGGTTATTAATTTGGGCTACCTATGTGAGCCTGAATTTGAATTAAGTGCAATTTGACTGAATTTCTTTTATAATCTTCTTCTTCAGATCCACCAATCAGAATCCTTTCATATTTGGAATACAACATCCCTAGGTGGGTCAGATTCAAGTTTGTTCAAATCGGGACCATGGGTTAATATTTGAGCCCAAAGTTTAACTTGGTGCAATGTGAGGTGATTTCTTTAAAAACCTTCATATCCACCAGTCAGAATTCTTTCCTATTTGTATTTGACATCTCAAGGGGGATCATATTCAAATTTGTTCAGTTTAGTCCTTGGCTTAATATTTGGGCTCTATGGGCAGGGGTGGGGTGGGGGGAATTTTAGATTTCGGTTTGTTCAAATCCATTCCTTAGTGTTTTTCCATAAAATTTGCCTCTCATGACTTCATTCTTTGTAGTATTGATGAACCATGTCTAACTGAATGTGACCCCAAATACTTCTTTGAACCACTTTGGCTGGTGAGCGATTAAGGCCCCTTGGGGCCTCTTGTTATGCGTTTTGGTCAATTTTAAGACAAAAAAATTTTTTTTTTTTACTCTGAAAATTTGGGGTCCGGTGTAACAGGGTATCTTCCCCCCCTGTGTATCTTCCCCCCCGGGGGGGAAGATACACTAGTGTATCTTCCCCTCCACCCTGGGTATCTTCCCCCCCACCTGTGAGTAAAAAAAACAACAAAATATTTAAAGTTATAAAGCATTATTATACAAAGGAAAGTCAAGTGGAGTGGTGCTATGGCGGCCTGGGAAGATTCATGGGACTGGGTATCTACCTGTTCATAAGACTTACAGGCCTGTGTATATTCCCCTCCACTCGTAATTTTTTTTCTCAACTCTCAAGCTGGCAATCTATATTGTATATGGAACTGTGGATACACATAGGATATCTCCTCCCTCTCCCCCCCCTCCCCCTGTGTATCCCCCCATCCCCATCCAGAGGAATGAGAACCCATCTTGCAAATTGTTTTAATAAAGGATATCTGAGTCCCTTCCCAGACACTGCAGTTGTGTCGAAGCTGGGGTCAAAATGTATAAAAATTAAGTGATCCATATGATGTTGATTTTTGATGTATCTTCCCATTTTTCTGATAACAAACCTTTCACTGAAAGGCGTGCAATGTTATTATAATTTCTAAATAACAATGATGACTGAATATGTTGATAGGTGAATATGTGGGTGGGGGGGAAGATACACAGACCTGTGTATCTTCCCCCCCCCCCCCCCTCTTAGCCTTCCATAAAGTACTTCCCACGATGTTTATTTTGATAAACACTTTTCTGACAACATAAACATTTCACTGAAAGACGTGCAATGTTATTATAATTTCTAAATAACAATGATGAGTGAATATGTTGTGGGTGGGGGGAAGATATACAGGCCTGTGCATCTTCCCCCCACCCCCCTTAGCCTTCCATAAAGTGCTCCCCATGATGTTCATTTTGTTAGACCTTGTTCAGATATTATGGACCTTTCCCTGAAAGGCATGGAATGTTATTATAATTTCAAAATAATAACAATGATAGGTGAATATGTGGGTGGGTGGGACTTAGAAAATTTTGGAACAAAACCCTGAAATGAGTTTTTCTGTTTTTTATGCATTTTGGTCAATTTTACACTGAAAATTTGGGGGCCGGGTGGTACTTAGAAAATTTTGGACCAAAATCCGGAAATTAGTTCTTTGGTTTTTATGCGTTTTGGTCCATTTTAAGAAGAAGAAGAAAAAATTTTAGTCTGAAAAAATATTGTTTGGGACTTCGAAAATTTCCGATCAAAAATAAAAAAAATCTGTTTTTTATGCATTTATCTCAATTTTGGGACATGCAAGTGCAGGAACTGAAAATAGAATGAAAATCCTGTGTATTGTGTGGGCTCAATAGCTTCGTCTAGTTGGTATATGCTTTTCTTAGGAGGGATGTATGCAGCATATTCAAGTCAAGTCCCTGGTTTGATATTTAGACTACTATGTCAGGTGAGCACCTTCAGGCCCCCTGGGGCCTCTTGTTTTTTATTTTACCTTGGTGATACATTATTCTGCCTGCCTTTTCAAATGCTAAAATCTTATTTAAATCCACCAGTAAGTATCAAAAGTAGGGGGGAAATTCTTTAAAACTGTTCTCCAGTCCACCAGTCAGAATCTTATATTATTTGGTATGCATTCTTGTTTGTGCATTGGAAGTGAGGGGGTGGGGGAGGGGCTGGTACAGTCAGATGGGAATCAAGAGAGTTTGTTGAAATGAAGTCCCTGGGTTCATATTTTGCTCCCTACGGAAGTCTTAATTTTGGGGTGGTGTGATGTTGACTGTATGCAAAAAAGTTGACTCTCTTCATATTTGTGCTCTCTGTGGAAGCCTCAATTTTAACTTACTGCAATATGGTGACAATTCTCTAAAAATCATCTTCTTCTGGTCCACCAGCCACAATCTTGTGATATTTGGTATTAGGTGTATCAGATTCAAGTTTGTTCAAATCATCACCCAGGTTCATATTTGGGCTTCATATTTGGGACCCTGACTTTTTATTTAGTGCAATATGAGGAAAATTCTTTTAAATTGTCTTCTTCAGATTGGTTAAAATCGTTTCACATTTAGGTATTCAACATCCTTTGAGGGATCAGATTCAGATATGTTGCAATCAGATATCTGGGTTCATATACTACTGAAAGTTTGCTAAGCACCAAGTATATCCAATTACCTGTTTTACGTTTTAGTTGAAATATTGTAATGAAAAGTGTATATATTTTTTTATTCAATTATGTCTTTAATGCTTTAAGTACAGAAATTAAGATTTTATTTGTGTTTGACATTATTGTTTACCTTTGAATATGATAACCATGGAAAATGGATATTACTGGTAAAAGAGGAAATTTTTCAATTTGCCAAAAAGTTGACGGAGCGAACTGGTATGGGTTCAATATCGAGTATGAGACCCATTACTGTTAATTACAGCCCGACAACGCCTTTTCACACTCCCAATCAGGATCCTGGTGGTTCTTTGTGGGATGTTGTTCTATTCTTGGACCATCATGGCACCAAGCTCCTGGACACTTCTTGGCTGGACTGGACGACTGAAATTGCAAGCTGCAACTCATTCCAGACATGTTCGATTGGATTGAGGTCAGGGGATCTTGCTGGCCAGTCCATATGCTCAATCCCCTCCCTCTGTCGGTACTCCCCGACAGCATGGGCAACATGAGGACGGGCATTATCGACCATCAGAATGAATCTATATATCACCCACTGCACCTGCATACAATCTGACGTGGACATCCAGGATCTCATCAATATACCACTATGCAGTCAATGCACCATGTTCAAGGACACAGAGCTCTGTACGTCCATCCCTGCTGACGCCGCCCCAGACCATGATTGACCTTCCACCATAGCGGTCATGCTCAGCAATGTTGGCTGCATGGAATCACTCTCCTGGTCTTCTCCATATCCTAGACCGCCTATCTGTGTGGTCTAGGCAGTACCTTGACTCATCTGTAAAAAGGACAGATCGTCAGTCTTCTCTGGTCCATCCAACGTGGTCCATCCAACGTGGTCCATGGCCCATTCATATCGTGCCTGGCGGTGGTACTGGGGCAGAGGAATGCAAATACATGGTCTTCTTGATCAGAGACCACCTTCCTGCAACCTTGCCCAGATAGTCTGCATCGAAACATTTACTCCGGATGCATTCTGATGGTCACTGCGACGCTGGGTTGATGTGGAAAAGCAGTTCCTACCGGCCTGAATGATCAAAACCTGGTCTTCAGCTGCAGATGTTGCCCTGTCTCTGCCACCACCATGCCGTCTTACTAGTGTGCCATACTGCTGAAAGCCTGCCCAGGCTCAAGTGATCACCGCATGGTACACACCAAGGGCTTCACCAACCTGACAATGGGTAGCCCCTTGCTCCACCATCCCTACCGCCCACCACATTTCTGCTTCAGACAAATGTCTTCTTACATTTGCATTTGCCATATTTAATCATTAAATCACAAGGGTTTGTGTTGAAAAGATGATTGAATACCCTACACATGTCATGTACATGTAGCCAATACACAAAAACATCATGAAAATCAAGGGGTACATGTTTTCCATGACTGTCACAAAAAGTCTGCCTGTCAAGAGAGCTAATGTAAACACTGGGAACCATCTCAATACATTCCTCAATCATATCCACCAAAAATATCACAAATATGTCACAAGCAAATTTCACAATGATGTGTCAAATATTTGGTGCTTGGCAAACTTTGAGTAGTATATTTGGGCTCTGTATGGGAGTCTGAATTTTGACTTGGTGCAATGTGAGGAAAATGTTTTAAAATCTTCAAAGTGACCAGTCACAATGTTTTGATATTTGCTGTTGAGCACCCTTGAATTTTGGGGTGGTATGGGGTTGATTTTGCGCCAAAAAAATGGTATGTGGCTTTAGTTCCATTGGATGAAATTTTTACCCATCCAGATCAATTGGGTGATTTTTTTTTTCTGCATAAAATCATTTGAAATCCATCAAAACTCATTTTATAGCTAAAGAAGAAATCACACAATGGGCAGCAGTCTTACTGAAACTCTGGGCATTTAAATCCTCAGATATGGATAACAAATAAAAATTTACACAACTTCATTCCTCTGTAGTGTGATAGATTCTGTTACCTAAAATCCTTTGTCAAACAACTTTCTCAGGTCAGTTCCACAGGCCCCGTGGAGCCTCTTTGTTTTCAGTGAAATGATCACGAATATTGCAGTTTTACTTGTGATAACAAGGGAAGACCAAGTACAATTTTCAGCTTTTTGATGTAAATGATGCAGCTGTTCAAGCCTATGATTGTTCAAAACTTGGATTATTTTTTGGTTTCTATGCAATGGTGTGGAGGGGCATTGGTATCTCTTTGACATGTTCTTTTTAGTTCAGACAAAACATTTAGTGTCAGGCTTTTGTATTGAAATTTAAATTTAGTTTTGCTGTCTGTTTAACCATTCACCAAATGTAATGGCCAGTCAAAGCCGGGAAACGATATTCACAATTGTTTTTGGTCAATTATTACCTCAAAATCAGCTTATGACTTTTCATTTGAATGAGTTTGTTGATCTTATTCCATTGAGGAGTTATAGGCTGTGTTTTTTAGGGTAAAAGTGGAAATATTTAGTTTATAACACCTGGCTGAAAGCTATTGCCATCACTTAGCATCTGTCATCCACCGTCTGTTAACTTTTGAAGTTTGTCTTCTTCAAAATCAATGGGCCAAATACCAACATATATGGCACAGACTATCTTTGGAGCATACTCTTTCAGCCTTGTTCAAATGAAGCTGCTGCCATCTTTGGGCTGGGGATAATGCCCCAAAAGCCTGAAAAACTTAAAAAAATTTCTTCTCATGAACCCCCTGAGAGAATGCTTTGATATTTTGTATGAAACTCCCTTTTCGTGGTGAAGATTAAATTTTGTTCAAGGTAAGTTGGTAGACTAATATTTAGGCTCTCTGTGATAGGATGCCCATTTTGGGCTCCAGCTAAAATTTCCATTTCAAGAGCCATTGGGCTGATTTTAACCAAATTTGGCATGTAGTATAATTGAGTCATAAGTACTTGCTTGATGCTTGGAAAAAAATTGTCCGCAGTCCGAGGGAATCCCAGGTGCTAAAAATAGAAAAAGTTCAAATTCCCCAAATTGCATGGACCCATATATTGTTTTTTTGGTATGTAGCTTCCTTAGGACTAGTGGAATCAGATGGACCTAAAAAATTGCGGTCACTTTTGTGATGGAGTGCCATATAGGGATGCCGATTTTTACTCTGTTGGCAGTGGAAAGATGTTGAGTCATCATTTGTCTTGCGTTCCATCAACTAAGTATTCTGAACTTTTGGGCCAAATATATAAACTGATTTGGTACAAAGTTTCTTGGTGGAGTATACTCTTATGAGTTTTTTCTCCTCAAAAGTTGCTACTCCCCTTGGGCTGGGGTTAATGATCCAAAAGCCTTAAAATCTTTAAAAATATTCTCATGAACTACCTGAGAGAAGGCTTTGATATTTGGTATGGAACTTCCTTTGGTGGTAGAGGAGATTAAAGTTTGCTCAAGGCAAGCTGATAGGTTAATATTTGGGCTCTTTGGTAGTAATCCAATTTTGGGATCCCCTCATATTTCCATTTTATGAACTGATGTGCTCATTTGAGCCCAGGTGGGCATGTAGTAGAAGTAGGTCATTAGTTCTTGATTTATGAGTGAAAAAAAAACTTCTTGCACACCTATGGGAACCCCCAAGAACTAAAAACAAAAAAATTCAAACGCCCATATTTCAAAAACTGCACAGACAAGAATAATGTTTTTTAGTATGAAGCATCTTTATGGCCAGTGGAATCATCTGAACCAAAACAATTGCTAAAGATTTTGTCAAGGGGTGCTTTGTGGGATGCCCATTTTAAAACTGTTCGCAGTGGGAAAATGCTGAGTCATTGTCAACTAAGTATTCTTCTTCAGAACCTTTGGGCCAAATCTAAACTAATCTGGTACAAAGCATAATGATGGAGTATACTCTTCTGAGTTTTCTCCCCCAAAATTTGCTATTCCCTTGGAGTAGAGTTAATGCCCCAAAAGCCTAAAATACTTTACAAATCATCTTCTCATGAACCACTTGCAGAAATGCTTAGAAATGATGGTATGGAACTTCCTTTTGTGATGCAGATTCAAGTTTGTTCAAAAGAATGTAGAAAGTTAAGATATAGGCTCCCTATGGGAGGATGCCCATTTTTCCCCAAAAGTGTGCTACTCCCCTGGGCTTAGAGAGAACCACAGAAGTTAAAAACAAAATAAAATTGTGCAACACCTTATTAAGACAACAGAACAGAGCTTTGTTTTGGCCTGAGAAGCTTTCCTAGGAACAGCAGAAACGAAGGGCCAAAAATTGCTTTTGGTTGTGTCATGGCAAATCAAAAAATTGCTCTTGTTCTCCTTCACTAAATGACACACTTATCACTTTTGACAACTTGAGCCATGTGCATGTTTTGGGCTTACTTGAGACTCTAGTTTATCTTTCTGCATGTGTTGTCTGCCATCCAGTTTGGGGAAATGGTTAATTAAAAAAGAACATTTTTGTTTAGGTCCAAAGCACCAGCATCGAAGAATCAGTATTTCCTCAGCACATAGCAGAAGCCAGCCTGCCTGTAACAGAAGGCACAAAAGAACAAGTAAGATTTAGTGAATATTATTTCAATCTTTTTCAAAGCATTCCTAACTAGAAGCCCACTTCTATCTGATCGCAAAGTAGGATTGAAGATGAAAGAAGACTCCATTCATCCTGTAAATTACCACTGCTTTGAACAGAGTTGGTATTCAGCAGAAAACTTTCAGAATATCATGGCTCTTTGACTATTATTCCAGAGCTTTAAGTTTTGTTTTGCTGGAAATGGAATATTTGATTGTTTAACATGTAACATCTTTGCTAGGATTTTTAGCTCACCTGAGCGAAGCTCAAGGGGAGCTTTACTAATCACTTTCTGTCCGGCGTCCGGCGTCGTCCGTCCGGCGTTAACTTTACATTATCGACTTCTCCTCCTAAACCACTAGCCCAATTTTATTCAAATGTTGGCTAAATGTTTATTACCTAATGCCAATTCAGATTTGTTCAAATGAAGTTGCCCCTCTTCCTGGGTGGTGCCACGCCCCCAAGGGGCACCAAAATCTTTGTAAATCTTCTTCTCATGAACCAGCAGTAGCAGAGACTTGATATTTGGGGTGCAGCTTCCTTTTGAGGTGTAGACTCAGATTTGTTCAAGAGAAGTTTGTGGGGCTATACTTGGCGTTGTTATGAGAGGGGCAAAATTTTTTGCCCCGCCCAAAATTTCTATTTTCCAAACCGAGAGGCTGATTTGAACCAAATTTTATGTGAGGGCTTATTGGGTCATGAGTACTTGATTTATGCAAAAAAAAATTTTCTCGCAGCCCCGTGGGAACCGCAGGAGCTAAAAATAGAAAAAATTTAAAACGCCCATATCTCCAAAACTGCACGGCACTGAGAATTTTTATTTGGTGTGCAGCTTCCTTAGGACCAACAGAAAGGATTGGTAAAAAAAATTGCCATCGGTTTTATCATAGGGTACAGTTTCGGGACTTTGAAAAAGTGCTGAGTCAGCACTTTTTAACACTGTAGGCAATGGGAAAAACATTAAAAAATCTTCTTCTCCAGATCCAGCAGGCAGAATCTTTTGATATTTGGTATGCAACATTGTAGGGTGGATCTGATTCAAGTTTGTTCAAATCGGCCCCCTGGGTTCATATTTGGGCTCAGTATAGGAGCCCAATTTCGAACTTCGTGCATTTCAGGCAAATTTCTTAAAAAATCTTCTTCTCCAGATCCAGCAGGCAGAATCTTTTGATATTTGGTATGCAACATTGTGGGGTGGATCTGATTCAGGTTTGTTCAAATCGGCCCCCTGGGTTTATATTTGGGCTCAGTATAGGAGCCCAAATTTGAACTTACTGCATTTCAGGCAAATTTCTTTGAAAATCTTCTTCTCCAGATCCAGCAGGCAGAATCTTTTCATATTTGGTATGCAACATTGTAGGGTGAATCTGATTCAAGTTTGTTCAAATCGGCTTCCTAGATTCATATTTGGGCTCACTATAGGAGCTCGAATTCGAATTTAGTGCATTTCAGGCAAATTTCTTCAAAAATCTTCTTCTCCAGATCCAGCAGGCAGAATCTTTTGATATTTGGTATGCAATGTTGCGGGGTAGATCTGATTCAAGTTTGTTCAAATCGGCCCCCTGGATACATATTTGGGCTTACTATAGAAGCCCGAATTCGAACTTAGTGCATTTCAGGCAAATTTCTTAAAAAATCTTCTTCTCCAGATCCAGCAGGCAGAATCTTTTGATATTTGGTATGCAATGTTGCGGGGTAGATCTGATTCAAGATTGTTCAAATCGGCCCCCTGGGTTAATATTTGGGCTCAGTATAGGAGCCCGATTTCGAACTTAGTGCATTTCAGGCAAATTTCTTAAAAAATCTTCTTCTCCAGATCCAGCAGGCAGAATCTTTTGATATTTGGTATGCAACATTGTAGGGTGGATCTGATTCAAGTTTGTTCAAATCGGCCCCCTGGGTTCATATTTGGGCTCATATTTGGGCTCAGTATAGGAGCCCAATTTCAAACTTAGTGCATTTAGGCAAATTTCTTAAAAAATCTTTTTCTCCAGATCCAGCAGGCAGAATCTTTTGATATTTGGTATGCAACATTGTGGGGAGGATCTGATTCAAGTTTGTTCAAATCGGCTTCCTAGATTCATATTTGGGCTCACTATAGAAGCTCGAATTTGAACTTAGTGCATTTCATGCAAATTTCTTAAAAAATCTTCTCCAGATCCAGCAGGCAGAATCTTTTCATATTTGGTAAGCAACATTGTGGGGTGGATCTGATTCAAGTTTGTTCAAATCGGCCCCCTGGGTTTATATTTGGGCTCAGTATAGGAGCCCAAATTTGAACTTAGTGCATTTCAAGCAAATTTATTAAAAAATCTTCTTCTCCAGATCCAGCAGGCAGAATCTTTTGATATTTGGTATGCAACATAGTGGGTGGATCTGATTCAAGTTTGTTCAAATCGGCTTCCTAGATTCATATTTGGGCTCACTATAGAAGCTCGAATTCGAACTTAGTGCATTTCAGGCAAATTTCTTAAAAAATTTTCTTCTCCAGATCCAGCAGGCAGAATCTTTTGATATTTGGTATGCAACATTGTGGGATGGATCTGATGCAAATTTGTTTAAATCGGCTCCCTAGATTCATATTTGAGCTTACTATAGAAGCTCGAATTCGAACTTAGTGCATTTCAGGCAAATTTCTTAAAAAATCATCTTCTCCAGATCCAGCAGGCAGAATCTTTTGATATTTGGTATGCAACATTGCGGGGTGGATCTGATTCAAGTTTGTTCAAATCGGCCCCCTGGATTCATATTTGGGCTTAATATAGAAGCCTGAATTCGGACTTAGTGCATTTCGGGCAAATTTATTAAAAAATCATCTTCTCCAGATCCAGCAGGCAGAATCTTTTCATATTTGGTATGCAACATTGTGGGGTGGATCTGATTCAAGTTTGTTCAAATCGGCTTCCTAGATTCATATTTGGGCTCACTATAGAAGCTCGAATTCGAACTTAGTGCATTTCAGGCAAATTTCTTAAAAAATCATCTTCTCCAGATCCAGCAGGCAGAATCTTTTGATATTTGGTATGCAACATTGCGGGGTGGATCTGATTCAAGTTTGTTCAAATCGGCCTCCTGGATTCATATTTGGGCTCACTATAGAAGCTCGAATTCAAACTTAGTGCATTTCGGGCAAATTTCTTCAAAAATCTTCTTCTCCAGATCCAACAGGCAGAATCTTTTGATATTTGGTATGCAACATTGCGGGGTGGATCTGATTCAAGTTTGTTCAAATCGGCCCCCTGGATTCATATTTGGGCTTAATATAGAAGCCCGAATTCGCACTTAGTGCATTTCAGGCAAATTTCTTCAAAAATCTTCTTCTCCAGATCCAGCAGGCAGAATCTTTTGATATTTGGTATGCAACATTGCGGTTTGGATCTGATTCAAGTTTGTTCAAATTGGCCCCCTGGATTCATATTTGGGCTTAATATAGAAGCCCGAATTCGCACTTAGTGCATTTCGGGCAAATTTATTTAAAAATCTTCTTCTCCAGATCCAGCAGGCAGAATCTTTTGATATTTGGTATGCAACATTGTGGGGTGTATCTGATTCAAGTTTGTTCAAATCGGCTTCCTAGTTTCATATTTGGGCTCACTATAGAAGCTCGAATTCGAACTTAGTGCATTTCAGGCAAATTTCTTAAAAAATCTTCTTCTCCAGATCCAGCTTCAGAATCTTTTCATATTTGGTAAGCAACATTGTGGGGTGGATCTGATTCAAGTTTGTTCAAATCTGCCCCCTGGGTTTATATTTGGGCTCCGTATAGGAGCCCAAATTTTAACTTAGTGCATTTCAGGCATATTTCTTAAAAAATCTTCTTCTCCAGATCCAGCAGGCAGAATCTTTTGATATTTGGTATGCAACATTGTAGGGTGGATCTGATTGTGATTCATGAACGTATTTATTTGTAAAGTTGATAGAATCTTAGATAAAATTGGCAGAAAAGATCTACTATAGAAGGGGTGGTATCCAGGGTGAACCGTTTACCCAAATCTAGCAGTACTAATGCATTATTCACACAAATCTTCGTTCAAATTTTATGACCCCTCATTGGAACACACGCATTCAGCTCATTCCAACAAAGGTCATATGCCATGTTTTCGAGACAAAGGAATAAAAATTTTAGTTATTCATGAAATTTTTAGGCAACTGTTGTCTGTTATTCACATTGCTTCATGAAATTTCAGTACTTTTAGAAGTTACCTCAGTAATCAAGGGTTAATTCCCCTTAATTAAATGTCGCCTCTAAAAAACAACCACTTTGCATATCTTACCTTTTTACCAGCATAACTGCCAAAACTTGTCAGCATTCTTCGCAAAAATCGCTATTCAAATTTTAATTTTTGTCTCTTAAACATACATGTACTTATCGCTTGTAAATACCCCATTGGAATGAGCTTTTTGAGCTCATTCCAATGAGAGGTCGCACACCATGCTTTTTGAGTCAAAAAAGCAATTTTTTTAGTTATTCCAGAATTTCGTACGTAAAACACAGCTTTATGACTTCACATTAAAATGAGCTCTCTAAGCTTGTTCCAATCAACATTCACGCAGTATGTCTTTCACACAAAAAATAAAATTTTCCATTTATTCAGGAATTTTGTTTGCAAGAACACTCTTAACCCCCCCCCCCCCCCCCACACACACACACACACACAAACACACACACACACACACACACACAAACACAGACACACACATCTAAAAGTTCGTCAGCAAAAAAACAGTTACTTCAATTTTTAAATGCATTATAGGAACAACTTGCCTAATCAAATTTAAATACTTTTGCATCATTCTGTATCCAGAACAAACCATTTACCATATCTTTACGCAAAATTCTCCAGCATCATTCACAAAAAAACACCATTATTTATATATTCACATTTCTGTCTCAAAAATATACCTGATCTTCCCATACCCCTATTGGAATAAGCTGTTTGAGCTTGTTCCAATGATGATAAAAAAAAATAAAATTTGTGAAAATTTTTGTTTTCTTGCATGCAAATATATACATGTAGCACATGGAAGATATCCACAGTTGGGGAGAGATGTCCAAGGCTATCTCTTCACATTCCTTGTTTGTGCTTCATGCTAAACCAGTTTGTCTGCAGAGATAAATTTGCTTTATTAAAAATCATTGGAGATTGGCCACACACCAATGATTTTAAATAAAACTAATTTTAGGTAACAAATGTTGAACTTCAAACAAAATCTATCACTCAACCAGTTAATGTTGATGAGGCATGACATGGTGAAGGTGACCTAAAATACTTCTTAGAGTCACTTTGTCAGGGTTTAACATGTAACATCTTTGCTAGGATTTTTTACAAGACTCTTCCAAGTCAAACCCCAGGATCATATTTATGGGTGTCATAGATATCTGAAACAGTTTGTTTTTCCATTTGAGTCATATCGGCAAAATCCAACCATTTTTTGATGCAAACACTTCTGAGTAGCCTGCACATTTTTTTGCCAACAGTCACCTGGACTATGGCAATTCCTTTCTTTTTGACTCGAAAAATGTGTTCAAGAGAAGCTTCAACACATTCAAAACTGTGTAGCATGTGTTATCACATGATCTTGTAAATAATGTCTTATAATGCCATTCTGAATTCCACTGACTTCCAGTCCAACAAAGAATTCATTTCAAAATTTACTTACTCATAGATACGTGCTTCAACAGAAGTGCATCATCTTATCTCTCTGATTTGCTTTCCTGATATCGACCACCCAGGACACTTTGCTCATCGAATATTTACAACCTGGTACAACCCACATCAAAATGAACCACTGCTAGTGGTAGAAATTTTTCTATTGCAGACCAAAATGCTGGAACTCTCTCCCTAACTATTTTAAAGGACATGCATACAGTTGAATCTTTTAAGTCGCTCATGGAAACTTACCTCTACTGAAATAGCACAACAAATCTGCCACTCTCATCAATTGGTGACTTCTTTTTTTTTGTACAACGATGGAGCACCATGTGTGGATTTGAATCTCTAAAATTATTATTATTAATTAGTAATTATCATTATTATGCCACTGAGAACCTCTTGGGGCTTTATGTTTTAACCATATCTGTCCATCCATCCATCGTCCGGCATCCGTCTGTTAACTTTTGGTTTCTGTCAAATAACTAAAGAACCACTTATTTGATCAAATCATAATTTTAGGGGTAACTTGTGGATGACTAGACAATGCTTCGATTTTGGTTCAGCTAGCCAATTCAATATGGCCATCATGACAGCCATATTGAATTTGGTTTCCATCCAATAACAAGTGAAGGCTGACTCTAATCATTTCTATTTTTTAATTATGCATTCTTGGTGTCTAGAGGAAGCTTTTTTTTCGATTTTGGATCAATTAGCTGATCCAAGACACCAGTGATCAATTCATTATGGGAGCCATCTTGAATTTGGTTTTTGTCCAGTAATTAATGAATACTGACTCAAAGCAATTTCAGTTTTTGGTTATTCATTATTGGTTCCTTGTGATTTTGGGCCAGCTAGCCAATTAAATATGGCCACTCTGGTGGCCATGTTGAATTTGGTTTCCGTCCAATAACTAATGAATGCCGACTCAAATTATTTTTATTTTCAGCGTAACTTGACAAAGTCAAGATAAGCTATTGCCATCATGCGTGTGGAAGTCTGTTAGTCTGTGAGTCGGTTCACATTTTCCTTTATTTTCCAAATAAAAAATTAAATGACTTGTATTATACAAATCATTTTATTCCCCTCCCCCCCCCCCCCCCCTCCAAATTTGGAAAGCTGCACGAATCGTGCTGTGTAAGGCAGGTGTCCAGGTGAACTGTATTTACTGTTTTTGATGTTGGAGGAAATTAGTAACATAAAATTTACATTGCAGATGTTGGAGGAAATTAGTAACATAAAATGTCGAATTCCAAAACGATTTGATAGAGTTCATTTTTGTGAAACCTGCCAACAGCCGCCTGCGGGTGCTGATCTCATTGTCGTTCGATCTATTTTTAATATTGGGTAATTTTTTTGCAGTTCAGTGCACTGTGTGTTTAATCTAAGTGATACTTACCCAGTTCCGTTGATGGTGCTTGGTCTCTACTGCATAATATGCATTTGATCATTAAACCGAAAGGACGACAATTTGAGGGGCACAGTGGCATTACGGTAACCGATTCTCATCAGATTACCTAAGTTAAGCAACAACGAGCCCGGTTAGTCCTTGGATGGTTGACTGAGGTGTACTGCACGTCAATGGTGTGCATGTCTTCAACCAATCTAACCCTGCTTGTGCCGCAGTGTGGAGTTACAATGTTGGGGAGCTGGCAGCTGCTCGTCGTTGCTTGGTGGTTCTCTCTGGGTACTTCGGCTTCCTCCACCTGTAAAACTGCCACCAACACAATATGACCTTGGGTGTTAATGTGTCGTTAAACCCTGATAAATAAATAAATAACGACAATTTGAGCTGACTCGCAGTCAGTTGTGTTGTGTCCTTGGGCAAGACATGTTGGTGCACAGTGGATTAGGTGGCGTGATGCACATCGATGGTGCACTTGCTTTCAACTACTGCTAATTCTGCTTGAACAGAGTTAGAAGTTGGAGAGTCTTGACATGATGTGACCCTGGCTTTAGAAAATGACATTGAAACCCAATCAACAAACAAGCCCTGGGGATTTTTAGGCATTTTTGCTACACTGTACATTGAGTGGCTTTAAAGTAGTTTCCTAGGCAAGACTTGGCTGCCAAAAGAGGCAACCAAAACTTGCCGAGAAACAACTTCAAAGGCACATAGAATGTATTTTTTAGAGCACTTAAACACTGCCTGTTTTGGCACGTGTTTTGTTGCCATAAAAAGTGATCAAAGTCAGAATTGGCCTTTAAAGGTTAATGAACAATTTCAGAATTTCAAACATTGCATTTTTATTTTTCTGTTTCAGACTTCAAAAGATTTAGAGGATTATGTTGAGTCACCAGGTGTTGCAGCAGCTCAAGATGAAGATTCAAAGGAGGTGAATGTTCAGCAGACTGTTGAAGTAGAAGCTGCAGAAGATGATGATGATGATGACGATTGTGTTATTGTGATTGATGAAAATCAGGTAGCGTATTAATACCTCAACATAAATATTCTTCAGAAAGTATATTTAAATTGAAATTTAGTGTCCAAAAATATATATTTTATGTTGAGAAGGTTCATTTTCTTCTGTTGCTGTTTTCTCTTCTTAAATGATTATGTGAATAAAATAGATATTATACGGCCCCATACCTATCACCATGCTGATGGAGATCCTGCTTGAAATAGGAGATATAAAATCAAACTCGAGCAGTTGTGTCCACACAGATCTTCTATTAATTAAGATCGCAGTGTTTAAAAACTGGGGCCATAGACCTATATATCGGTAATCTGTTCCAGTTGTGCATCAAATGTTTGGTCAAATGATCCATGGGTTAAGCTCACAATAAAAGCAGGTGCCATTGCAGACAATTACAAATCAACACATCAGTTGGTAATGTATCAGCTCTTGTCCAGTTGCCATGTTTTTTTTCGGACGGAGTACTCAACATATGTGGTGTACATCAGGGTGTAACACCTTTGATTCTAATGTATGAATTAACAAGGTAGCAATATATGCTAGGACAATGGAATGTTCAGATGCTAGTCAGACACATACCACAGCTTTCTCTCCATCAAGAAAATAATAATAAAATGAAATTGATCCATCCGTGCAAACTCCGCCTCGCCAAAAATTTAAAAAACTCACAACAGACAACTTCCTTGACCAGTATTGCGATACAGTAAACTTTGGGGGGAGAGGGGGGGGGGGGGGGGGGGGGGGGGCAAGCCACTTAACCCTGATTGTCCACATAGGTGCACAATGACGCCATGTCCTAAGGTGTACTGCACGTCAACCAATGTAACCATGCCTGTCCTGCAGTGCGGAGTTACGATGTTGGGGATCTGACAGCTGCTCGTCGTTGCTCGGTGGTTCTCTCCGGGTACTTTGGCTTCCTCCACCCGTAAAACTGTCATGGTCATGATTAGCAATTGTACATAAGTATGTGACCTTAAACACCAATAAATAAATACTTGTGTACAAAAATATATAAATAATACCAAATATGAAAAATAGTATTTTTACTCTGTAAACCAATGGCCCAGACTAGCTCGTGCTTAGGGGGCGCAGTATCTCAGTAGGTTGAGGTGCAGGCTGCAAACCGGGAGGTCCTCGGTTCGAATCCCACCTCTAACAACTGCGTTGTGTCCTTGGGCAAGACACTTCACCCCCATTGCCCATGTGGGGGCACAGTGACGCTGTGCACTAAGGCGTACTGAACGTCGATGGTCATGTTTCGCCATTGTGCAGAAGTGACCTTAAACACCAATAAATAAATAAATAGCTGGTGCTTAACTCAAAGTTATTACCGGTAAGGGCCAAACAAACACAAATTTTGCCCCCCTCCCCCCCCCCCCCCCCCCCCCCCCCCCCCAATCCCCAAAATTTGCTTGCGAAACTGAAAATTAAAAGTCCTATCTGGCCCTCCATGCATTTATTCTCCGTGGATGCACAGACGTCAGGAAGTGACCGGAATTGGCGCCAACATCATTCTTTGTTTGGCACTAAAAGTCATCAACAATGAAATGACATCTGTGCTTTAAAAACGCCTTTTTTGAGGATAGCAGACACAAATCAGTGCAAGAATTGGTGGATACAAGGCTTTTATTGGATGAAGGAAGTGTTTAACAGTGGTTTTGGTTGTTCAGGGCTGTAACTTTATAATATTTATAAAATTATTTTATGTTTTCCAATTTCGGGACATATGCCTGACGTCATCATTTTTAAAAATGATTATTCCACTGTGTGTTAAACATTCCTTCCCTATCCTTCCATGAACCCTTCCTGTTAAACTCTTAAGCTTTTTGGCTGTTTTTTATTGAATTTTTTTATTAAATGTCTTGGAGAGTTTAACATTTATTACAGAATATCATTCTGTTTCTTCCCCAGAGTTGCGTCCTCACCCTAGCTGTGTTAGGCCAATTAGTCTTGCACCTTCTATCCTATGTATCGCTTTTTTTCTTCTTTTGAAGATCTAGCTTTGCATTTGATAGCATTTCAATTGGTTCTGATTTTGTCCTTGTGTGCCTGATGTTTTGTTTACTACATTGACGTTGTTTACATTATCAACGTTCTCATATTTAGGTAGTTTCTTATATTCTATTACTGTTATATACTGTAGAATGCATGGATTATTATTCTGGTAGTTAGCTCATAAAGTTTTGGATTTTGTCCACACTTAGGCTCTATCGGGATACCCTTGGTCTCTTCATATTCCCTTTGGGAACTTGGGTGTTTTTCAAAAAAAAAATTTTGTTTACAAAAAATATTTTGAATTTAATTATGATTGTTATTATTCATGTATCTCAGTTATATATATATATTGTGGAGTTTGGAGGACTGATATCGCCTTTAGTTGATACACTCCTGCGGACTCTTGTCATTCTTGTGTAGCACTGGGATGACTGATGTTGGAGTCAGGTGACGTGGTACATTGTTGGCGGTGAGGTTCTGAGGATCAGAGACTCTTACCGCATTTTAATTCATTCTTTCAGTTTCTATTTCTGAATCAGAGGAACATGAACATGGTGATGATATTCTGACACCCAGCCAAGTGTGCTACCGTCGCCACGCTCCGTGGAGCATATAGAGCTAGCTGCAGTACTCATTGTTGCAAGAGTTAGGGCCTTTGGGTAAAGGTGTTAATCTCTTGCAAGCAGCTAGCTTGACCAGTGAAGCGGTACTCCGTCCGTGGGTGCCGTGACACCGGGTAAGTCTGTTGCGATCTAAGAGGTGGATTGGGAAGAGCGAGCACTATAATATAAATGCTCACCCAGTGCCGACGGAAATAGGGAGGAAGTCTGCAAGTTCACGTACTCGGCAAGGTCTGATAGACCGCGAGTGGAAGAGGCTCCCCTCTAATATAGCAGCATCTGGGGGTCAGATGTTTTGAGAAACTTGCACAAGCCGGAGCATATGTCCACCCGGGATGCTCTGTTTAGACTGCAGCCGGGGTCGGCATCAGTCAAGGCTTCCTCCACTGCGATTCACAAGGCCGAAATGAAGATTTCTGGTTGGAAACTTGCACAAGACAGAGCATATATCCGCCCGCCACTCCGGATGCTCCGTCTAGTCAGCAGCGCAGCCGGGATCAGCTTCAGTCCCGGCTTCCTCCGCTATGTTATTTAAGCACACACGGCCGCATCCTAGCTACCCGACATCAGATATCCAGCCTGCTGCATGAAGAAGGATCCACTCTTCAGCCTTGAAGTCAAACCATCCGGTAGCTAGGGAGACGAGGCCTTGATCATCGGGACATTCGGAGAAAGGATCCATTTCCGACACATCGTCCCAGAAGCAGCATGCGGCTAAAGAACGGAAATCTGCTGCTCCTCAGGCCCCGATGATGGACTTGTTCGATTGTGCAGCTAATCGCAGCTTCCCAGCAAGTGCAGATGCAGCCTCCCTCAGACTCAGAATTTGAGCTGTCGGAAGGTGCTGGGTTGGTCCAGTCGTCTGTTCGCGCAGATGCAATGGACCCGAGATTCGCAACTGATTCTGTCGGATGGTAAAAGGGATAAGGAAGAGGATTACCCTTCCCTTTCGGAACAGTACATGGTTACGATGGCTTTCATTCAAAAGTACTACCCTGCATTTGTTCTGCCAAATCAAAATGCTATGATGACAAGAGAGTAACCGCTGGCGTCGTTAGGCACAGACTTTATCCGGACAAAGGAGGAAGTCCTTTCTTTTCCGGTTCAGTTTATGCAGGTGACGCAGGCCTTCGGACGTATAGGCGGTGTCGTATTTATCCTCTTGAGTGCGAGGAAGAAGGCGGTTTCTTATCTTCATCTTCCATATATATACCGTTTTTTGGACCACGTTCAGTTAAAAACGATCTGAGATGATGTTCAGAGAGTTCTGCATTTCGATGAGCAGGCCGGGATCTAGAGGTACCTTACCTGTATCATTCACTATTCTCTCAGATGAAATTGAGATGGTAATTTCTTCAAATCGAGCGAATTTGGACGTTATGTCTTATGCAGTTCACCTTACAAGAGCTATGGCACAACGTCTCAAGGGAAAGGAATTTTGAGGATGTTCGTACCTCTCTTAGAGTTCTTTCCAGGGCAGTTATATATACCACATATAACTCACTCTAACAGTGTCTAATCTGGAGTTAATCAGACGTGATGCTGCACTTTTGTCATCATCACTGATAAGATGACAAGATGAAAACCTCTCTCCGAGTCGCTCCTATTTCCGGACATTTTATTTTAGGCTACTAAGAAAACGTCTAGTGCTCTGCTTTTAAAGTCGGCGTAACAACAACCTGCTTCAGCAGACAAAAGTAAGGAGGGTGTTCCAGACACAAAATCATCAAAAGGAAGCTCCTCACAAAGGTACAAGAAACCCTCTTATAATTACTCTGGAGGTCGTCAGTATAGCGACTCGAAAAAGGGGCATAGATCTGATCAAGATTATAGGTCAAAAGCCCCTAGGCTGACGAGACGAGGTTTTTCACAGGGAGGACGTGGTTCCTCCTCCCGTAAGCCTCAAAGCTCATACAGATGATGGTTTAGACCTCTATTGCTGGCCAGTTGGCGAAAGGTTATCAAGATCCACAAAAAACTGCATAATAATCCTGGAAGATCAGTGGGTGGGAAGTGTAGTCTTCATCCCGTTGATGTTTATGTGTCTCTCCTGGAACTGAGGGTCCAGGAGAGACACTGGAGTGTGAAGACACTTTCGCTTGAACCAGTATTGTTTTAACAGACCTAGTAAAATAAGGGTTCGATTGGACAGATATTCAGTGGTTAACGCAGGGAGTTACGCTGCAACTGATGGATCCTGCTTTCACAATTATTACTGATGTGAGTCTGATGGGTTGAGGCGCGACCCTAAGTACCAGTCTTGAGGTGTCAAGGACTTTGGGACCCTTGGTTCCAGGAGAGACACATAAACATCAACGAGGTGAAGTTAATTAGCTAATGCTACAACATTGGATTCACATAATTACGGACGTCCATGCTCAATTTGGTCGGACAACTCGACAGTAGTAGCGAACATCGGGAACCAGGACTGCACCCATTCATTTCCATTATGCCAACTAACTGAGATTTTCCTTATTCTTCGTAATCATCATGTTCATCTTTTCATCCATCATATACCGGGTTGTCTAAACATACTAGCAGACTCGCTCTCTCGGAAAGGTCGCCTGTTGCATTTGGAATGGACGCACAACAATCGAGTATTTGGACAATTTTGCTACCAGAGGGATCGCCCCATGATAGATCCGTTTGTGACGCACTGGAACAATCAGTTACCGTCCTTTGTGTCGCCATACCCAGACCATTGAGCGCATGCAGTAGATGCTCTGCTGATCTCCTGTGGATGGATGATAGGATACGCATATTCTCCAATTCATTTGATTCAGTAGATTACGTTTAAGATCAAACAGTCTTGTGAGTCCTGCTAGTAGCACCTCTGTCTTCACAGAAACCATGGATCAGTCTTCTCAAGTGTCTGTTATGGGATGTTCCCCAAAAGCCTCCTCCATGAGAGGACCTTCTTTATCAGTGGAGGTTTTTGTTCTTCACGTCCTCCTCCGCCCATATTGGCATAATGGAGTTGGTTAAGTGGTTAACTTATTTTTTTTATCAGAATCCCAGCTGATTGTTCACTTAACCTATACCAGTAGCATTCAATCAAAAGTAATATTCATTTCAATTTTTTTGAATTTATATGGGAACACCAGGAAGTGGAGCAGTACTTTTTCACTGAAAAAAAACCCCCAGATTTATTTTACTGGTAAAATAGGTCCTGGTAACTTACCAGTGCCTGTGTTGAAAGTCTTTACAATGGATTTCATCAGTATAAACAATTGGTTAGGCCTAAAAAAATTTAAAATCTGTTTCTCAGGCCCTCCCGCATGGACCTTTGGCTGCCACATGCTCTCTTTTTATAACTAATGCAAACTTAACAAAACTGAAATTAAATGGTTTATGTCTGATATTTTACCCAAGTTAATAAAATTGATAAATTTTTCCTGTGAGTTCAACAAGGCTTTGCAATGCCTAAGCATTGCTAAGCCTTCTTGCACTCAAGGAACGAAATACACCACCACCTATGCTATTCTGTAGATTATGAGGCATAAAACATAAAACAAAACCAAGAACATAAACTTCTGATGGCAAAGAAATAATAACAAAAATAAAAAATAAATTAAAAAAATGCCTGCCTGCATGCAGTTCTGCCAAAAAATGGCCTCAGAAACAGAAGATCTTCTCAGTGCGGCCTTAAAATTTATAGTTGTGTTGCAGCCATTATATAGCCAGAGATGCTGTAGGTGACCATAACTCTTTGCTTTCTGCTGGTGGATGATATTCCTGCCCAAGACAGGATTTCTCTTTACACTGATAAAAGTATAATTTGGGACCATTTAATCAAATTTTTCCCCTGAATAGTGAATGGATTTTTATGCCCCCTATTTAAGTCGGCTGGCATATAGTGATTGAAGTGTGCATGTGTCCGTCCATCCATCTGTGTGTCCGTGTGTGTGTCCGAGCCAATAACTCAAAAACTGATAGGGCCACAGTCATCAAACTTAACACAATTATAAAGGACCATGGGAGGGTGTGTCACACATCATAGCCGGGTTCGTACCTTCAAGGTCAAGGTCACACTAAAAATCGGTCAATATTCGTGTCTCAGCCACGAAGTATAGTACAATTGTTAAACCTTTTACAAATGTTAAGGACAGTCAGAAGGTGTGTCACGTATAATAGTTTCCTCTGCATCTGCAAGGTGAAGGTCACAAGGAGGGGTGGGGGAGGATGGGTTACCTTAGTAACATTCTTCTTGTTTCTTCAAGGTTTCCTTGAGTTAATTTTAGAATCTTTCATCAAATTTAGTTGTGGTTGCTTCATAGCAGCCATGACTAAATTTGATGAAAAATGTCTTATGAATACTCAGGAGGTTAAGAGTTAAACCCCAAGAAAAAAGAAATTTTTTTCTTGATAACTCATTAATTCCTACTTTCCTTCAGCTGGCCCTTGCATTGAAGGATGGAAAAATAACTGCCTTGCCCAAGCAAAGACACAAAAGTAGCTCATGACATATCAAGGGAGATAATCAGAGCTGGAATTTCTAGCTGAATGAAAGCACAGCCACTTCCCATTTATTATGCCCCCGAAAAAATTTTTTGGGAGTATATAGTCGAGGTCTCCGTCTGTTCGTACATCCGTCCGTCCGTCCGACCGTCCGTCCGTCCGTCCGTCCGTCCGAATGAACATTTTGTATTATAACTTGAGCATCAGTTGTCGGATTTTAATGTTCTTTGGTATAGTGATAGGGCAGCTTGGGGGAACAGATGCCCTCATACCTAGCATTTCGTCCATTCATGTTTGGTAGAGTTATGGCCCCTGTTTGTTTTTGGCCTCTGTTTCTGACTAAGGTAAATTGTACCATAGCCTATAGGTTTGTTTGGATGAACCAATTCTCTTCAAACATTCAGAAGTTATTATACCCTGTCATTATCACCCTGTCCGTCCATCAGTCTGATCATCCTTATAAGCACAACTCCTCCTAAACCGTTTGAAGAATTTTCATGAAACTTTACACAATGAATGAATGCCATATGAAGATGTGCATGAAGCAATATAATTCCGTTCTGACAGGCGCGGGGGGTATCACTTTGTGAGCTTGCTCACAGTACCTCTAGTTTATTTACATGCAAGTCCGACTTTGCTACCTTCGGGGGCATCAGCACACGCTTTAACGTTGCTATTGTATAATATTTAAACATTACTGATTCAAAGAGAGAAGAATCCTGTCAGTAGATTTGTCATTTTCTTATCGTGAATTTTGAAAGAATTACCATACATCTTGGTCTAGTATATTGCTGGCAGTCTAGTTTCAGGTTCAAAACTAACTAATCAAAAGCTCAGCACCTTATGGGATTTTCTGTGATATCTTGCCCAATTTTGTTCACACGCTTGCTTCAATGAGAAGTAATTTTATGGTTTTTATCTGTTCATCTAACATAATGGCCAGTTCTATTCAGAAAATCCCGAATTAACATTTTAATATTTTTATGAAGAGAAGAAAAGGAGTATAAACATCACAAGTGCAATTCTAAGCAGATAAGGAGATTTATAACCTTTTACCTGACATAACTGCCATAACTGACCAGAGCTGTTCATAGAAACACTAATCAAATTTGGGTAGTTTTTATCCCCCTGACTTAAGTCGGGTGGCATATAGTGATTGAAGTGTGCGTGTGTCCATCCTTGTGTGTGTGTTTTTTCAAATGACACATTCATGTTTTAGAGGAATTTTGAATGTTGGTTTCTGATTTCTGTGTGTGTGTGTGTGTGTGGGTTTGTCTTACCAACTTGACGAGGTAACTAGACAAAAGAGTTTGCGTGTTTCGCCTTACCGAGGTACAAAAGACAAAAGAAACCCTTTACCTCGGTTGTTTTCCCAGAACTGTACCGGCAAAACGAGGTAGAAACCGTTAGTCCACACAAAGGACAAACAATGGGGTACCTCGGTATGTAGGGAAAACAAGACTGTGTGTGTGTGTGTGTGTGTGTGTGTGTGTGTGTGTGTGTGTGTGTGTGTGTGTGTGTGTGTGTGTGTGTGTGTGTGTGTGTGTGTGTGTGTGTGTGTGTGTGTGTCTGTCTCCGAGCCAATAACTCAAAAACTGTTAGGGCCACAGTCATCAAACTTCCCACAATTATAAAGGACCATGGGAGGATGAGTCACACACCATAACCGGGTTCATACCTTCTAGGTCAAGGTCACACTAAAAATCGGTCAATATTCGTGTCTCAGCCATAACTCAGAAACGAATCATAGTACAATGGTTAAACTTTTTACAAATGTTAAGGACAGTCAGAAGGTGTGTCGCGTATAACAGTTTCTGCCGCATCTGCAAGGTGAAGGTCACAAGGTGGGGGGGGAGGGGGGCATGTGTTACATTAGTAACATTTTTCTTGTTCACTGTTTGCGTCAAAAACATAGCTTTTGACTCCATTGATTTTGAGTCCTTGAGATGGTTCAAATGAGAGTTTATAAGCTGTGCTTGTGAGGCAAATATGAAAATGCTTAGTTGTTCAAGAAATTGTGTGGCTTGTGTGATATGGTATTCATGGTAGGTAAAAGGCAGCTTATTCTGACAACTAAAACGACTTTATACAACAGGTTCCAAAATCATCACAGGATGTTGAAGACAAGTCTGATGAGAATGATGATGTAGAGTATGAAGATGAAATGGACGATGAATATCAGGAGAATGAGGATGAAGACTATGAGGTACAATTTATTTATTTTTTTATTGGTGTTTCAGGTCACATACTTACACAATGGCTAATCATGATCATGGCAGTTTTACGGGTGGAGGAAACCAGAGTATGCGGAGAGAACCGCCAAGCATCGACGAGCCATTGGCGGCTCCTCAACATTCTCAACATTCTCTAACTCTGTTCAGGCTCTGCTCAAGCAGGGTTACAGCAGTTGAAGACAAGTGCACCATCGACATGCAGTACACCTTAGTACATAGCATCATCATGGCCCCATGTAGGCAACCAGGATAAAGTGCCTTGCCCAAGGACACAATGAGAGTCATCCTGGATGGGGATTGAACTCAAGACATCTAGCACAGAAGTCCAACAGTCTACCACTGAGCCACTGCGCTCTATGAGGTACAATAAAATAGCCACTTTGCCAATGAAAGTTATTCAGTTAACTGGAGTAATGGAGTATTCAGTTAACAAGGATTCATTTACTCTGGTGTATTCTTGAGATAACCTGATCATTTAATTAATATTGGATGTACTGGGACAAACTAGGTCTATATACACATGGGGATTTGGTAAATGTCTACTTAATTTTTCGACATATAATAAGACTTGTTGGGGCGCGGTGGCTTAGTTGGTATAGGTGCAGGCTGCAAGCCGAGAGGTCCTCGGTTCGAATACCACCTGCGGCAACCGCGTTGTGTCCTTGGCCAAGGCACTTCACCCCCAATGCCCATGTGGGGGCACGGTGACGCTGTGTACTAAGGCGTACTGCACGTCGATGGTGCACCTGTCTTCAACCAATGCTAACCCTGCTTGTGTGGAGTTGGTATGTTGGGGAGCTGACATTTGCTCGGTGGTTCTCTCCAGGTACTCCGGCTTCCTCCACCCGTAAACTTTCACGGTCATGGTTAGCCATTGTGCAGAAATATGTGACCTTAAACACCAATAAATAAATAAATAAATAAGACTTGTTCAATTAATTATTGGTTGAAGACAAGTGCACCATTGTCATGCCATATGCCTTAGTGCACATTGGAGTTTCATTAGAGTTTAACTCTTGACTTCCTGAGTAATCGCAAGACATTTTTCAACAAATTTAGTCATGGCTGCTATGAAGTAGCCACGACGAAATTTGATGAAAAATTCTAAATTAGCTCAAGGAAACCTTGATGAAAAAATCCACTCAATATTTGGGGGGAAAATTTGATTGTCGTCCTAATTTATTTTTGTAATTAATTAGTATGACAAATTGATAAGAATGTCCTCTTTTGGTAAAGGGTTAGCCACCAATAAATAATAGCTGCCCAGACAGCCATTTTAAGCTCAACTTTGGCGAAGCCAAATTTGAGCTTATGCCATGGCCCGTCGTCCATCGTCCGTCTGGCCGTCTGTCCGTCAACAATTGGATACGGCTCGAGCTAGAGGTCGTATTTATGAACCGATCTTTACGAAACTTCTTGGGTACCTTTGTTATGACTGTGGGACGAGAACGAGTGTTTTTGGGTGCGGTCCGAAATTCAAGATGGCTGCCATTTTGTACCGACGATGCAGAAATCTGTTTTTTGTACAGAACTTCCATATGAAAGCTCTGATTTGAATAATTTTTTGTATGAATGTTTAGTACCATGGGATACATCACATATAATACGGGTTTTTTTCTCGTGCGTAAATTATGCAAATTAGACTAACTTTGATGTTTTTTTATGTTACTTTCAGCACTGTAAGTGCAAATGCCAATACGGCTCGGGCTAGAGGCCGTATTTATGAACCGATCTTTACGAAACTTCTTGGGTACCTTTGTTATGACCGTGGGACGAGAACAAGTGTTTTGGGGTCTGGTCCGAAATTCAAGATGGCCGATGGCAGCCATTTTGTACGAAATTTGGTGCAATCAGATTTTTGCACAGGACTTCCATATGAAAGCACTGATTTGAATAATTTTTTGTGTGAATGTTTAGTACCATGGGATACATCACATATAATACAAGTTTTTTTCTCGTGCAGAAATTATGCAAATTAGATGAACTTTGATTTTTTCAGTGCTGCTTACACACAGTAAGTACACATGTCAATACGGCTCGGGCTAGAGTCTATTTATGAACCGATCTTCATGAAACGTCTTGGGTACCTTTGTTATCACCTTGGGACGAGAACGAGTGTTTCTGGGTGCGGTCCAAAATTCAAGATGGCTGCCAGTGGCCATTTTGTATCGAAATTAGGTCTAATCAGTTTTTTGTACACAACTTCTATACGGCTCAGGCTAGATGCCGTATTTATGAACTGATCTTTACGAAACTTTGTTATTACCATGGGATGAGAACGAGTGTTTTTGGGTGTGATCCGAAATTCAAGATGGCCACCAGCAGCCATTTTGTTACCAAAATTAGTGCAATCAGTCTTTTCTACAGAACTTCTGTATGAAAGTTCTGATTTGAATAAATTTTTGTACGAATCTTTAGTAACATGGAATACATCACATATAGTACGGGTTTTTTTCTCGTGCAGAAATTATGCAAATTAGATGAACTTTGATTTATTCAGTGCTACTTATACTCTGTAAGTGCACATGTCAATACGGCTTGGGCTAGAGGCTGTATTTATGAACCGATCTTCACAAAACTTCTTTGGTACCTTTGTTATCACCTTGGGACGAGAACGAGTGTTTCTGGGTACGGTCCAAAATTCAAGATTGCTGCCAGTGGCCATTTTGTACCAAAATTAGGTCCAATCAGTTTTTTGTCACAACTTCTACACAGCTCATATTTGTGAACTGATCTTCACGAAACTTCTTGGGTACCTTTGTTTTCACCTTGGGACAGGAATGAGTGTGTTTTGGGGTGCCTTTGTTATCACTGTGCTATGAGAACAAATATTTTGGGGTTCAGTCAGACCCACTCTGGGACTCAAAGATTTTTTCTAGTTTAGCATCTGACTGTCACCCACCTTTACAATACTTTACCTATACATTTGTTACAGGCAACGCTCAGTATTTATGTACAGACCGTTACAATACTTTATATGTACCTTTGTTATCAGGTCATTACCTAGATGTTTGTCATTGCTGTGTCACATACTATACATGTACATGTCTTTGTCTTGACAAGTTGAGCTACAGTGTCATTGACACTTTCATTGATTTCTTCAGTTCACTCTGCAGGTCTCATTTATTCATCAATTTTTGATACTCAGCAGGACGACTTTGTATGAGTAGATGAGACCATCCTATTGGTCGGTCTCCCATAATAGACACCACCTGCAATGGCTGCCACAGCAACCACCTTGAATTTCATCAGCATAGGCTATGGGTTGCATTTATGCATCAGTTTACTTTAAGTTAGGCAGGGTGAGTACCACTTTTTGTGGTAACGTTTGGCTTCGCAAAATCGCAGCCCAGCAGCCATCTTGGATTCCTTCAAAACATCATCTACACATCAATTTTAATGAAGTTGGGCAAGGTGACTCAGTAGGATGAGTAGATGTCCCATTTTAGTCACAGTCTGCCACATGCAATGAATGTTACAACAGCCATCTTAGATTTCTACAGCACCCATCATACAGGCTACATTTGTGCATCAGTTTAATTGATATTTGGCAGGATGACTTAGAATGATTGAGTAAATAAAAATTTTAAATTTCAGTCAGGGTCTGTTAGGCTCTGTGGCCACAATGGCAGCTATCTTAGATTTCTTAGCAAATAATGTTGCATTTATGGATCAGTTTTCGTCAAACTAGGCAGGATGAATAGATGTAATGGGGATATGATATTTTTATACTGTACCAATGACCCAGACTTAGCTGGTGCTAACTCTAACAAAACCAGGGCCAAACACAAATTTTGCCCCCCAATCCCCAAAATTTGCATCCAAAACCAAAAGAAATCATGTCCTATAGGACCTCCATACTTCGCCCCTACTGCGCATGCGCAGTGTCAAGGACGTCCCGAAATTGGCGCCAATTATCATTCTCTGTTTGGCCCTTCATCAGTCGACATCTCACTGATCTTTGTGCTTGTAAATCTCAGCTTAAAGGATGCCAGACACGTAATTATTGGAGAAATGGTGATTCTAAGGAGGATATAGAAGGAGGAGAGGAAAAAGGAGTGACAAAAAATAATCAGGGCTGTACTTAAAATTTTTTATGAAATTATGTTAAGTTGCCTATTTTCGAGGCATGGGCCTCTTGTTGTCATTCTTGCTAAAAAGTTGCACTGCTTATTCAGTGTTTCCTCTCCCCTGGCCTTCTAAGTCCCCCCTTGCAATTCTCCCATGCTTTTGGCATATTTTTGAGAAAGTTCATTTCTAAAATTCTCTTGGGAGAGTTGCTTGGTTACAGAATGTTTTCTGTTATTTTCCCCATAGTTACGTTTTCTCCCATGGGTGTATAAACGTTGTGTTCTGCATCTTCCATCTGATGTTCTGCAGATTCTCCCCTGGGAGTCTCTGTCTTGCATCAGATAGAGTGTAATTTTGATGACTGATTTCGGGCCAGTTTTTTTCAGTGCCTGGAGTCATGTTTTCTGGTGTTTTACACTGTTTGTTTACATTGGCAACAGCCTTTTTTGAGGGGGGCTGTTTGCCTTTGGTGTAGTTTATCTCACTATAAGATACATTATTATTATCCGTAAGTGTCGCATTAATTATTTAATTTATTATATTATGTATCTTTGTGTCAGGGGTTTTTGCGAGTAACTTGGACTTTTTTTGACTTTTCACAATGAAAGGATATTGTTCAAATTGTAATAGGAAGAAATCTTCCTCTGACTTTCATGATCATTGTATTAATTGTAGTCAGTGTTCTCGCACTAATCCCTGTTCTATATGTCAATATTGGGATGACAAACATTGGAAACGTGTGTCACGGTATGTTGTTTCTGGAGAAAGGGCTATGCCGGCTCTTTCTCCGCAAGGTCACTCTACTCTCTCAGTTTCTATTTCCGAGGAACAAGAACAGGGTGATGTTTCCATGTTATCTTCTGCAAGTGCGCTTCCGTCGTCACAAATGAATACAGAGCTAGCGGCAAAAGTGGTCATGGAGATTAAACAAATGTCGTCCACTAGCTCGCCCGGTGTAGCGTCCATTCACCGAATGGTTCGGCAGCCGGGTTTGTCCGATGCGGTCCAGGAGGAAATGTTGGGTGATGCGAGCACTATAAACATTCAATGTGCACACCCAGTGACGGCGGATAGTAGGCGAGATCGGAGGAAGCCTTTGAGTCCGGTTCATAGCTCGTCCAGGTCCAGCCGGGCCGCGAGCGAGAGAGGCCCCTCTCTCGTACAACAACATCTGGGACCAGATGTTGTGGTACAAAATGTGTCGCAAGCGGAGCATACGTCCGTCGCTCGGGACGCTCCGTTGTATAGGCAGTCCGCGGAGACTGCTCAGGCTTCTTCTTCTCGTCAGCGCACACGACCGCACCTTGGCTGCGTGACCGCCGATATCTTACCAGCTTCGCCGATCGGAGATTCTTCGGCGACCAGGTCACACTATCCGGCAGCCAGGGACACGAGGCCGATGGACTCCGGACGTTCGCATAGAAAAAGTATGCGGGAGCCATCTGTTGCGGAGCTGCCCTCGGTGAAGCAGCGAAAGACTGAGGTCGACGGGACGAGGTGCGGGTCGTGGAGGACGTGGTTTCTCCTACCGCAGGCCTCGCAGGTCCAGGAGGTGATGGCTTAAACCTCTATCGCGTACCGGTTGGCAGAAGGTTGTCGAGCTTTTCACAAGAATGGGCGTCGATTACAGACGACCCTTGGGTGAGAGGAGTGACTTCGGAAGGTCTAGAGATATCCTTCAAACGAAAGCCTCCATTAACCCTTTACCCAACGAATCGCCCGCATCCGCCCGCGTAATATGCAAATTCAGTAGTTGAAAAAATATTATTTTTCAAAAAATTTCAACAAAACCATATCATGTGACCCCTCGTTGGAACGAGCTCGTCGAGCTCGTTCCAACGAGGGGTCACATGATATGGTTTTGTTGAAATTCTTTGAAAAATTTTTAAAAATTATATTTAAAATAATAAACTTTGATATCTTCTGCGTTGGGTAAAGGGTTAACTCGAAGTCCAAAGTGGACTCAACTTCCGTCAAATCCGCAGAAAAGAGACGCTCTATTATCAGAGGTGCAGTCTCTTTTAATGAAGAACGCGGTAGAGGTCGTAGAAAACCAGGAGACTCCGGGATTCTACAGCCATCTGTCAGAGGTGCAGTCTCTTTTAATGAAGAACGCGGTAGAGGTCGTAGAAAACCAGGAGACTCCGGGATTCTACAGCCATCTGTTTCTGGTTCCGAAACCAGACGGCTCGTTCCGTCCAGTCATAGATTTGAGCTGGATAAACAAGCTGATCGTCACTCCGAAGTTTTATATGGAGACGATTCGGTCGGTCAGAGCGAGTATTCGGGTGAACGATTATGCAACAAGCATAGATCTCAAAGATGCGTACTTTCACGTCATGGTACATCCGACATTCAGAAAGTATCTACGCTTTGCAGTCCTAGGAGTGGTGTATCAATTCCGGGCGATGTGCTTCGGACTGAATCTAGCACCCTGGGCTTTCACTCGGGTAATGAACTCGGTAATGATCTATTTCCGAGCTCATTCGTCTGCGGTAACGTCGGCCTACCTGGACGACATTCTTCAGAGGTACGGCAACGAGTTAATGCTTCAGAACGATGTTCAGAATCTACTTCTATTGCTCCGACGTCTCGGTTTTATAGTAAACGAGGAGAAGTCGGATCTGGTGCCGTCCAAGACCATCACACATCTGGGAATGAGCTTCAAGACGCACAACAATCTCGTTCGTCTGCCGTTAACCAGAGCAAAATTAGTCAGTTGTTACGCTCGCTATTGTCTGCACGCAGACAAAGTCACAGCGAGAGAATTTATGAGACTTGATAGGTCTGTGCGGAGCCGCTGCGGATCTCATTCCGATGGGGCGGTTACGCGTCCTCTCCAAATTTTCTTGACTCAGAATTGGAGTGTGAAAGTTCATTCGCTCGACGTAGACGTTCTCTTGTCAGATCAAGTGCAACAAGAGATTCAGACTTGGGCAAACATTCAGTGGTTAACTCAGGGAGTTCCGCTGCAGTTGCCGGATCCGAGTTTTACCATTATGACGGATGCCAGTCAAACAGGTTGGGGTGCATCATTGATCCCAACGGATTCGAGATACCAGGGTCTTTGTGATCCACAATTCCTGGGCAAGCACATAAACATCAAGGAAATGATGTCAATTTGGCTTGCGTTACGTCATTGGATGGACATTATTCACAATGCTCATGTCCAAATCCTATCCGACAATACGACAGTAGTGGCGTATATACGGAATCAGGGAGGCACTCATTCAGTTCCGTTGTTCAATCTAACGGAAAGAATCCTTCTGTTTGCGCTAGAACATCAGGTTCTTCTTTCGGTCCGTCACATACCGGGTCGTCTGAATGTGCTAGCAGACTCCCTTTCACGAAAGGGTCGCTTGTTGCCGTCGGAGTGGACTCTCAACAAACAAGTATTCAATCAGATTTGCTACCAATGGGAACGGCCAATGATAGACTTATTTGCGACACATCTCAACAATCAGTTGCAGACGTATGTGTCTCCGTGTCCGGATCCAAGAGCATTTGCAGTAGACGCTCTGTCGATTCCTTGGGACGGAATGATAGGATATGCGTATCCTCCAGCGCCGTTAATTCAGCAAGTATTGCTAAAGATAAAACAATCTCAATGCAAGATTCTGTTGGTAGCATCTCTGTCTCCACAGAGACCGTGGATAAATCTACTCAGGTGTCTGTTGTGGGACCTACCGCGAAAGCTTCCTCCACGGGAGGATCTTCTTTCGCAGGGGAAATCGCGTCAACTTCATCACAACCCGCAAGGTCTCAACCTTCACGTTTTTCCGTTGTGCGGTCCTTCTTGCATGGCAAGCACTTTACAGGACGAGCAGTGGATGCGATTTCTAACTGTAGGAGGACCTCCTCTTCGCTAAACTATGCGGCTTAGTGGAAGGTTTTTCGTCGTTGGTGTAGGGATCATTCTGTAGATATTTTCGATCCCTCTATACCAGACATTGCAAACTTTCTAGTATACTTGTTTGACGAAATCAAACTGCAGCCTGTTACTATTAAGGGTTATAGGTCTATGTTATCTGATACCTATGCACATCATGATAGTTTACAAATTGGATCTAATGTCTCTTTATCTAAGTTGGTTAGAAACTTCTCGATAAATAGACCCAGAACTCTTAGATTAATTCCTAAATGGAATTTAGCTTGGGTTCTTCTTAATTGAAGGAAAAGCCATTTGAACCTCTTGGGACAGTAGATTTCAAATTCTTATCTTATAAGACAGCTTTTCTCTTAGCTTTCTCTTCTGCTAGAAGAGTCAGTGAGCTTCATGCACTGTCGGTGGATGATTCTCACTATCGTAGTGTCGGGAACACTATCACCTTCACTACTAATGTGGGTTTTTTAGCTAAGAATCAGGCTCTTAATAAATATCCGGAACCTATTGTTATTAAGGCTCTTCCGTCTTCAGACGGGCGTAGGCCTTTACTCTGTCCTGTTAGAGCGTTACGTATCTATAAACAGAGATCTCAGTTTATCAGAAAGGGACGGAAAAGTTTCTTTCTGTCCTTGATGCCTAATAGAAGGGACATTTCAGTCCATTCTGTTGCTAGATGGATTCAATTAACTATCCGTACTGCTTATGAGAGTTTATCTTCTTCTCAGCAGTCTGTGCTTAAGATTTCCGCTCATGAAGTAAGAGCTCTTGCTATTTCTTGGGCTTATGCTAATAGTATTGCTATTACAGATTTAATGAATGCTGCTTATTGGTCTCAGCCATCTACATTCACGAATTTTTATCTCAGAAATAGTGAACTGTGTCATAATTATTGAATTTTAGTGATCTATCAGAAGAAAAAAAATGACGGCCATTCTAGGCAGCCAACTTTGACTGAAAAGTTAAAAAATTTATAGTAATTTATATATTTTTTATACTTACCAATGACCCAGACGGGGATGGCCCTCCCTGGAGTTGGGAACTCTTGCCTCCCCGCTGAGTACATAGCGCTGACCAGGCACTGCCAGTAAGAATGATAATTGGCGCCAATTTCGGGACGTCCTTGACACTGTGCATGCGCAGTAGGGACGAAGTATGGAGGTCCTATAGGACATGATTTCGTTTGGTTTTGGATGCAAATTTTGGGGATTGGGGGGCAAAATTTGTGTTTGGCCCTGGTTTTGTTAGAGTTAGCACCAGCTAAGTCTGGGTCATTGGTAAGTATAAAAAATATATAAATTACTATAAATTTTTTAACTTTTCAGTCAAAGTTGGCTGCCTAGAATGGCCGTCATTTTTTTTCTTCTGATAGATCACTAAAATTCAATAATTATGACACAGTTCACTTAAATGCAACATAAATCGGTCCAGTCAGTTAGCATTTGCAATCAGCAGTGCTGAGGCAAAATCATTGTTTGTTGGTATAAAAAATTGCGGACTCAAAAATTCAGATTATTTTCTCAAGACAAAATAATTGGGAATACTAACATTACGTGTACAGTGCATTAAAAATCTGAGTCCTGTTAATCAAGGGTAATTACGACCAGTCAGCCTATATAAATAGATTCTGTCAATCATTGACTGCAATGGAACTATTTCAGTTTCCGTGGTAATAAACAAGCTGGCTGTCTGTGTTGAGATGAGTAAGGAAATATTAATTATTTATACCAGTGAGAAAACTGGGATTGTTGAGGGTATTATAACATACCACAAACCAGTAATTTACATTAATTAATTAAATTAAACCGACGCGTAGAATAAAAGTTTTAATTCCTACACAAGACGTTCATTAATTTGCTGCTTTCCTCTACAGAGGAGGCCTTCATTCTCCCTGTCCCACATGTGTCATCCCATCCCCATTGTCCCTTCTAATCTCTGAGTACTCGTTTTATAATATTTCTCACTGGCGCTGTCTTAATCTCCCAAACTATAATATTAATATTAAGGCTCAACAAGTAAAAGTCGCGTAACATATCGGGCCGTCATTGACTATAAGAGCCAAGCAAGCCTATAATGGCCCAATGTGTCTAAATATGAATAATGATGTTGCATTAATTTAATTCTGAAACTTACGAGTATAAAAATTCTGAACGCAGACAGCAACGTATTTACTCTACTGAAAAAAGGTGATGGGCCTGTTACATTGGAACAGTAATTCTAAAAATGAAAATAGTTTGCAAATATTTTCCCATAAGCTTGGTGAATTGGACATTTCGCATTTCAGTGTGGGTGTTTCGGCCTCAAACAAGACGGCAAGGGCATAGCCAGAGAAGGTCATGGGGGGGGGGGGGGGGGGGGGGGGGGGGGGCGTACAAATCCCCCCCCCCCAATCCCAAATGTGCGCAGCCAATATTCTCCATAGCAATGTAATACAAGCCTACATTGAATTTGATTCACTTTCCCTTAAAATGAAATCTTTGATCACTGCTGATATCAAATGTTGAATACCCCCACCCCCTGGACCATAACCGGTGGCCAAAGGTCAAGTTGGAGGAGATTATGAGAGGGGGTCACCCACTAAAAATGGACGACCTAGCATTAAGTCCATTGATTTCTATACTGCACTAACTCCACACAAGCATGGTTAGCATGTTATGCCATGTTGCCGCTTAATATTGCTTCGCCCTCCCCACCCCCCCCCTCCCCCCCCAAAGAGTACCAGTATTCCCGTATTCATTTGTGTGAATGTGTCATTTACAACGACGTTTATCAAATTTTCGCCTAGTGGGCTTAAATTGTAATGAGTGCTGCTGACCTCTCGATAAAGTTTACTGTTCGCACCTGCACATTTTTCCACAGGTACAATAAAAACAGAAGCGTGAATGAATTTAAATGAACAAAACCAATTAATGTTTTTAAGGATACATATTTGTGCTGCGAATACAAACCACCATGGTTCCGCTCTGAGGAATGAAATAGTTTCACGCGCCAAAGGCGCACTGGAACAGTGTGGGGCAAGCCCCTTTCGACCCTCTTTGACTGTTGGTGACTTTCTGTGCCATGCTGAGGCGAAGTAAAGGTGGGAAGGATAAGGAGGTTCATTATGCCCGTCTGTGTTTTCTGCGTGTTTTCTTTGCTGGAGGTGGCTGTGATGGAGAGATTGTAGAAGTGGCAGTTGGCGTTGTTGAGCAGTTGGTTGAGTCTGGCAGTGGTTGTTTTTGTTTGATAAATTCTCTCATTAATCTGGTAACTTCATCAGCGCGTCTTTCTCGTTCTTTTGATCTGGCCATGAATTGTTGGTGATCCAGTTTGAGTTTTAGGAGTTCATCTGCCAGGGGTCCCTTGCCCGGGCTTTAGAAAGCGAGGGAAGAGGGGAATGAGGGGTGGCGAAAAAGCAACTTCCGGTTCCTCCTCAATCTCCGCAGGAAGTTCCTCATCCAACTGTATTGGCTGGGGAGCTGGTAGTTGGTTGGGTGTGCCTGTGGGACTGGGAGGGGAACTGGTGGCTGCCTCCAAAACCTCCACCCCCTCAGTCATCTTTCCGTGCTGAGATGTTCTACAGATTGTTTTTCTAACAGTATGCAGTGAGTATTGGTGGGATGTCACACATATTTGCCGGCACCTCATTGTTTGGTAATAATTAATGGGCAGGATTACGGTCATGTCACTTGTGTCGAATACAGAATAGCACTCCGCGGATTAAAATGTCATATTGACACTTTTTCGACATGTAGGCCTGTCAAATTAATAATTTTCTTATGGTTATGCATTTTCGAACAAAATAGTTTTCTTTTGATTGATACAAATCTTGCCTGTTCGACATTTCCTTCGCGAGGTGTGATTTTTTTGTCAGGCCGTACTGATAGTGTGGTCAATTGGTTACACTTGGTATTTTCCCAGTGCTATAGATAGTAACACAAACCGGGTTCGTCACCCCTAGTTTAGCATTAGAAATCAGGGGTAATGGAAACCGGGTATTTAATGGACTGTACACGTAATGAAGTCCCCGCAAAATAGATCTTCTGTTTCTCAGGCCATTTTTTGTAAAATTGCATGTGGGCGGGCGTTTTTTTTATTAGCTCACCTGGCCTAAAACTTGTCCAGAATGGTCTATGGGAGGTCCTCTACAAACGATTCTCATTTTGTTCCCGTCGGCGGTTGAAAAACATGGCTGCCAGAGGCATTCTTTGATTCTGATTGGTGGAATTTGAAAAATCTTCTCCTCTGAAACTGCAAGGCAAAATGTTTTGAAACTTTGCATGATCGAACACTGAGCTCCCTCTGCTAACGATCCTCATTTAATGTTGATTGGATTACAATCATGGCCGAAATTGCAGCTTATAATTACCATATAAACCCTATGGGAAATCACATTTTCATCTTCTTCCCTAGAACAACAGAGCCAAGTTGAACCAAACTTGGCAGGAATGGTCTATGGGAGGTCCTCTAAAAATGATCCTCATTTTATTCCTGCTGGATGAAAAACGTGGCTGCCAGAAGTATTCTTTGATTCTGATGGGTCGATTTGGAAAAATCTTCTCTTCTGAAACTATAAGGCCAAATGTTTTTAAACTTCACATGATTGATGCCTGGAACATCTACCAATGATCCTCATTTAATGTTGATCGTGTTGCAAACACGGCCCCAATTGTGGCTCACACTTAACATGGAAACCCTATGGGAAATCACATTTTTATATGTAATTCTGCCAGGTGAGCGATTACGGGATCTTTAGAGCCTCTAGTTTTAGGTTTTATTTTTGTAATTATTTCTTTGCCATCAAAAATTCATGTTCTTGGTTTGTTTCATGTTTTGGGCCTCATAATCTACAGAATAACATTGGTCGTCGTGTGTTTCATCCCTTGAGTGCAAGAAGCCTTGTTGCACTTAAGGGACAAATTTACCATTTTTATTAACTTGGGTAAAATATCAGACATAAACCATTTATTATGTTTATTTTTATACGCCCGTTTTGAAAAAAACGGTCATATTATGGTATACCGCTGTCTGCCCGTCCATCCGTCTGCCCTTACGTCCGTCCGTAAGTCCAGACGTCGTACAATACCTCGAAAACGCTTTGAGCAATTTTTGTGATTTTTTGGTGGAAAGTATATGTTGATGGAAGGAAGCTCCCTTTCGATTTGTGTCGCTGTTCGATTTGTCATTCCAGAGTTATGGGACTTTACTTGTCAAAATTTAGGCAATTTTCCACATATCGGACAATAACTTGAAAATGCTTAGAGCAATATTTTTATACTGTACCAATGACCCAGACTTAGCTGGTGCTAACTCTAACAAAATCAGGGCCAAACACAAATTTTGCCCCCCAATCCCCAAAATTTGCATCCAAAACAAAAAGAAATCATGTCCTAAAGGACCTCCATACTACGCCTCTACTGCGCATGCGCAGTGACGCAGACGTCCCGAAATTGGCGTCAATTATCATTCTCTGTTTGGCCCTTCATCAGTCAACATCTCACTGATCTTTGTGCTTGTAAATCTCAGTTTAAAGGATGCCAGACACGTAATTTTTGGAGAAAATGTGATTCTAAGGAGGATAGAAGGAGGAGAGGAAAAAGAAGTGACAAAAAATAATCAGGGCTGTACTTAAAATTTTTTGATGAAATTATGTTAAGTTGCCTATTTTCGAGGCATGGGCCTCTTGTTGTCATTCTTGCTAATTGTTGCACTGCTTATTCAGTGTTTCCTCCCCCCTAGCCTTCTAAAGTCCCCCCTTGCAATTCTCCCATGCTTTTGGCATATTTTTGAGAAATTTCATTTCTAAAATTTCCTGGGAGAGTTGCTTGGTTACAGAATGTTTTCTGTTATTTTCCCCATAGTTACGTTTTCACCCATGGGTGTATAACGTTTGTGTTCTGCATCTTCCATCTGATGTTCTGCAGATTCTTCCCTGGGAGTCTCTGTTTTGCATCAGATAGAGTGTAATTGATGACTGATTCCGGGCCAGTTTTTTCAGTGCCTGGAGTCATGTTTTCTGGTGTTTTTACACTGTTTGTTTTCATTGGCAACAGCCTTTTTTTGAGGGGGGCTGTTTGCCTTTGCTGTAGTTTATCTCACTATAAGATACATATCCGAAAGTGTCTCATTAATTATTTAATATAAATTTAAAATTTTTGACCACACTTTGCCATCAGATCCATCGGGGCTCAACGTTACTTTTCAGCAACTTGGGCTTCGCTGAAAAAATATTTTTAGTCGAGTTGTGACGAAGTCAAACTCGACTTATAGTTTGGTGAATGGCGGGCGGGCAGGCGGGCGGGCGGGCGTAAACAATTGGTTTCCGGATGATAACTTGATAGTGGTTCAACTCACATTCATTAAACTTCATAGGTAGGTTGGTCTTGGTGGGAGCAAGAACCCTATTGATTTTGGACATGCTCTGTCGAAGGTCAAGGTCACAGTGACCTTGAACATAGTAAATCTTAAACAATTGGTTTCCGGATGATAACTTGATAATGGTTCAACTCACATTCATGAAACTTCATAGGTAGATTGGCCCTGGTGAGGGGAAGAACCCTATTGATTTTGGACTCGCTACGTCAAAGGTCAAGGTCACAGTGACCTTTAACATAGTATATCGCAACAATTGGTTTCCGGATGATAACTTGATAGTGGTTCAACCTAGAGTCATGAAACTTCATAGGTGTGTTGGCCTTAGTGCGAGGAAGAACCCTATTGATCTTGGACTCACCAGGTCAAAGGTCAAGGTCACAGTGACCTTGAACATAGTATATCGCAACAATTGGTTTCCGGATGATAACTTGATAGTGGTTCAACCTAGAGTCATGAAACTTTATAGGTGTGTTGGCCTTGGTGCGAGGAAGAATCCTATTGATCTTGGACTCACCAGGTCAAGGTCACAGTGACCTTGAACATAGTATATCGCAACAATTGGTTTCCGGATGATAACTTGATAGTGGTTCAACCTAGAGTCATGAAACTTCATAGGTATGTTGGCCTTGGTGGGAGGAAGAACCCTATTGATCTTGGACTCACCAGGTCAAAGGTCAAGGTCACAGTGACCTTGAACATAGTATATCGCAACAATTGGTTTCCGGATGATAACTTGATAGTGGTTCAACCTAGAGCCATGAAACTTTACAGGCGTGTTGGCCTTGGTGCGAGGAAGAACCCTATTGATGTTGGACTCACCAGGTCAAAGGTCAAGGTCACAGTGACCTTGAACATAGTATATCGCAACAATTGGTTTCCGGATGAGAACTTGATAGTGGTTCAACCTAGAGTCATGAAACTTCATAGGTGTGTTGGCCTTGGTGCGAGGAAGAACCCTATTGACCTTGGACTCGCCAGGTCAAAGGTCAAGGTCACAACTCGACATTGGATCTGTGATCCTGAGCGGCATTTTTTCAAAATTATTTTGTTTTGCAATTGTTTTTTCATTTATTAATGGATCATGTTATTATGTATCTTTGTGTCAGGGGTTTTTGCGAGTAACTAGGACTTATTGTTGTTCTTTCACAATGAAGGGACGTTGTTCAAATTGTAATAGGAAGAAATCTTCCTCTGACTTTCATGATCATTGTATTAATTGTAGTCAGTGTTCTCGCATTAATCCCTGTCCTATATGTGAACATTGGGATGAGAAACATTGGAAACGTGTGTCACATGTTGTTTCTGGAGAAAGAGCGATGCTGGCTCTTTCTCCGCAAGGTCACTCTACTCTCTCAGTTTCTATTTCAGAGGAACCAGAACAGGGTGATGTTTCCATGTTATCTTCAAGTGTGTGTCCGTCGTCACAAATGAATTCAGAGCTAGCGGCAAAAGTGCTCATGGAGATTAGACAAATGTCGTCCGCTAGCTCGCCCGGTGTAGCGTCCATTCACCGAATGGTTCGGCAGCCGGGTTCGTCCGATGCGGTCCAAGAGGAAATTTTGGGTGATGCGAGCACTATAAACATAATAGATGCACACCCAGTGACGGCGGATAGTAAGCGAGAACGGAGGAAGCCTTTGAGTCCGGTTCCTAGCTCGTCCAGGTCCAGCCGGGCCGCGAGCGAGAGAGGCCCCTCTCTCGTACAACAACATCTGGGACCAGATGTTGTGGTACAAAATGTGTCTTTAGCGGAGCATACGTCCGTCGCTCGGGACGCTCCGTTGTATAAGCAGTCCGCAGAGACTGTTAAGGCTTCCTCTTCTCGTCAGCGCACACGACCGCACCTTGGCTGCGTGACCGCCGATATATTACCAGCTTCGCCGATGAAGGATTCTTCGGCGACCAGGTCACACCATCCGGCAGCCAGGGATTCGAGACCGATGGACTCCGGACGTTCGCATAGGAAAAGTATGCGGGAGCCATCTGATGCGGAGCTGCCCTCGGCGAAGCAGCGAAAGACTGCGCCTCTGCAGGTCTCGACGCCGGACATTCTTGTGCAGACAGCACAGCTTATCGCAGCATCCCAGCAGCCGACAGAAACGGTGTCGGATCGAGAATTATCCGACGGCGCTGGGTCGGTACGCTCCGCCGAAGCATCGGGAGCGGACGACCGGGAACATCATGAGGTCCGACCGGATGGTGAAAGGGATACGGATGACTTGGAGCTATCCCTTTCGGAACAACATAAAGCTGCCGAGGACTTCATCCGGCACTTTCTCCCTCAAGTTGTTCCGTCGGGCCAGACTGCTGCGCTTCCGGACAAGAGAATTATAGCGTCATTGGACTCTGAATTTTTTGAGCGGTTCAGGGACATCGCTCCCGAGTTTCCGTCGCAGTCCAATAATGTTGCAAGAACATTTGAATTATTGAATGACGCTATATTTAAACTTGATTCCAGGACGGGGAAAGCAGGTTTCTTGTCCGCTAATACTCTCAACCTGCCTTTCATTAATGCAAGGAATAAATTCGATACGGCAGGACAGGGTATACCGAGAGTTCCTCTGCGTATGGACGACGAGGCGGAAGACTTAGAGCTATCATTACCGTCGTCAGCTTCTATTCCAACCGCGGTGTTGGAAACAGCTATTGCGTCTAACAGAGCCAATTTAGATGCCTTATCTTACGCAGATCACCTTACTAAGGCGTTATCACTGCGCCTTCAGGGGAAAGAGTTTCAGGATATACAATCCTCTTTAAGACTTCTTTCAAGGGCAGTAGCTTATTCCACGTGTAACTCCGCCCTTTCAGTGGCAAATCTGGAGTTGGTTAGACGTGACGCAGCCCTAGCTACATCCACACTAGTGGATTCTAAGGTGAAGAACTCTCTTAGAGTCGCTTCGGTCTCAGGAGAACTTCTCTTTGACGGCAAGCTTTCCGCTATTTATGATAAAATTACAAAGAAAGCTAAGGATTCTCTGTTGTTCAAATCTGCTCCTAAGAAGTCGGATACAGCAGACACGAATAAGACAGGCACTTCTGGGTCTAATGCGCCCAAGAGAGGTTCCTATAGAGGTTCCGGTGCGTCCTCTTGGTCTTATTCGAGAGACCGTCAGGATAGCGACTCTCGTTCGGGACGTCCTTCAGGCCGGGACAATCGGTCGGACGCCCGAGGTCGACGGGGCGAGGTGCGGGTCGTGGAAGACGTGGTTTCTCCTACCGCAGGCCTTGCAGGTCCAGGAGGTGATGGCTTAAACCTCTATCGCGTTCCGGTTGGCGGAAGGTTGTCGAGCTTTTCACAAGAATGGGCGTCGATTACGGACGACCCTTGGGTGAGAGGAGTGACTTCGGAAGGTCTAAAGATATCCTTCAAACGAAAGCCTCCATTAACTCGAAGTCCAAAGTGGACTCATCTTCCGTCAAATCTGCAGAAAAGAGACGCTCTGTTATCAGAGGTGCAGTCTCTTTTAATGAAGAACGCGGTAGAGGTCGTAGAAAACCAGGAATCTCCGGGATTCTACAGCCATCTGTTTCTGGTTCCGAAACCAGACGGCTCGTTCCGTCCAGTCATAGATTTGAGCTGGATAAACAAGCTGTTTTATAAGTTTTATATGGAGACGATTCGATCGGTCAGAGCGAGTATTCGGGGTGAACGATTATGCAACGAGAATAGATCTCAAGATGCGTACTTTCACGTCATGGTACATCCGACATTCCGAAAGTATCTACGCTTCGCAGTCCTAGGAGTGGTGTATCAATTCCGGGCGATGTGCTTCGGATTGAATCTAGCACCCTGGGCTTTCACTCGGGTAATGAACTCGGTAATGATCTACTTCCGAGCTCATTCGTCTGCGGTAACGTCGGCCTACCTGGACGACATTCTTCAGAGGTACGGCAACGAGTTAACGCTTCAGAACGATGTTCAGAATCTTCTTCTATTGCTCCGACGTCTCGGTTTTATAGTAAACGAGGAGAAGTCGGATCTGGTGCCGTCCAAGTCATTCACTCATCTGGGAATGAGCTTCGAGACGCACAACAATCTCGTTCGTCTGCCGTTAACCAGAGCGAAATTAGTCAGTTGTTACGCTCGCTATTGTCTGCACGCAGACAAAGTCACGGCGAGAGAATTTATGAGACTGATAGGTCTGTGCGGAGCCGCCGTGGATCTCATTCCGATGGGGCGGTTACGCACACGTCCTCTTCAAATTTTCCTGACTCAGAATTGGAGTGTGAAAGTTCATTCGCTCAATGTAGACGTTCTCTTGTCAGATCAAGTGAAACAAGAGATTCAGACTTGGGCAAACATTCAGTGGTTAACTCAAGGAGTTCCGCTGCAGTTGCCGGATCCGAGTTTTACCGTTATGACGGATGCCAGTCAAACAGGTTGGGGTGCATCATTAATCCCAACGGATTCGAGATGCCAGGGTCTTTGGGATCCGCAATTCCTGTGCAAGCACATAAACATCAAGGAAATGATGTCAATTTGGCTTGCGTTACGTCACTGGATGGACATTATTCACGATGCTCATGTCCAAATCCTATCCGACAATACGACAGTAGTGGCGTATATACGGAATCAGGGAGGCACTCATTCAGTTCCGTTGTTCAATCTAACGGAAAGAATCCTTCTGTTTGCGTTAGAACATCACGTTCTTCTTTCGGTCCGTCACATACCGGATCGTCTGAATGTGCTAGCAGACTCCCTTTCACGAAAGGGTCGCTTGTTGCCGTCGGAGTGGACTCTGAACAAACAAGTATTCAATCAGATTTGCTACCAATGGGAATGGCCAATGATAGACTTATTTGCGACACATCTCAACAATCAGTTGCAGACGTATGTGTCTCCGTGTCCGGATCCAAGAGCATTTGCAGTAGACGCTCTGTCGATCCCTTGGGACGGAATGATAGGATATGCGTATCCTCCAGCGCCGTTAATTCAACAAGTATTGCTAAAGATAAAACAATCTCAATGCAAGATTCTGTTGGTAGCATCTCTGTCGCCACAGAGACCGTGGATAAATCTACTCAGGTGTCTGTTGTGGGACCTACCGCGGAAGCTTCCTCCACGGGAGGATCTTCTTTCGCAGGGGAAATCGCGCCAACTCCATCACAACCCGCAAGGTCTCAACCTTCACGTTTTTCCGTTGTGCGGTCCTTCTTGCATGGCAAGCACTTTACAGGACGAGCAGTGGACGCAATTTCTAACTGTAGGAGGACCTCCTCTTCGCTAAACTATGCGGCTAAGTGGAAGGTTTTTCGTCGTTGGTGTAGGGATCATTCCGTAGATATATTCGATCCCTCTATACCAGACATTGCAAACTTTCTAGTATACTTGTTTGACGAAATCAAACTGCAGCCTGTTACTATAAAGGGTTATAGATCTATGTTATCTGATACCTATGCACATCATGATAGTTTACAAATTGGATCTAATGTCTCTTTATCGAAGTTGGTTAGAAACTTTTCGATAAATAGACCCAGAACTCTTAGATTAATTCCTAAGTGGAATTTAGCTTGGGTTCTTCTTAAATTGAAGGAAAAGCCATTTGAACCTCTTGGGACAGTAGATTTCAAATTCTTATCTTATAAGACAGCTTTTCTCTTAGCTTTCTCTTCTGCTAGAAGAGTCAGTGAGCTTCATGCACTATCGGTGGATGATTCTCATTATCGTAGTGTTGGGAACACTATCACCTTCACTACTAATGTGGGTTTTTTAGCTAAGAATCAGGCTCCTAATAAATATCCGGAACCTATTGTTATTAAGGCTCTTCCGTCTTCAGACGGGCGTAGGCCTTTACTCTGTCCTGTTAGAGCATTACGTATCTATAAACAGAGATCTCAGTTTATCAGAAAGGGACGGAAACGTTTCTTTCTGTCTTTGATGCCTAATAGAAAGGACATTTCAGTCCATTCTATTGCTAGATGGATTCAGTTAACTATCCGTACTGCTTATGAAGATTTTTCTTCTTCTCAGCAGTCTGTGCTTAAGATTTCTGCTCATGAAGTAAGAGCTCTTTCTACTTCCTGGGCTTATGCTAATAGTGTTGCTATTACAGATTTAATGAAGGCTGCTTATTGGTCTCAGCCATCCACATTTACGAATTTTTATCTCAGAAATATTGAGTCCATTTCTGGAGACCTGCATTGTTTAGGTCCGTTATCTGTTGCTCAGAATGTCGTCCACTAAACAGTTGCAACTATAGTTATGCAGGCTTTCTGTTCCGGCAGTGACTCCGTCCGGCTGCCCTCTTCGCTCTGGGCTATTTGACCCAGGGCAAGGGGAAGGGGGGGGGGGGGGGGGGGGGGGGGGGGCGGGTGTGGGTGTTCCCTTAGGTCACCTGCTTTATAGTGAAAAGCAAGGGAATGCCTCCTCCAAGTCAGTATTTCTGAGTCGCTTCCGGGATGGTTTTAAAGTGTAATATTAATGTTTAAATTCATTCATGTCTTATTTTTAAAGTGTAGCTCGGTGTGAAGCATTTGTATATGTCAAGTGTCAAACGGGCTTTAATATACAATACTCGGACACTTTTAAATGACTATAAAGAGTCTCAATTCTCTGGACTACTTCATTTATTGGCTTGCTTTAAAAATAATTAGTGTAAGGGTTATACTGGATGTTAATAGAGAACATGAATGTTATTGTGCTCAATTATTAAGGGTAGTGTATCTTTCTAATTTAATATTAAATAAGAAAGATACATGTAAAGCCTAATACTCCTTTTCTCCTTAAGGGGTTACCTCTTTACTATATAGTTGAACTTATTGGATTTTCCTCTATGTCCTAGGCCCTCCAGCCTGTTTACTATTCAGCTAAGTCTGGGTCATTGGTACAGTATAAAAATGTTAAAAAATTTATAGTAATTTATATATTTTTTATACTTACCAATGACCCAGACGGGGATGGCCCTCCCTGGAGTTGGGAACTCTTGCCTCCCCGCTGAGTACATAGCGCTGACCAGGCACTGCCAGTAAGAATAATTGGCGCCAATTTCGGGACGTCTGCGTCACTGCGCATGCGCAGTAGAGGCATAGTATGGAGGTCCTTTAGGACATGATTTCTTTTTGTTTTGGATGCAAATTTTGGGGATTGGGGGGCAAAATTTGTGTTTGGCCCTGGTTTTGTTAGAGTTAGCACCAGCTAAGTCTGGGTCATTGGTAAGTATAAAAAATATATAAATTACTATAAATTTTTTAACTTTCATGATTTTTTGGTTGCAAGTATATGTTGATGGATGGAATCTCCCTTTCTGTGTGTGTCGCCATCCGATATGTCATTCCACAGTTATGGAACTTTATTCGTCAAAATATAAGCAATTTTCCACACGTCGAACAATAACTTGAAAATACTTGAAGCAATTTTCATGATTTTTTGGTTGCAAGTATATGTTGATAGAAGGAATCTCCCTTTCGATTTGTGTCACTGTCCGATTTGTCATTCCAGAGTTATAGGACTTTATTCATCAAAATATAGGCAATTTTCCACATGTCGGACTTTGAGCAATTTTTATGATTTTTTGGTGGCAAGTATATGTAACCTGACAAGTACACATGTATACTCATATTGTGTGCTTCCCTCTTGTAATTAATATCGGGTGTATCATGCGCTCATGGCGCAGATGTTTATTTTAAATTTGCATTGGTTATAAAAAGAGAGCATGCGGCAGCCAAAAGGACCATGCAGGAAGGCCTGAGAAACAGATTTTTAAGTTTTTAGGCTGAAAATGAAATTTTTTTTAAAATAAGTTTTCTCCACATTTATGTTTTCAAATCGAGCACTTACGAATCTAAAGTAATACAGTCCCATGTCCAGAGAATAGCTGTATCAGAGGGTGACAGTTACCGTGCTGTTGACTTGAAAATGTGGGAACTTAAAAGCTGGACTTTCTAAGGTTCCACTCTGCAGTTTTGTACTATTACATGGGGATAAAATTCTAAACTAACAGCATATGTTGAAACTAATGCCATGTAAATTGGAGATGTGTTTTTAGTATCAGACATATGACTACTTATGGCAATTTGTTGGACAAGAGAATTTGAAGTTTTGGTCACAGAGTTGGAGTCTGATGCATAGGGGTAAATTATCAGAAAATTATGGGAAACAAGGGCTTTATAAGACTAACTACTTGTTAAAAAGTCATTTTACATGGAGTTGTTTCCAGGCATGTCACTAAAAATGAAATTGAAATATACTGAGTCAAAAAAGAAAGTATAATAGAAACAAATGTGAAAAAATGGCATAAAGGATGAAATATAATAGTTCTAATGTTGCATGTTTGTGGATAAGAAGTTGTGCAAAGAGTTTCAAGACATGTTGTTGTTGTCCACCCAACTGTATACAATTTTGCTATGGATTTCTAAATAGCATGTTCTACCCGAGAATGTCAAATTGAATGGGCGACCGACAATTTTCTTTGTGTTATGTTGTGCTAGAGAGCCTGGGTTATTGAGAAAGCACGCTAGTTTTTGTCTTCTGACATTTTAAAAAAATTCCAAGGTTAACTGAAAATCAGAGGTTGCGTGCCATTGGTATGCATGAGACTGGTATACCTCCAGATGAGCTCGCTGCTGAGTTTGGAGTCACTGTGGCCTCTATTTACCATCTCATTAGAAGGTATAGAACCACTGGATCTACTGCCGACCCTCCGTGTTCAGGTTAACCAAGAGTTACAACTCCTGCACAACAGGTGGTAGTGCAACAGAATTTTCTCCAATCACTCTGTTTTTCTTTTATTTTACTATGAATTTAACCACTTATATCTTGTTTGACACAGCTCACTGAACATTTTTGCCAGTTTGACATCAGAGTACATAGGGTTAAAGAATATTCACATTTGAAGAGAGTGTATGGCTTGTCATTTATGGAAATGACTGGAAAACTGTGGAGAGGAACCTGAAAATGCAACTTTCAAGGATTTTGCTTTCACTCACTTTCCTTACTTATTGTCCAAAAAAAGAAATACCCAAGCAGTCATTTTGCTGAAAGCACTGTATAAAAAAACAGTTCTTTAATCTTCAAAGAATTTGGGTGTAAAAACACTATATTTTTATACTGTACCAATGACCCAGACTTAGCTGGTGCTAACTCTAAAAAATCCAGGGCCAAACACAAATTTTGCCCCCCAATCCCCAAAATTTGCATCCAAAACAAAAAGAAATCATGTCCTAAAGGACCTCCATACTACGCCTCTACTGCGCAGTGACGCAGTCGTCCCGAAATTGGCGCCAATTATCATTCTCTGTTTGGCCCTTCATCAGTCAACATCTCACTGATCTTTGTGCTTGTAAATCTCAGTTTAAAGGATGCCAGACACGTAATTTTTGGAGAAAATGTGATTCTAAGGAGGATAGAAGGAGGAGAGGAAAAAGAAGTGGCAAAAAATAATCAGGGCTGTACTTAAAATTTTTTGATGAAATTATGTTAAGTTGCCTATTTTCGAGGCATGGGCCTCTTGTTGTCATTCTTGCTAATTGTTGCACTGCTTATTCAGTGTTTCCTCTCCCCTAGCCTTCTAAAGTCCCCCCTGGCAATTCTCCCATGCTTTTGGCATATTTTTGAGAAATTTCATTTCTAAAATTTCCTGGGAGAGTTGCTTGGTTACAGAATGTTTTCTGTTATTTTCCCCATAGTTACGTTTTCACCCATGGGTGTATAACGTTTGTGTTCTGCATCTTCCATCTGATGTTCTACAGATTCTCCCCTGGGAGTCTCTGTTTTGCATCAGATAGAGTGTAATTGATGACTGATTCCGGGCCAGTTTTTTTTTCAGTGCCTGGAGTCATGTTTTCTAGTGTGTTTACACTGTTTGTTTTCATTGGCAACAGCCTTTTTTGAGGGGGGCTGTTTGCCTTTGTGGTAGTTTATCTCATTATAAGATACATTTATATTATCCGAAAGTGTCTCATTAATTATTTTATATAAATTTAAAATTTTTGACCACACTTTGCCATCGGATCCATCGGGGCTCAACGTTACTTTTCAGCAACTTGGGCTTCTCTGAAAAAATATTTTTTCAAAATTATTTTGTTTTGCAATTGTTTTTTCATTTATTAATGGATCATGTTATTATGTATCTTTGTGTCAGGGGTTTTTGCGAGTAACTAGGACTTATTGTTGTTCTTTCACAATGAAGGGACGTTGTTCAAATTGTAATAGGAAGAAATCTTCCTCTGACTTTCATGATCATTGTATTAATTGTAGTCAGTGTTCTCGCATTAATCCCTGTCCTATATGTGAACATTGGGATGAGAAACATTGGAAACGTGTGTCACGATATGTTGTTTCTGGAGAAAGAGCGATGCCGGCTCTTTCTCCGCAAGGTCACTCTACTCTCTCAGTTTCTATTTCAGAGGAACCAGAACAGGGTGATGTTTCCATATTATCTTCTTCAAGTGTGCGTCCGTCGTCACAAATGAATTCAGAGCTAGCGGCAAAAGTGCTCATGGAGATTAGACAAATGTCGTCCGCTAGCTCGCCCGGTGTAGCGTCCATTCACCGAATGGTTCGGCAGCCGGGTTCGTCCGATGCGGTCCAAGAGGAAATTTTGGGTGATGCGAGCACTATAAACATAATAGATGCACACCCAGTGACGGCGGATAGTAAGCGAGAACGGAGGAAGCCTTTTAGTCCGGTTCCTAGCTCGTCCAGGTCCAGCCGGGCCGCGAGCAAGAGAGGTCCCTCTCTCGTACAACAACATCTGGGACCAGATGTTGTGGTACAAAATGTGTCTTTAGCGGAGCATACGTCCGTCGCTCGGGACGCTCCGTTGTATAAGCAGTCCGCAGAGACTGTTAAGGCTTCCTCTTCTCGTCAGCGCACACGACCGCACCTTGGCTGCGTGACCGCCGATATATTACCAGCTTCGCCGATGAAGGATTCTTCGGCGACCAGGTCACACCATCCGGCAGCCAGGGATTCGAGACCGATGGACTCCGGATGTTCGCATAGGAAAAGTATGCGGGAGCCATCTGATGCGGAGCTGCCCTCGGCGAAGCAGCAAAAGACTGCGCCTCCGCAGGTCTCGACGCCGGACATTCTTGTGCAGATAGCACAGCTTATCCCAGCAGCCGACAGAAACGGTGTCGGATCGAGAATTATCCGACAGCGCTGGGTCGGTACGCTCCGCCGAAGCATCGGGGGCGGATGACCGGGAACATCGTGAGGTCCGACCGGATGGTGAAAGGGATACGGATGACTTGGAGCTATCCCTTTCGGAACAACATAAAGCTGCCGTGGACTTCATCCGGCACTTTCGCCCTCAAGTTGTTCCGTCGGGCCAGACTGCTGCGCTTCCGGACAAGAGAATTATAGCGTCATTGGACTCTGAATTTTTTGAGCGGTTCAGGGACATCGCTCCCGAGTTTCCGTCGCAGTCCAATAATGTTGCTAGAACATTTGAATTATTGAACGACGCTATATTTAAACTTGCTTCCAGGACGGGGAAAGCAGGTTTCTTGTCCGCTAATACTCTCAACCTGCCTTTCATTAATGCAAGGAATAAATTCGATACGGCAGGACAGGGTATACCGAGAGTTCCTCTGCGTATGGACGACGAGGCGGAAGACTTAGAGCTATCATTACCGTCGTCAGCTTCTATTCCAACCGCGGTGTTGGAAACAGCTATTGCGTCTAACAGAGCCAATTTAGATGCCTTATCTTACGCAGATCACCTTACTAAGGCGTTATCACTGCGCCTTCAAGGGGAAGAGTTTCAGGATATACAATCCTCTTTAAGACTTCTTTCAAGGGCAGTAGCTTATTCCACGTGTAACTCCGCCCTTTCAGTGGCAAATCTGGAGTTGGTTAGACGTGACACAGCCCTAGCTACATCCACACTAGTGGATTCTAAGGTGAAGAACTCTCTTAGAGTCGCTTCGGTCTCAGGAGAACTTCTCTTTGACGGCAAGCTTTCCGCTATTTATGATAAAATTAAAAAGAAAGCTAATGATTCTCTGTTGTTCAGATCGGCTCCTAAGAAGTCGGATACAGCAGACACGAATAAGACAGGCACTTCTGGGTCTAATGCGCCCAAGAGAGGTTCTTATAGAGGTTCCGGTGCGTCCTCTTGGTCTTATTCGAGAGACCGTCAGGATAGCGACTCTCGTTCGGGACGTCCTTCAGGCCGGGACAATCGGTCGGACGCCCCGAGGTCGACGAGGCGAGGTGTGGGTCGTGGAAGACTTGGTTTCTCCTACCGCAGGCCTCGCAGGTCCAGGAGGTGATGGCTTAAACCTCTATCGCGTTCCGGTTGGCGGAAGGTTGTCGAGTTTTTCACAAGAGTGGGCGTCGATTACGGACGACCCTTGGGTGAGAGGAGTGACTTCGGAAGGTCTAAAGATATCCTTCAAACGAAAGCCTCCATTAACTCGAAGTCCAAAGTGGACTCATCTTCCGTCAAATCCACAGAAAAGAGACGCTCTGTTATCAGAGGTGCAGTCTCTTTTAATGAAGAACGTGGTAGAGGTCGTAGAAAACCAGGAATCTCTGGGATTCTACAGCCATCTGTTTCTGGTTCCGAAACCAGACGGCTCGTTCCGTCCAGTCATAGATTTGAGCTGGATAAACAAGCTGATCGTCGCTCCGAAGTTTTATATGGAAACGATTCGATCGGTCAGAGCGAGTATTCGGGTGAACGATTATGCAACGAGCATAGATCTCAAAGATGCGTACTTTCACGTCATGGTACATCCGACATTCCGAAAGTATCTACGCTTTGCAGTCCTGGGAGTGGTGTATCAATTCCGGGCGATGTGCTTCGGATTGAATCTAGCACCCTGGGCTTTCACTCGGGTAATGAACTCGGTAATGATCTACTTCCGAGCTCATTCGTCTGCGGTAACGTCGGCCAACCTGGACGACATTCTTCAGAGGTATGGCAACGAGTTAACGCTTCAGAACGATGTTCAGAATCTTCTTCTATTGCTCCGACGTCTCGGTTTTATAGTAAACGAGGAGAAGTCGGATCTGGTGCCGTCCAAGTCATTCACTCATCTGGGAATGAGCTTCGAGACGCACAACAATCTCGTTCGTCTGCCGTTAACCAGAGCGAAATTAGTCAGTTGTTACGCTCGCTATTGTCTGCACGCAGACAAAGTCACGGCGAGAGAATTTATGAGACTGATAGGTCTGTGCGGAGCCGCCGCGGATCTCATTCCGATGGGGCGGCTACGCACACGTCCTCTTCAAATTTTCCTGACTCAGAATTGGAGTGTGAAAATTCATTCGCTCGATGTAGACGTTCTCTTGTCAGATCAAGTGAAACAAGAGATTCAGACTTGGGCAAACATTCAGTGGTTAACTCAAGGAGTTCCGCTGCAGTTGCCGGATCCGAGTTTTACCGTTATGACGGATGCCAGTCAAACAGGTTGGGGTGCATCATTAATCCCAACGGATTCGAGATGCCAGGGTCTTTGGGATCCGCAATTCCTGTGCAAGCACATAAACATCAAGGAAATGATGTCAATTTGGCTTGCGTTACATCACTGGATGGACATTATTCACGATGCTCATGTCCAAATCCTATCCGACAATACGACAGTAGTGGCGTATATACGGAATCAGGGAGGCACTCATTCAGTTCCGTTGTTCAATCTAACGGAAAGAATCCTTCTGTTTGCGTTAGAACATCACGTTCTTCTTTCGGTCCGTCACATACCGGGTCGTCTGAATGTGCTAGCAGACTCCCTTTCACGGAAGGGTCGCTTGTTGCCGTCGGAGTGGACTCTCAACAAACAAGTATTCAATCAGATTTGCTACCAATGGGAACGGCCAATGATAGACTTATTTGCGACACATCTCAACAATCAGTTGCAGACGTATGTGTCTCCGTGTCCGGATCCAAGAGCATTTGCAGTAGACGCTCTGTCGATCCCTTGGGACGGAATGATAGGATATGCGTATCCTCCAGCGCCGTTAATTCAACAAGTATTGCTAAAGATAAAACAATCTCAATGCAAGATTCTGTTGGTAGCATCTCTGTCGCCACAGAGACCGTGGATAAATCTACTCAGGTGTCTGTTGTGGGACCTACCGCGGAAGCTTCCTCCACGAGAGGATCTTCTTTCGCAGGGGAAATCGCGCCAACTCCATCACAACCCGCAAGGTCTCAACCTTCACGTTTTTCCGTTGTGCGGTCCTTCTTGCATGGCAAGCACTTTACAGGACGAGCAGTGGACGCGATTTCTAACTGTAGGAGGACCTCCTCTTCGCTAAACTATGCGGCTAAGTGGAAGGTTTTTCGTCGTTGGTGTAGGGATCATTCTGTAGATATATTTGATCCCTCTATACCAGACATTGCAAACTTTCTAGTATACTTGTTTGACGAAATCAAACTGCAGCCTGTTACTATAAAGGGTTATAGATCTATGTTATCTGATACCTATGCACATCATGATAGTTTACAAATTGGATCTAATGTCTCTTTATCGAAGTTGGTTAGAAACTTTTCGATAAATAGACCCAGAACTCTTAGATTAATTCCTAAGTGGAATTTAGCTTGGGTTCTCCTTAAATTGAAGGAAAAGCCATTTGAACCTCTTGGGACAGTAGATTTCAAATTCTTATCTTATAAGACAGCTTTTCTCTTAGCTTTCTCTTCTGCCAGAAGAGTCAGTGAGCTTCATGCACTATCGGTGGATGATTCTCATTATCGTAGTGTTGGGAACACTATCACCTTCACTACTAATGTGGGTTTTTTAGCTAAGAATCAGGCTCCTAATAAATATCCGGAACCTATTGTTATTAAGGCTCTTCCGTCTTCAGACGGGCGTAGGCCTTTACTCTGTCCTTTTAGAGCACTACGTATCTATAAACAGAGATCTCAGTTTATCAGAAAGGGACGGAAACGTTTCTTTCTGTCTTTGATGCCTAATAGAAAGGACATTTCAGTCCATTCTATTGCTAGATGGATTCAGTTAACTATCCGTACTGCTTATGAAGATTTATCTTCTTCTCAGCAGTCTGTGCTTAAGATTTCTGCTCATGAAGTAAGAGCTCTTTCTACTTCCTGGGCTTATGCTAATAGTGTTGCTATTACAGATTTAATGAAGGCTGCTTATTGGTCTCAGCCATCCACATTTACGAATTTTTATCTCAGAAATATTGAGTCCATTTCTGGAGACCTGCATTGTTTAGGTCCGTTATCTGTTGCTCAGAATGTCGTCCACTAAACAGTTGCAACTATAGTTATGCAGGCTTTCTGTTCCGGCAGTGACTCCGTCCGGCTGCCCTCTTCGCTCTGGGCTATTTGACCCAGGGCAAGGGGAAGGGGGGGGGGGGGGGGGGGGGGGGCGGGTGTTCCCTTAGGTCACCTGCTTTATAGTGAAAAGCAAGGGAATGCCTCCTCCAAGTCAGTATTTCTGAGTCGCTTCCGGGATGGTTTTAAAGTGTAATATTAATGTTTAATTCATTCATGTCTTATTTTTAAAGTGTAGCTCGGTGTGAAGCATTTGTATATGTCAAGTGTCAAATGGGCTTTAATATACAATACTCGGACACTTTTAAATGATTATAAAGAGTCTCAATTCTCTGGACTGCTTTATTTATTGGCTTGCTTTAAAAATAATTAGTATAAGGGTTATACTGGATGTTAATAGAGAACATGAATGTTATTGTGCTCAATTATTAAGGGTAGTGTATCTTTCTAATTTAATATTAAATAAGAAAGATACATGTAAAGCCTAATACTCCTTTTCTCCTTAAGGGGTTACCTCTTTACTATATAGTTGAGCTTATTGGATTTTCCTCTATGTCCTAGGCCCTCCAGCCTGTTTTCTATTCAGCTAAGTCTGGGTCATTGGTACAGTATAAAAATGTTAAAAAATTTATAGTAATTTATATATTTTTTATACTTACCAATGACCCAGATGGGGATGGCCCTCCCTGGAGTTGGGAACTCTTGCCTCCCCGCTGAGTACATAGCGCTGACCAGGCACTGCCAGTAAGAATGATAATTGGCGCCAATTTCGGGACGACTGCGTCACTGCGCATGCGCAGTAGAGGCGTAGTATGGAGGTCCTTTAGGACATGATTTCTTTTTGTTTTGGATGCAAATTTTGGGGATTGGGGGGCAAAATTTGTGTTTGGCCCTGGATTTTTTAGAGTTAGCACCAGCTAAGTCTGGGTCATTGGTAAGTATAAAAAATATATAAATTACTATAAATTTTTTAACTTTCCCCAGAGTTTAACAGTATTCATGTCGAAAAAAAGAATACATTTGGTTGGTACAAAACTCTTACATGTGTAATTAGGTAAACAATGAAGGAAAAGCCAGATGCCAGGTAAACAGTGAGCCTCATTAATATTCAATGATCCCTGTGACAAAGCAGTGTATTCTGGCTTGCCAGTTATGTTCTGAATGGTGTGGTTTGGGTCAACAGATTACATTACAGTTTCGTTCAGTTGTAAATATAATTCAGTGACATCACTTTTTTCAAACAAATTTAATTTTAGTGACGTAATTCCAAACTGGGGAGTGCAAGGTCACTGTGCAAATGGCCAATGTACATTCAGTTATCTCTGTTTTTTGTTTGCATGACTCACCCAAAACATTTTGTCTCATTATGTCAAGATGATATTTATTTTTGATAGTTTGATGCATGTCGCTGAAAATTTTGATAAACAGGTTTTAAGAAAGCTTTTTCATTTAAGACGCTGTGCAAATGAGTCAATCTCCCCCTCCTCCACCCCCAATATTACACTCCAGTAATCACAATGTTCAACAACTGTGTTTGAGTTTATTGTTGAAGCAGTCACTTGGAATGCTACTTTTATGGAACTGACTGGTTTTCATCGCTTCTAGAACTCATTGGAAATTGAGATTACCCTGTGCTATTTGGAAAAGTACATTGTAGTCAGTATTCTCTGAAGTATATTCTGACTCTGTAATTTGCATGAAAACCTACCTAATAATATAATCATGACCAACCTGATATGACATTAATATTTGGAGATTTTCTATCACTGTTAATTGGTAGAGTGCTAAATTATTTTCACCCATCAAACCTTGTACACATGTCTTTGCCTTGTTACAATTTATGGGAGAGTGTAGGCACTCTCCCATAAATTTTATCAAGGCAAACCCTTACAGACTAAATAATATTATTTCAAAGATAATACAAAAAACATCCACTGAATATGAGCCTTCAAGTTATGGTACGTACATTTCAGAATAAATCCCCTGAGTTAGTTAGATAGTGAAGTAGTTACTTGTTGCAACTCAATAATGATATGAACCTGGCTGTTGAATTGTCACTAAACCCTGATAAATAAATAATTAAGGTAATGATCCATGTGGGTGTTTGTGATGCACTACATCAGATTTAATTTCAAGTGGTTATAAACTGATACATTTTTAGGACTCTTAAAAATTTGGGTATAACAAGGTGGTGAAGATCTTGAAATAACTTGAAGATAAGTTTTGCTCTTGTAAAAATTTGTTTTAATCCAAGGATGAAGATGACAATATTGATGATGTAGAAGAACACACAAGAGAGATGGATTATGAGGATGAAAATGAGATGCAGACAGAAGCAGAACAGGCACAGACAGACCATCCACATCAGGAGGAGGAAGACGATGATGTTGTCATTGTTGGTAAGAATGTACTTGAAGATTTTAAATATTGGACCCTTTTTGATTCAGGCCATGCATTTTGAAATAATATTGTGATCAAAGGGACTTACAAGGGCTGTCAGTCTTTCTTTTTGGTATGATGTTCAAAAATAATCTGAGAAATACCGGTACAAAAAGTCTATGCTGTCGAACAAGCTATCACCATGACATGCATTTTGTTTGCTTAAAACAAAGTTCATACATCTGTGATGCATAGGTTTTGTCTTTCTTGATAATGGTTTTTATTTTAAAGTCTTTTCTGAATGAAAACTTTTCAATAAAACTGCTTTGTGTTTTGTTTTTCCCAAGTTTATTGAAATTATGATAGGAGACAAACACTGGCAACATGTTTCTGATGAAAACATTGATTAAACATAGGTCTGTTCAGTTTATATGTTTTGCATTAGGTCAGAAATGTTCTGGGTTGCATGCATTGAACGATTCTTGGTCCATGAATTGAGTTATTGAGAATTCTGTTAAATGGTTTGCACAAACTTTTTGAGAATTGGTCCCAACAAACTTGTACTGATGATACTTTGAGTCCATGTTTATATGATTTAAATTTACACATGGTTATCACTGGTGTCCAAAAAGTAGTCAGCCCTTTAAAAATTTGTTTTAATTATTTAAAATGAAGTTTCAATTAATGATTGTATATTATTCTCTTAGGGCTGACTGGCCCCCTTCGCCCCCTTCCCCCCCCTCCCAAAAAAAACAAAAACATTTAAGCACCTGTTTGGCCTTTGCCCTCCCCATCACAGTATAAAACCTAGTGCTATTTAAGCAGTGCACTTACAGTAACAATATCAATGGTTTCGCACACTGAGGGAGCACGGTGACTCAGTGGTAGACTTGGACTTCTATGCTAGAGGTCTCAAGTTCGATCCCCGTCCAGGTCTACCTGCATTGTGTCCTTGGGCAAGGCACTTTATCCTGGTTGCCTACATGGGGGCACGATCACTCCATGCACTAAGGCATACTGCACGTCGATGGTGCACCTGTCTTCAACTGCTTTAACCCTGCTTGAGCGGAGCTTGAACAGAGTTAGAATGTTGAGGAGCTGACAGTTGCTCGTCGCTGCTCAGTGGTTCTCTCCAGGTACTCCATCTTCCTCCACCCTTAAAACGGTCACGCTTAGCCATTGTGCATAAGTATGTGACCTTAAACACCAATAAATAAATAATTTGCACACCGAAGGCAGGCAGGGACTGTGTGGGCAAGTCCATTCTGACCCTATAGTACAAAACATTTCATGCTTTTATTTTTAAAAAGGGAGCGCGGTGGCACAGTAGGCAGGGATGCAATCTACAAGCTGAGAGGTCCTTGGTTCGAATCCCACCTGCGGCAACCGCATTGTGTCCATGGGCAAGACACTCCATCCAAATTGCCACTGTGGGAGCACAGTCGCATTGTGTACTAAGGTGTTCTGCACGTCGATGGTGCTTGCCTTCATCCAATGCTAACCCTGCCTTTGTGGAGTTAGTATGTTGGGAAGTCTGACAGTTGCTTGGCACTACTTGATGGTTCTCTACAGGTACCCAGACCTCCTCCACCCAAAAAACTGCCTGACACGAGGTGACTCTGGCTTTCGAAAGTGTCGTCAAACCCCAATAAATAAATATTGTTAAAAAGCAATTGATCTATGAACACATCCATTCAAATCCACACCTCCTCTAAAAATGAATAATGGACCTGATGCTTTTGTCAAATAAAAAAACAAATACAATTTTGACAAAAATTGCCATTAATTTGCTTATTTTAGAGGGGTCATACATAATTTTGAAAGTGTGAAAAAGTTTGCAAGGAACTGTCAATTTTATTTTCGTTCCTGAAATAAATGAAAAAGGACTATATTGACTTATCAGTTTGATATTACTAGTTACCTCATCATTCTCATTCCATTACACAGAATTGGATATTTCTTAATTGAATAACAATATTAATTGAATATAACTTTCAAACACCAAACCATTTACCATACCTTCAGAACAAATTTGACCTGTGAATTGAACACACATTATAGAGCCAACTCCTGTTCATTGAATGTAATATCTTATATTATGTTGAGAAACATTCTGACAGTAACCAAATTCCTCTAGATTAAAGATCTGTTTGGCTGCAAATGAGGGTTCATATGATATGGTTTTGCTAATTTTTTAGCTCACCTGAGCGAAGGTCAAGGGGAGCTTTACTAATCACTTTCCCTCCGCCATCTGTCCATCTGGCATCCGGCGTTAACTTTACATTATCAACTTCTTCTAACAAACTATTGGACCAAATTCAACAAAATTTGCTGTGCATGTACAGTACCTTATCATATGTCAATTCAGGTTTGTTCAAATCAAGTTGACCCACCCCTTGGTAGGGCCACGCACAAAAAGTGAGCCTAAATCTTAAAAAATCTTCTCATGAACCAGCAGTAGCAGAGACTTGATATTAGATGTGCAGCTTCCTTTTGGGGTGTAGACTCAGATTTGTTCAAGAGAAGTTCTAGGGGCTATATTTGCCATTGTTATGAGAGGGGTAAGAATTTTTGCCCCTCCCAAAATTTCAATATTTTTATACTTTACCAATGACCCAGACTTAGCTGGTGCTAACTCTTAAATATTTAGGGCCAAACACAAATTTTACCCCCCAATCCCCAAAATTTGCATCAAAAACCGAAAATTACATGTCCTATATGGTCCTCCATACTTTTACTCTACTGCACATTCGCAGTGTCAAGGAGGTCTCGAAATTGGTGCATTTATCATTCTTTGTTTGGCCCTAAAATCAGTAACATGTCACTGATATTTGTGCTTGTAAATCTCAGTTTAAATGATGCCAGACACATAATTTTGAAAGAAATGGTGGATCTAAGGATGAAATAAAGGATGAGAGGAAGAAACAGTGGCAGAATGTGTTCAGGGATGTAACTTATAATTTTTTTTACGAAATTATTTCATGTCCCCTAATTTCGAGGCATGAGCCTTATTTTGTCATTCTGGCTATGAGCTTACCATTGTTTGTTCAGTATTTCCTCTCTCCCTTTCCTTAATAACCTCCTTGCTATTCTCCCATGCTTTTGGCATAATTTTGGAATTTTTTCTTTCTAAATTTCTTGGGAGTTTTGGCTTGGTAACAGAATGATTATTCTGTTTTTTCCCCATGTTTACGTCCTCACCCTTGGGTGTTTAGGCATTGTTTTCTGCATCTACCATCTGATGTACTGCAGTTTCTTCTCTGGAAGCCTCTGTTTTACATCGGATAGTGTTTAAATTGGTTACTGATTTTGGGCCATGGTTTCAGTGCCTGGAGTCATGTTTCCGGTTTCTGTTCACTTTTGCTTATGTTGACAACGGTTGCTTCTGATGGTGATTACTTGCCTTCTATTAGTTCTGTTCATAGCCAGAGACATTAATATTGTCTGGAAGTGTTACATTAATTTTTAAAAATGTTTTAAAAATTTTGTCCACACTTAGGCTTTTTGGGGATCCATTTGGGCTCATTTTTCCCATTGGGAACTTGGGCTCTTCTGAAAATTTTTAAAAAAAATTTTTTTTTTTAATTATTTTTTCGAAATGTTATAATGGATTATATTATATTATGTATCTTTGTTTCAAGGGTTAGTGCGAGTATTATGACTGTTCATATTTTTTCATGGTGAAAAAATATTGTTCAATTGTAATGCGAGGGAATCTTCCTCTTATTCTCATGTTCATTGTGTTTCTTGTAGTCAATGTACTCACACTAATTCTTGCTCTGTGTGTGCTAATTGGAATGACAACATTGGAGACGTGTGTCACGGTATGTTGTTAGCAGTGAGGGGTCCATTCCGGTCCTCTCTCTGCAAGGTCACTCTAGTTTTTCAGAAGAACAAGAACAGGGTGATGTTTCCATGATGTCTTCAACAAGTGTGTCTCTGTCGTTGCAGTATTAGGGCTAGCGGCGAAGTGCTCAAGGAAATATGACAATTGCTGAAGAGGTCCCTAGTAGGATCGAAGGCGTTGATCGTCCGCTAGTCTGCCCGGTGTAGCGACCATTCATCGAATGGCTTGGCAGCCGGGTTTGTCCGTTGCAGTCCAGGGAAGCAGTTTGGGTGATGTGAGCACTATAAACAGGGAACGTGCACACCCAGCAACAACGGATCAGAGGATATTACGGAGGAAGCCTGTCAGTCTGGTAGCTAGCTCATCCAGGTCTATCCGGACCGCGAGCGAGAGAGGGCCCCTCTCTCTTACAACAACATCTGCGCTGCGATGTTGTTGTATGTTCGTTTGTTTGTTGGAGCATAAGTCCACTCCTGCTCGGGACGCTCCGTCGCATAAACAGTCTGACGTGGCTGTTCTATTGGCTTCCTCATCCTCACGTCAGCACACACAACCGCACATTGGCTATGTGATCACAGATTTTCAGTGGATGTTCGCATATTATCTAAATGCAGGAATGAATGTCCCTGGAGCTCCTGCTTCGCCGACCAGGGAATCCACGTCAACCAGGTCACTCCATCCGTTAGCCAAGGACACGAGGCCTTTCCAGTTGGGACGTTCGCATATTATATAAATGCAGGAATGAACGTCCCTGGAGCTTCCAGTGGCTATTTACGTAAGACCGCGGCTCCTCAGGCCTCATTGAGGAACAAGAACAGGGTAATGTTTCCGTGATGTCTTCAAAAAGTGTGCTTCCGTCGTCACAGTCAAATGAAGAGCTAGCAGCAAAAGTGCTCATGCAGATACGCCAATTGCCTAAGAGGTTCCAATTAGGATCGACTAGCTTGCCCGGTGTAGCAACCATTCATCGAATGGCCCGGCAGCCGGGTTCGTCCGTTGCAGTCCAGGAAGGAGATTTGGGTGATGCAAGCACTATAAAATACAACGTGCACACCCAGTGACGACAGATACGAGGATGGTATGGAGAAAGCCTATTAGACCGGTTCCTAGCTTGTTCAGCTCCGCACGGGCTGCGAGCGAGAGAGGTCCCTCTCCCATACAACAATATCTGGGTGTGGTACAGTACGTTTCTCAGTCGGAGCATACGTCCACCGCTCGGAACGCTCCGTTATATAGACAGTCCGGAGAGACTGCTCTATTGGCTTCCTTATCCTCACGGCAGCACACACGACCGCACCTTGGCTACGTGACCAGTGATATCCAGCCAACCTCGCCGACCAGGAATTCACGGTGACCAGGTCACGCCATCCGGTAGCCAAGGATACAAGGCCTTCATACTCCGGACGTTCACATAAAGAAGTATGCAGGAGTCAACGTCCTAGGAGCTTCCAGCGGCTGAATGTTGTAAGACCGCAGCTCCACAGGCCTCCGTTATGAACGTCCTATCGCAGATAGCACATATCGCATCATCCCAGCAACCGACAGAAACTCTGTCGAATCAGGAATTATCCGAAGAAGCTGGGTCGGTACGTTCCGCTGTAAGTGCAGGCACGGACGACCACGAATTACAAGTGGTCCGACAGGATTGCGAAAGAGATACGGAGGAGTTGGAATTTTCCCTTTCAGAACAAAATAAATTGCCGTAGAATTCATCCGGCTTTATCTTTCTGACGTTGTTCCTCCGGACCAAAATGCTGCATTGCCAAATAAGAGACTGATAGCACCACTGAACACAGAATTCTTTAATCGGTTTAGGGACATGGCACTGAGTTTCCGACACAATCCAGAAATGTCTCATGGACATTTGAACTATTGAATGACTCTGTATATAAACTTGCTACCAAAACGGACAGGTCCGGTTTCTTATCGGCAAATGATCTCCATCTGCCTTTCATCAATTCAAGGAATAGTTCGAAACGGCAGGACAGGGCATTCCGAGAGTTCCTCTGCGTCTAGACGACCAGGCCAAAGACCTAGAATTATCTATACCATCGTCTATGTCAATTCCAACCATGACGTTGGAAATGACAATATCGTCTAACAGGGATAGTTTAGACGCATTATCGTACGCAGTTCACCTTACCAGAGCGTTATCATTACGTTTCAAAGGAAAAGAATTCCAGGATGTACAAACCTCCTTAAGAGTTCTTTCGAGGGCCATAGCATTCTCCACGTATAACTCCGCCCTTTCAGTGGCAATCTGGAGTTGGTTACACATGATGCGGCCCTGCCCTGGCCCTGGCTGGATAGTAAGGTGAAAAACTCTCTCAGAGTCGCTCCGATCTCCAGAGAGCTTCTCTTCGACGACAAGCGTCTCGCAACCTATGATCAGATAACTAAGAAAGCTTCAGACTCTCTCCTATTCAAATCCGCTTCTATAAAGTCGGATTCAGCGGAGAATACTAGGACAGGCACTTCTGGGGCTAATACATCCAAGGGAAGTTGCTATAGAGGTTCCTATGCATCCTCTAGGTCTTACTCTAGAGACCGTCAGAGTAGAGACTCAGGTAGGGGCAGTGATACTGGCCGAGACAACCGGTCAGACGTCCCTAAGTCGACAGGGCGAGGTGCGGGCTGCGGAGGATGTGGTTTCTCCTTCAGTAAGCCTCGCAGGTCCAGGAGATGATGGTATAAACCTCTATCGTGTTCCAGTGTGCGTAAGACTGTCGAGTTTCTCAACCAATTGGGAGTCGATTACGGACATCCTTTGGGTTCGAGGAGTGATTTCGGAAGGACTAAAACTGTCCTTCAAAAGAAACCCTCCGTTAACTCGAAGTCCAAGATGGACTCGGCTTCCGTCAATTCCGCAGAAAGAGGCTCGCTTCTAGCAGAGGTCCAGTCTCTTCTGGAGAAGAATGCGATCGAGGTCGTAGAAAACCAAGAATCTCCAGGTTTCTACAGCCATCTTTTTCTTGTTCCAAAACCAGGCGGCTCGTTCCGTCCAGTCATAGATCTGAGCTGGATATAAACAAGCTGATCGTGGCTCCAAAATTCTAGATGGAGACCATCCGATCGGTCAGAGCGAGCATTCGGGTGAACGACTATGCTACGAGCACAGATCTCAAGGATGCGTTCTTTCACGTCATGGTACATCAGGCGTTCCGAAAGTATCTTCGCTTCGCCGTCCTAGGAGGTGTGTTTCAATTCTGAGTAATGTGCTTTGGTCTGAATCTAGTGCCCTGGGCTTTCACTCGAGTAATGAACTTGGTAATGACTCATTTCCGAGCTCATTCATCTGCGGTAACGTCGGCCTACCTGGACGACATTCTTCAGAGGTACGGCAACGAGTTAACGCTTCAGAGCGATGTGCAGATTCTGCCTCTATTGCTCCGACGTCTCGGTTTCATAGTAAACAAGGAGAAGTCCAATCTAGTGCCGTCCTATTCATCCACCCATGTGGGAATGAGCTTGGAGACTCACAACAATCTCATTCGTCTGCCGTTAACCAGAGCGAATTTAGTCAGTTGTTACGCTCGCTATTGTATTCACTCAGACAAAGTTACAGCGAGAGAATTCATGAGACTGATAGGTTTGTGCGGTGTTGCCGTGGATTTTATTCCGATGGGGCAGCTATGCACTTGTCCTCTACAAGTTTTGTGTGACTCAGAATTGGAGGGTGAAGATTCATTCGCTCGATACGGACATCCTCTTGTCTAATCAAGTGAAACAAGAGATTCAGACTTGGGCAGATATTCAGTGGTTAACTCAGGGAGTTCCACTGCAATTCCCGGATCCGAGTTTTACAATTATGACGGATGTCAGTCAAACACGTTGAGGCGCAACATTAGCCCAACGGATTTGAAGTGCCAGGGTCTTTGGGATCCACAGTTCCTAATCAAGCACATATACATCAAAGAAATGATGTGTATTTGGCTTGCGATATGTCATTGGATGAACGTTATTTTGAATGCACACATGCAAATTCTGTCCGACAATACGACAGTAATAGCGTATATTCGGAACCAGGGAGGCACTCATTCCATCCTGTTATTCAAGTTAACGGAATGAATCCTTCTGTTTGTGCTAGAGCATCAAGTTCTCCTATCGGTCCGTCATATTCCGGGTTGTCTGAACATATTAGCAGACTCCCTTTCACAGAGGGGTCGCTTGTTGCCGTCAGAATGGACTCTCAACAACGAGTATTCAATCAGATTTACTACCAATGGGAGCGGCCTATGATAGACTTATTTGCGATGCATCTCAACAATCAGTTGCAGACGTATGTGTCACCATGTCCGGATCCTCGAGCGTTTGCAGTAGACGCTCTATCGATCTCGTGAGACAGAATGATAGGATATGCGTATCCTCCAGCGCCGTTGATTCAGCAGATATTGCACAAGATAAAACAATCTCAATGCAATTCTGTTGGTAGCATCTCTCTCTCCACAGAGACCGTGGATTAATCTACTCAGGTGTCTGTTTTGGGACATGCCATGGAAGCTTCCTCCACATTTCGGTCCATTCTATTGCTAGATGGATTCAATTAACTATCCGTACTGCTTATGAAAAATTATCTTCAACTCAGCAGTCTGTGCTTAAGATTTCAGCTCATGAAGTATGAGCTATATCTACTTCTTGGGCTTACGCTAATAGTATTGCTATTACAGATCTAATGGAGGCTGCATATTGGTCTCAGCCTTCCACTTTCATAAATTTTTATCTTAAGAAATATTGAGTCCATTTCTGGAGATCTGCATTGTTTAGGTCCGTTATCTGTTGCTCAGAGTGTCGTCCACTAAACAGTTGCAACTATAGTTATGCAGGCTTTCTGTTCCGGCAGTGACTCTGTCCTGCTGCCCTCTTCGCTCTGGGGTATTTGACCCAGGGAAAGAGGAAAGGGGGAGGGGGAGGATCCCTTAGGTCACCTGCTTTATAGTGTAAAGCAAGAGAATACCTCCTTGGAGTCAGTAATTCCGAGTCGGTGTTGGGATGGTTTTAAAGTGTAAAGCTAATGTTAACTCATCCATGTTATATTTTTAAAGTGTAGCTCGGTGTGAAACATTTGTATATGTCACGTTTCACACGAGCGTTAATATACAATCTTCGGACACTTTTAATGAGTATAAAGAGTCTCATTTCTCTGGACTTCCTTTATTTTTTGGCTTTCCTTTAAAAATAATTAGCATAGCGAGTTATAATGAATGTTAATAGAGATCATTGATGTTATTGTGCTCACTTACAGAATGGTGTTGTGTCTTTCTTTTTGATGCATATAAGAAAGATACATCTAAAGCCTATTTCTCCTTTTCTCCTCGAGGGGATAATTCTGTTATATGTAGTTGGGCCTGTTGGAATTTCCTTTATGTCCTAGGCCCTCCAACCTTTTTACTATTCAGCTATGTCTGGGTCATTGGTACAGTATAAAAATGTTAAAAAATTTATAGTAATTTATATATTTTTTTTATACTTACCAATGACTCAGACGGGAATGGCCCTCCCATGAGTTGGGAACTCATACCTCCCCGCTGAGTACATAACGCTTACCAGGCACTGGTTGTTAGAATGATAATTGCGCCAATTTCGAGACCTCCTTGACACATGCGCAGTAGAGTAAAAGTATGGAGGACCATATAGAACACGTAATTTTCGGTTTTGGATGCAAATTTTGGTGATTGGGGGGTAAAATTTGTGTTTAAAATATTTCAGAGTTAGCACCAGCTAAGTCTGGGTCATTGGTAAATATAAAAAATATAAATAAAATATATAAATATATAAATTACTATAAATGTTTTAACTTTACAAACCAAGAGGCTGATTTGGACCAAATTTGATATGAGGGCTTATTGGGTCATAAGTACTTAATTTATGCCCAAATTTTTCTTCCCATCACCCCATGGGAACCGCAGGAGCTAAAAATAGAAAAAAATTAAAATGCCCATATCTCCAAAACCACATGGCACTGAGAACTCTTATTTGGTGTGAAGCTTCTTTAGGACCAACAGAATGGAATGGTCAAAATCGGTTTTATCATGGGATACTTTTCTGGGACTTTGAAAAAGTGCTGAGTCAGCATTTTTTAACACTGTGGGTAATGGGAAAAACATTTAAGACTACTTTTCTCCCAAACCACTGCTCCAAAACTTTCACATATAACATCTTTGGAAGATTGTTTCACATATTTATTGAAATCAATTCCTTCGGTTCATATTTGGGCTCTCTATGGGAGCCCAAATGTTTAAATTAGTGCAGTATGAGGAATATTCTTTAAAAGTCTTCTTCTTCAGATCTACCAATAAGAATCTTTTGATATTTGGTATGCAGCATCCTTAGGAGGGTGAGATTCCAGTTTGTTCAAGCTAAGTCCCTGGGTCATATTTAGGCTGAAAATTTGGGGTCCCATTACGGACTTAGAAATTTGGGACCAAAATCAAAAAAAAATTATTTTTTGGGGGGCGTTTCGGTCAATTTTAAGACAAAAAAAAATTTTTTTTTTTTTACACTGGAAATTTGGGGGCCGGGTGGGTCTTGGAAAATTTTTGACCAAAATCTATAAATTTGTTTTTTTTGTTTTTTATGCGTTTTGGTCAATTTTAAGAAGAAAAACAAATTTTAGGCTGAAAATATTTTGTTTGGGACTTTGAAAATTTCCGAACAAAAATAAAAAAAAATCTGTTTTTTATGTGTTTATCTCAATTTTGAGACGTAAAAGTGCAGGAACTGAAAATAGAAGGAAAATCCTTTGTATTGTGTGGGCACAACTGCTTCATCTAGTTGGTATATGCTTTTCTTAGGAGGGGCATATGCAGCTTATTCAAGTCAAGTCTCTGGTTTGATAATTAGACTACCGTGTCAGGTCAGTGCCCTCAGGCCCCCTGGGGGCCTCTTTTTTTTTAAATAATATTTTTTCAACTGATCAATTTGTATATTATGCAGGCAGATGCGGCTGATTCATTAAATAAATGGTTAATCTATTGTACCTTGTTAGACAGTACTCTGTGATCTCTGTCAAACAAGATTGAATAGAATATTACACCTCAGTTGTTTCATTTCCTTTTTAATCTCTTGTAAAATCTCGGATCCACATGTTATACATTACGTGTACAATCCATTAAAGACCCGGTTTCCATCACCCCTAATTTCTAGGGCTAAACTAGCGATGATGAACCCGGTTTGCATTACTATCTATATCACTGGCTAAATACCAAGTATAACTAATTAACCATGCTATCAGTACGGCCAGACAAAAATATCACACCTCGCGAACTAAATGTCGGACAGGCAGGATTTGAATCAATCAAAAGAAAACTATTTTGTTCGAAAATGCATAACCATAAGAAAATTATTAATTTGACAGGCCTACATGTCGAAGAAGTGTCAAAAATATGACATTTTAATTCGCGGAGTGCTATTCTGTTTTTGACACACCGTAATTCTGCCAATTAATTATTACTAACCAATAAGTCGCTGGCACAAATATGTGTGACATCCCACCATCCTCACAGCATTCTGTAAAAAAAGAATTTTGAAGAACATCTCAGCATGGATCCACAGTGGTTTGCAACAATTATTTAAAAGTTTAATAGATTAGCAGAAGGGCTAGCCATCTTTCAATGGTTGTGGGTGACTCCTAAGATTTTATCCAGAAATGTTAAGAATTAGTCGCCACAACCAGTGACTTGGAAATCCCTCCCCCCCCCCCACACTCTTGTGACTTTCATCGCCCCCTCCCCACCTCCATTGTTGTTTTTTTCTGAAGTTTATCCCAAGATTATAAACTGAGAAAGAGGTCTAAAAACTTATTATATCTGTTAAATGAATGTAGAGTTGGGTTATTCACATTGCCAAGTGATCCTATTCAACTATTAATTTGAAATTAACATGTACAAAACGATAAGCTTCTGCGAGTCGGTGAATAAGAGAAGCTTTAAACAATAACAAGCAGCAGTTCGATTATGTCACTGCTCGCTAATACCCCTGTCATGACTCTTATTAAAAGATTATTGACACAGGTTTTAATTGCATTGGATGCCATTCCTATGCGCAATTAAGCCTAGATACGCTCACAGTTCGAGATAGGACTTCTAGTTTTAACTGCACCTTTCTGACAATAGGACCAAATCATTTAGTAAGGCCACCACATTTCTTTCCTTGCTATCAAACACTGTTCCCGTTTTGAAGACAGAAATAATATTTATGAGCCTATAAATACTGAAAGATCTATGCTATCCAGAAACCCACACAATAACTTTTTAATTCCTTGGTTTGTCCCAGTGAAGGTCTGAGAATCAACGAAATGACATTTCTGTGAGTCCAGCTTTCAAATCTTCTGTCCGCCGATCCGAACAAAGGTAGAACAGGTACATCTTGGATATCCGTGCATTCACCTCTGAGGCCCTCCCCGCCCACCCACACGCATCTTCCATTGAGCTTCCCCTGCAGCTGCCTGCATTCACAATTAGAAGAATATGCAGATCTGATACCATATTTCGGCCAGCCCAATATCCGAAGAGAGTCCGTAAATAGCTGTCAAGTTTTTTCCTTCTGAAACATATTAATCAATGAGTTCCTTTTTGTACAAATTGTTTATGAAATCATCGAACTACAGTTTAAAAGATCAAACGAAGTGGTTCATACAGACTGAACTCATTTCATTGTTGCTGGGGTAAGCAACTGAATAACTGCCGCTAAGAAACCCCTTTTGGTCTAATGCTTCGGACTTTTCAGTTTGTGAAGTACATTATAGACTTCGCGTAAAATCCCAAGACATTAACGTCGTAAAATCGGATGAAATAGTTGGAAAAAGGCCAGAGTAAAATGAGGGTGGTGTACGGGGAGGGGGGGGGGGGGGCTGGAAACAATAACACAAGTTGGAGATGTCCCGTGGCTGTATTTCATGCGCGCCATTGTCGCGATACAACTTTAAATAAATGGGGATAAGATTCTTGACACAGTTTTGAGTCGAAGCATTTCTTATCAACCTACTCACAATTGTTTACTACAGGCTTGCACTACAGTGGAAGTCCCTAACTCGGATAAAATACTCTCTATTTTTGTCTTTCCCAAGCAAGTTGGGAAAGAAAAGTGGTGCAAAAGCACCAATAAAAATAAGTCAAAACTGGGTCGAGTGCAACCGGCGCAGACCCAGTACGGGACGCTCTCTCCCAAGTACAACTCCACGACTTCCGTTGCCAGTGCGCATACCGTCTCTAAAGACTCATTCTTTTTAAAATCCGCTTCGTGTCGAGATGTTTTTGCACGCTTATCAGTGTTCCACCAACTCGATGTTTGATGTTTCCTGATTCATTATACCGCAGTGTATCCTTTGTCTTCTCAGGAACAGTGTTTTATATTCTCTTTTTTCTATTATATGTCCATCATGTATATTTATTTGCTCTCTCTCGAGTCGCGCGCGAATTTCGCGGGCCACGCGGTTCGGACTTAGATTATTTCACAATTATTGTTAATGCTTTTTTTGCAAAATTTTTTAATTGTGTTAGAGTTAGGTGTCAGCGGGGTACCACTCCTACAGTGTTTCTTCTTTCTGTTGAGAGTAGTCTTCCTGTTGGGTGGTTCCCGGTCGGCCGTCTGGGGTCTTTGTTTCTGTCACCTTTCTCTCTTTGGGGGTGTTCTGTTTTCTGATCTCACCTTCTCTGCTCCTCTCACCTCTTTCATGCCTAGGACAATTCCTTGTGGGCAGTGTCTGCTGCCTAAGCATGTGGACGATGTACATTCGTCGTGTTCCTCCTGTAATGGGTGTTCGGCCGAGCGGCCGTGTGGTGTCTGTGGAACATGGTCTTCCACCTTTTGGGCGTCTGTAAATCGTGTCGTTCGTTCTCGTGGCCGTGCCTCCCGCTCCCGCGGGAAAGGAGAACGTGGTCGTTCGGGGCCTCCCGAACCGACTCTGTCTGGTGAGAGTTATTCCTCCTCCGTGGGGGATGTGCAGTCTTTTCCTGTGGTGGATACTGCGGGAGCCGTTGAGTGTTCTGGTGTAGAGATGCCTGGTTCCGGGACTACGGTCCCCCTCCAGTCGACATCTGAGGCTGTCACTAGGGTTGTGACTCCTCCTTCGGAGCCGAGCCGGTGTGCTCTCTCCATTATTTCACCAGCCTCAACGACTCTCGACGTATCTACTACTGCTGCTGGTCCGTCTGCTTCGTTGTCTGTTTCAGCCGGCCTCGGCTTTTCGCTGCAGGGGACTGCAGAACTGTCCGATACTGTAGACGTGGGATATCGGCCCCAGCCTTCCCTGACTTCAACTCGGCGAAGTCGGAAGGGGCTGCCGGCCGAGCCCATCGCTGTGGTCTCGTCGCCGTCGAGTACCACAGTTGTGTCTTTGGATTCGGATGTTCATAGTGGAAACACTATGAACTCCGGGGCGTTTCCGTCCGCTCACTCTGGTCACACGGCCAGTTTTGGGGGACCAACGCCTTTTGTGCAGCCTGGACCTTCTGCCCCGCAGAGGTCCGCGGTGACTCTCATGAGTTCTCGCAATATTGATCCTCGGGGTGCATCGTACCCCTATACACGTCTGCCTTCAGATGTTTCGGCTGCCGCCCGTCGTCCCGCGTCGGGTGTTTTGGAGGATCGTGACCCTTCGCTGGTTAAGAGGGTCAGAGGTGAAGCCACTTTGCCGGTTCGCTCCCCTGTCGAACCGGTCGGTACAGGCAGTGAGCTTAGGGAGGCCCTCTCCTTACTCACTCAGGTTCTCTCAAAGAGCCTTCCTGTTGCTTCCAGCGAGGCTATGGGTGGTTTCCAGGCGCCTCCTATGGCGCCGCCTCCCGGGATTGGAAACAGGCCGGTTTCCGATTCCTCTGGTGTCCCGACACCATGGGAGGCGTCGGCTGGTTTGCCCACGATGGGCTATGTGTCTTCCGACTCTGGGGAGGAGTCCGACATGCTTGAGGTCGAGGGCCAGCAGTCTTCGGACTTGGGGGCGGCTCTTGACTTTGTGTTTGGGTTTCTGCCTGAGCTCAAACCTGCTAACCAGCCGACAGTGTCAGCCTGGCCGCGATCTTCGGTCGCGCGCCAACAGCCTATGGAGCAACCTGCTTCTGGGCGCCTTCGACCGTGCCAGTCGGTACAGGTGGTTGAAGCTTTTTCAGCATTGGATGCCAAGCTGAATTCCAAGGCTTTGAAGACTTCGTTCTTCACCAGGGTTGACACCTTTTTGCCTCCTGTGCGTTATCGTTCCTACGATTCCGCCAATCCGTCAGTCTGCCAGACTTTGACGGTTCTGGATCAGGACTCCACTTCCCTCGGGCTTTCCAAGCCCAAGTCTGCCGTCATTCCAATGACGACTCTGGAGTCCACGTTGGGCTTATCTAGAGAGATGCTTGGCATGCTTTCTCTCTCAGATCACGTCGTCTCAGCTTTGGCTGCTTATCTGCCTCCAGATAAGTTTGACGAGGTACAGGCTCCTTTGCGTGTGCTGTCCAAGGCGCTTATGCACCTTACTCACACGCATGCCTGTAACACGGCCAATTTGGAATTAGTTCGAAGGGACGCTGTGCTGGACACAGGACGATCCCTTCCCGAGGAGCAGCGTGCTACTCTTCGATCTGCTTCTTTGGCAGGTCCGCAACTTTTCCATGGTTCCGTGTCGACGGTCCGGGATGACGTCCTACGTCATTCCAAAGATCAGCTGCTGTTTCGTCAGCTTGATCAGCCTTCTCGGGGAGGCAAGGGCCGTTCCAAGCCTAACAAGTACCCTTCTGCTTCCTCTGTGAAGCAAAAGGCTGGTCCTTCTGCCGCCTCCTCTGCTTCTTACTCACGGGGTAAAGGTAGGGGTCGGCAGAATCGAGGGAAGTCTCAGGATTCTTCATTTAGCAGAGGAGGTGGTTTCTCCTCTCGCGGGCCTCGTCGGGGCTCGAAATGAAGGTCCTCACCTCGACTCGTCCCAGGTTGGAGGAAGGATAGCAGAGTTTGCAGACCATTGGACCACCATCACATCCGATCCATGGGTGTTAGATGTTGTTCGGTCCGGGCTGCGCATATCCTTCCGACGGCACCCCACTCTGTCAAGGGTGCCTCTTCCAACCACAGTTCCTTCAGACGTTTTACGTCGGGAACTTTTGTCCACGGAGATTGCCAATCTCCTGGCAAAGGGGGCGATCGAGGTCGTCAAGAACGTTCAGTCAGTGGGTTTCTATTCCCGCCTGTTCTTGGTGCCGAAGAAGGACGGCCGACTCCGACCGGTTATCGATCTGAGCATCCTGAACCAGTCTATCATTGCTCCCAAGTTCAGCATGGAGACTTTCAGGTCGGTCCGCCATTCAATTCACCAGGGAGATTTCGCCGCCAGCATCGACCTGCGAGACGCTTACTTCCACGTTCCGATGCATCGGGCGTCACGGAAGTATCTCAGGTTCGCTTTTCTGGAGCGAGTTTACCAGTTCAAGGCCATGCCTTTCGGCCTCAACCTGGCTCCTTGGGCGTTCACCAGACTGATGTCGCATGTGATAGCGTTCCATCGCACACAGTCCAGGGTGACTACTTCGGCATATCTGGACGATATCCTCCAGAGGCATTCCAATGCTGCCTTACTGGAATCGGATGTCGCCACTCTGTTGAGCTTGCTCACGTCGCTAGGATTCAGAGTCAACGAGGAGAAGTCGGACCTGGTCCCTTCTCAGTTGTTTTGTCATCTGGGGATGTCTTTCCAAACCAAATTCAATTTGGTGGCTGTTCCCCAGGCCAAGGCTGTGATTCTCTCAGCTTTTGCTCTGACTCTGTCCCAGTCCAGGTCCGCGACCGCTCGGAGTTTTCTCCGGCTGATCGGTCTCTGCGGTTCGGTGACGGATCTCATTCCTCTAGGTCGGCTGCGTGTCAGACCTCTCCAACACTTTCTGCTCAGTCGTTGGAGACCGAATGTAGATTCTCTGGATCAGGTGCTTCCGTTTCCGGACTCTCTGTATCCTCACCTTCTTCCCTGGACAGATGTTCAGTGGATTACGCAGGGTGTCCCGCTGGACTTACCCACGTCCGATCGCGTCCTGACGGCAGATGCCAGCGATCTCGGATGGGGTGCGACGTTGGATCCTCTCGGTCTTTCCCTACACGGGATGTGGGACCAGGATCAAGCAGCTCTACACATCAACCAGAAGGAGCTTCTTGCTCTTCTTCTGAGTTTCAGGCAGTGGATCCCTCACTTGTCGAATCGCCAGGTCCTTCTACTATCCGACAATTCGACAGTGGTTGCTTACATTCGGAACCAGGGCGGCACGCACTCGCTTCCGATGTACGAGTTAGCTCGGGATCTTTTACTGCTCGCTCAGGAGGTTCACGCCGGGGTGGTTGTTCGTCACATTCCCGGTCGTCTGAACGTCCTAGCCGACTCCCTGTCCCGACAGGGCAGGGTTATTTCCACCGAGTGGATGCTTCACAGGGCAGTGTTCCAGTCGCTTTGCGATCTCTGGGGACGTCCCCACATCGATCTCTTTGCGACTCGTTGGAACCATCAGGTGGACACTTTCGTGTCCCCGTGTCCAGATCCTCTGGCTTTTGCCGTGGACGCTCTGTCACTCGATTGGAACGGTCTAGTCGGCTACGCCTTCCCGCCGGTTCCGATTCTTCCTCAGGTTCTCGCCAAAATTCGAACCTGCAGTTGTCGAATCATTCTGATCGCTCCCCTGTCGCCTCAGCGGGTGTGGATCAATCAGCTCCGCTCGCTGATGGCGGCGGTTCCGGCACGTCTCCCGCTACGTCGCGACCTTCTTTGTCAAGGTCGCCCGAGGAGGTTTCACGTCGACCCGACTTCATTGTGCCTTCACGCATATCTTTTGTCAGGTCCTGTCTCCTCCGTAGAGGTTTTTCGAGACGAGCAGTGGAGTGCATTTCTTCTTCAAGGAGGCACTCCACTGGTTTAGCTTATGCAGCTAAATGGAAGGTCTTCTGTCGATGGTGTGCTGATCACTCTGTTGATTATGCCAATCCTTCGATTTCACAGATTGCGGAGTTTCTGGTTTATCTGTTTGATTCTCGGGGTCTCCAGCCTGTTACCATCAAGGGTTACAGGTCTATGCTTTCAGAGACTTTTTCTTATGTGGGGAAGCGTCGTATCGGCACTAATCCTTACCTCTCCAAGCTTGTTCGGCACTTTTCTTTGAAAAGGCCTCGGACTTTGCAGCTTACTCCACGATGGAATCTTTCGTGGGTGCTGCTTTGCTTGGGGAGGGGGGGCGCCGTTCGAACCTTTATCCCAGGTGGATATGCAATTTCTCACATACAAGACGGCTTTTCTGATGGCATTTGCTTCGGCCAGACAGGTTAGTGAGCTTCACGCCCTCTCGGTTGACCCGGCCTTTTTTAGGAGTTCTCCCAACAGTGTTACTTTTACCACTGATTGCTCCTTTTTGGCTAATAATCAGTTACCAGATACTACTCCTCCTCCTATCTGTATCAGGGCTCTTCCCTCTGTTGAGGGTACTCGCCCTTTGCTCTGTCCGGTCCGTGCTATTCGCATTTATCTTGATCGGACACGCTTCATACGGAAGGGCAGAAAACGGTTTTTTCTGTCTCTCATTCCGGGTCGACAGAAGATCTCTCCTCAATCCATTTCTCGATGGATTTGTCTTGCTATTCGTACGGCTTATAGTCGTTTAGCAGCTGGCGATTGTATTACCAATCGTATTTCTGCCCACGAGGTGCGGGCACTGTCTACCTCTTGGGCTTATTCTAACTCCGTCAAGTTGTCGGATGTTATGCAGGCAGCCTACTGGAGAAATGCTTCTACTTTCTCCACCTTTTATTTACGCCAGTTGCAGGAGCAGTCGGAGGACCTTTTTGCCTTGGGTCCTCTTTCTTCTGCTCAGGCTGTTGTCTGCCATAGCCATTAGGCTTCTTGAAGGTCAGTTTCAGCCTTGTGCTGTTACTGCCCCTTTTTTCTGTCTGTGTGTCACACAGGCTCATATGTCTCTTTTCATTGTCCTTTACCAATGATTGCGACATTATGGTTGATAAGCCTCGGGACCTCTTCCTTCTGCTTCACGGTTCCAGTGCACTAGGGTTATGTGGGGGTTGGTTATGCGATTCCCTCCAGCCTTTTGTCTATTCAGCCTGTAGTAAACAATTGTGAGTAGGTTGATAAGAAATCTAAATTTTATAGTAAATTTCCTTTCTTATTATACCTACCACAATTGTTTACATGGAGGCCCTCCCGTCTTCTTTACGGGTAAAGAATCTTTCCTCCCCGCTGATCACATAACTCTAACGTTTACGGATTCAAAAAGAATGAGTCTTTAGAGACGGTATGCGCACTGGCAACGGAAGTCGTGGAGTTGTACTTGGGAGAGAGCGTCCCGTACTGGGTCTGCGCCGGTTGCACTCGACCCAGTTTTGGCTTATTTTTATTGGTGCTTTTGCACCACTTTTCTTTCCCAACTTGCTTGGGAAAGACAAAAATAGAGAGTATTTTATCCGAGTTAGGGACTTCCACTGTAGTGCAAGCCTGTAGTAAACAATTGTGGTAGGTATAATAAGAAAGGAAATTTACTATAAAATTTAGATTTCTTAGCGTCAATTAGATGTGAAACGAACAGCAAGGTGCGGTCTTCCATGGCGTTCGCACAGTTAGGGTGGATTCCACGCGTGGTTTTTCTAGCACATTTTTCAACGTCTGCATTGTATCGTGTATTTTAAATACAAACAATAATCATAGTATAAATTGTGAGACAGGCTCCAATCACTCGATGCCGCAAACTACTGACATATTAGCCCTTTACCCAACGAATCGCCCGCATCCGCCCGCGTAATATGCAAATTCAGCAGTTGAAAAAATATTATTTTTCAAAAAATTTCAACAAAACCATATCATGTGACCCCTCGTTGGAACGAGCTCGACGAGCTCGTTCCAACGAGGGGTCACATGATATGGTTTTGTTGAAATTTTTTGAAAAAAATTAAAAAATGATATTTAAAATAATAAATTTTGATATCGTCTGCGTTGGGTAAAGGGTTAAACAGTCAGGAGGATGTAAACCGAATTGGCTCAACTCCCGACTGACAAAATGTTGCAAGTGCATTATCAAAGAATGAGATTTAACCCTTTGAACCCTAGTGGTATCTCCCATTCCAGTTCAATGGCAGCAATTAGAAAAGTCTATATTCATTATTTGGGGTAGGCCTCGAGCTGTACGTTGAAAATACTGATTGGTCTTCCCCAGATTATTTATCGAACGGCCACCCTATGTAATGACGTTATGACGTATTATGTTCCTGGCCGGAAACAAAGGCCGCTGGGGTTCAAAGGGTTAATGAAGTGGTTGGAAATATTAGTCAGTCGGGATGATAGTTCCAAAATTCCGAGTTCAGGTAACTGCACTTAGCAGACGTGGCACATGGGCACCCAAATTACTTAAGGACTTTGTTACTCCAAATGTCAACCAAAAAGCACTGTGCCAAAACACACAATTTAAACATTTCGGATGTTGATGTTCAAATCTGTTGGATCACGGCTATTTGAATAACACACCAATGATAAAGGAAAAGACCAAAAATGGATTTTGAAGTGAAAAAATGACTTTTAATTCTCCAATTTGGAAAAACAGCTTCTGCTGAATAGGTGGGAAATATCATTGAAATAGTTAAACCAAAATATTCAGTAAGCATCCATCCAGTGGCAATTACCAACCAAATAATTTTTAAAAATATCTAAATAATTTTAAAAATGTAAAGATCAAATTATATGTTTGTTTCACTGTGAACAAATGCCAAAGCAGAACCTCCTAAATGCTAATAAGATGGTACAGTTGTGATTGAAATGAAAACTTTTTGAGAATATTTTGTTTTAATTCAGACATGTAGGTAGAAGGGGAAGAGAGAACATTCAATATGAAATTAGAAAACATTGTCATGAATGTTACTGTTAAAATGAACTTCACTTGTTAGTTCCAAATCGGTTAACTTTTGAAAACAAAAAAAGAAGGATAACCAGTTTTGCATGAGTGGTACTGAGTGTAAGTTAAAAAAATCATTCAACCTCTGTTGGACAATTAGATTGTCTCATGTTTGGAAGGAAAACTCCTTTCCCTTACTGAGTATCAAGTAGTAATCAATTCTACTGTAATCATGCATGTTTGTTATTGTTTGGCCACACTGACCAGTTACAATGACTCTGCACATGTGCATTGGTTAAGTGTCTTGGGATTTTAAGGATGTCCTTCTGTATCTTTTGTAAAACAACATGTACATAATTTATCATTTTCTGTGCCAATTTTAAAATACTTTTCTGGAGTTTTAAAATTATTTAGTTGGTAATTGCCACTAGATGGATGTTTACTGGATATTTTGGTTTAACTATTTCAGTGATATTTCACACGTATTTAGTTATAGCTGTTTTTTAAAATTCGATAATTACAAGTCATTTTTTCACTTCAAAATCACTTTCTAGTCTCTTCATTTATCATTGATGTGTTAATCAAATAGTCGTGATCCAACAGATATGAAACATCAATATCCGAAATGTTTCAATTGTGTGTTTTGGCACTGTGATTTTTGGTTGAAATTTGGGGTAACATAGTCCTTAATTACAACGTTCCGCACTCCAAACTGGTGTTGTTGGGCCCCCAACAGCCTGTGCGTGTGACAAAAGCGTATTTATTTATTTATTTATTTTTTATCGGTGCTTAACGTCCCATCAGCAGCTAAGGTTATATCGTGGGGAGAAAACGGTGGAAAGTAAAAATGTCAATTATGAAGAAAAAGAGATTGAATAAAAATATGAAATAATTACAATAGGAATGGCAAAGACGGGGTGATATGAAAAGTAATGAGTTTTATTTTTTTTTAAAAAGGTTGATTACTTAGGAGGGGCATATGCAGCTTATTCAAGTCAAGTCTCTGGTTTGATAATTAGACTACCGTGTCAGGTCAGTGCCCTCAGACCCCCTGGGGGCCTCTTTTTTTTTAAATAATATTTTTTCAACTGATCAATTTGTATATTATGCAGGCAGATGCGGCTGATTCATTAAATAAATGGTTAATCTATTGTACCTTGTTAGACAGTACTCTGTGATCTCTGTCAAACAAGATTGAATAGAATATTACACCTCAGTTGTTTCATTTCCTTTTTAATCTCTTGTAAAATCTCGGATCCACATGTTATACATTACGTGTACAATCCATTAAAGACCCGGTTTCCATCACCCCTAATTTCTAGGGCTAAACTAGCGATGATGAACCCGGTTTGCATTACTATCTATATCACTGGCTAAATACCAAGTATAACTAATTAACCATGCTATCAGTACGGCCAGACAAAAATATCACACCTCGCGAACTAAATGTCGGACAGGCAGGATTTGAATCAATCAAAAGAAAACTATTTTGTTCGAAAATGCATAACCATAAGAAAATTATTAATTTGACAGGCCTACATGTCGAAGAAGTGTCAAAAATATGACATTTTAATTCGCGGAGTGCTATTCTGTTTTTGACACACCGTAATTCTGCCAATTAATTATTACTAACCAATAAGTCGCTGGCACAAATATGTGTGACATCCCACCATCCTCACAGCATTCTGTAAAAAAAGAATTTTGAAGAACATCTCAGCATGGATCCACAGTGGTTTGCAACAGTTATTTAAAAGTTTAATAGATTAGCAGAAGGGCTAGCCATCTTTCAATGGTTGTGGGTGACTCCTAAGATTTTATCCAGAAATGTTAAGAATTAGTCGCCACAACCAGTGACTTGGAAATCCCTCCCCCCCCCCCCCACACTCTTGTGACTTTCATCGCCCCCTCCCCACCTCCATTGTTGTTTTTTTCTGAAGTTTATCCCAAGATTATAAACTGAGAAAGAGGTCTAAAAACTTATTATATCTGTTAAATGAATGTAGAGTTGGGTTATTCACATTGCCAAGTGATCCTATTCAACTATTAATTTGAAATTAACATGTACAAAACGATAAGCTTCTGAGAGTCGGTGAATAAGAGAAGCTTTAAACAATAACAAGCAGCAGTTCGATTATGTCACTGCTCGCTAATACCCCTGTCATGACTCTTATTAAAAGATTATTGACACAGGTTTTAATTGCTGAACAAATTATTTTTATCATCTTCGCATGTGCGAGTTCAAGAGACTTTGTGAGGTATGACTTATATATCCACAGTCGATTTTTATTGGGAGTTTGTGACAAATTTGTTACATTCTTGGTTTGCAGGACTTCGTTGAAAGGTTAATATTTTGTCTTCAATACATTGAATGAGATGATGGACGGCATAGGTTAAGTATGACGCGCACACTCAGAGTGGAGTTTCCTCTTTTAGAGTTTCTTATTTTAGTTCAGGAGTCTCTTCACTAACTTTTATTAAATATTTTTTTCCAGTTTTTCACCGAACTTGATTTATTATCTGCGTGGAATTTACACTTGGTGGATGTTTTCAAATCTGTCCAATATGGCATTGTACTCTGCAGAGTTTGCACCAGGCTATTTGACAGCCACCATCAAAAAATAGGTTGTCCATGCACATAATATGACGTTTGATTCGATTTAACAGAATGGGGCAGTGTGTATAGAGCGAAATGTGCTTGCACTAAACAGCTAAATGTCTGGATTATTGTGCACATGTTCAAACTTCGATATGACTGGGTGAAACACTTCACACACTCGTGAAAAAATACAGGCTACTTAATGTTATTGCTGAATAAAAAGTTGTAATTTTCTTTCCATGTTGTCTGTCCTACAGATATACACCTTCCTTTCAGTAACTATTTAGCTCAAGGTATGCGATTATCAGAATGTCGAATAACTCAAAGAACCGTCTTTCTGGTGATTGGGCGTACAAATACAGATTGACTATTGTCTGATTGGTAACTGTCTGATTTCTAGCTTAGCTTGACAAAGTCAAGATAAGCTATTGCCATTACCTGTGCAGAAGTCTGGAGGAGAAGATAATGGCGGCATTGTAAAGGCTGTGTGTGATATCGGCTCGTTACTTTTATGGATATTTCTTGTTCGATTTACTTTTGAAAAACTGTGATTGAGGGTAGATAAGATGGATATTAGTCATTTGATCTGATTGGTGTTATTTAGTATGTGTTATGTTCAAATTTTGAGACGCTAGAGTAGTAAATCTAATATACACGGTGAGTTGAATTGAGATGTGTTCAATATTCGCCATTGTTCTATAAGCTGTTTGAGTACATCACGTCAGTTCACATTATCACAGAATGGCAGAGTTGGCGACCACCAGTGCTTCCAGAAGGAACTCACTCTCTCTAAACAACCTATCCAGTGCTAGTAGAATACCAGTAAGTACAGGACGAAAATTTAAAAGGAAACATCCTCTCACGTCAAATGAGGATAGTATTGACGATAACTGTACTTTTATTTCGGTTGATTCTTTTAGTAAACTTGAAACCAAAATTGACTCCATTGAGAAATCTATAGATGACATTCCTAAAAAGGAAGAGCTGAGTTCTCTTATAGAAGGTAACATTAAATTTCTTTTTGACGGCCTTAGAATTGAAATGATAAATTCTCTTTCTGAAATGTTTGACAAGAAAGCATCGGAACTGGACAATCGGGTGCTGGCACTGGAGGATGAGATTGACTCCCTGACCACAGCCTTACACAATAAGGATAGTATCATCACTGATATGGACTCTCGAATTTCAAAATTACAAAAAGATGTTAACTTAAGCACTCAGATGTCAAATAATAACGAACAGTACAGTCGAAAGTGCAACCTTAAAATCCTGGGATTAGCAGAAGACCAACAAGAAACCAGTAACCAACTTCAAGCAAACTTCATTCAACTGGTGAATGAGAAGTGTCAAGTCGCGATAAAGTCCGAGGACTTACTTGCTATTCACCGACTTCCAAGCACTCCTGGTAAAGTCAGACCTGTTATTGTCAAATTCACAAGGCGATCGGTTCGAGACGCCGTCGTTAGAACTCGTAAGCTTTACAAATCCCAGAACATCAATTTTGTTGACGACTTAACAAAACTGAATTTGGAACTTTTGAATACCCTGCGAAAACATGAAAAAATTCTCTCAGCTTGGTATTCCAACGGGCACATATGGGCAACAGAAACAATTCACAAAAGACGATTTAAAGTTCAAGTTGGTGATGATATCAACGATATTTTAAATAGGCTTTCATAACAGATTGAGTGTTGGACATCATTATCGGAGGTCCCAAAAATTTTAAAACAGAGTTTCAGAGCAAAAGTCTGCATTTTCCTTGCCCATGTTTCACTTTCAGCTAAACGCAAAGAATATTTTGCTTTCATACATTTTATAAATTTGTTTTTGTTTTTTTTTTTAAATATGTTTTGATACAAATTGTTGGAGAGTGCCCTGTGCCAAGAAATGGAAATGATTTGTAAATATGTGCCAAGAACTGAAAATGATTTGTAAATACATATAGATTCGAAAGCCATTCTTCAACCCAAAAGTCCAGTGACCAGAGTGGCCAGTGTGGTGGTGTTTTGGGCTCGCCACTGCTGTTATTGTATAACACTCTTTATGACTTACTGTAGTGTCTGTGAAAACCATTCAAATTCCCAAGATCCCATTTACCATTACCCATACTTATAAAAAGAACATGCTATGTTTATGTAATGTTACAATATTGTTACTCAGGACAACTTACCGAACTAGAATATCGCCACCTGGGAGTGGCATGGACCCCCCCTTTCCCCTCCCTGTACGCATGAGCTTGAGAACTGCATGTATGGGGGTGGGGGAGGGTCATCATATACTTGTGAGTGTGAGTTTATATTTTTTAGTTTCCGAATGGGTGGCATGGGGAGTACTTGTGGTGTAATATATATATAAATATATTGCACTACAAGTGTTCCTCATGTTACCCATTCGGAAACTGCAGTGTTACAATATTGTTACTCAGGACAACTTACCCAACTAGAATATCGCCACCTGGGAGCGGCATAAAACCGCCACCCACCTTCCCCTCCCTGTACGCACGAGCTTGAGAACTTCAAGTATGGGGGTGGGGGAGGGTCATCATATATTTGTGAGTGTGAGTATATATATATTTAATAGTTTCCGAATGGGTGGCATGGGGAGTGCTTGTGGTGTAATATATACATGTAAATATATTGCACTACAAGTGTTCCTCATGTTACCCATTCGGAAACTGCATTTTCTTTCAGTTAGACGTCGCATATTTTTGCCCTTCCACCAAGTTCCGATAAAAATGTCTTTGAATATCTTTTCTTCTTTGCTCGTGTTTCACATTCAGTCAAACGCAAATAATACTTTGCTTTCATACACTTTATAAGTTGTTTTCTTTTTGTTTTTGTTAATAAATATGTTTAGTTACAAATTGGTGGGGAGTGCCCTGTGCACTTTCCTACAGTTTGTAATAAACAAATACTGAATAACAAATTTAGATCACCAAAATAATTTAGCCATCAACAAGTTAACTGTAACATAACTATTTTATTGAATTGGACTCAAGAACTAGAAATGATTTGTAAATATAAACAGATTTGAAAGCCATTCTACGCCCCAAAAGTTCAGTGACCAGAGTGACCAGTGTGGCTGTGTCTCGAGCTCGTAACTACTGTTATTGTACAAAATTTGCCATGATTTACTGTAGTGTCTGTGAAAACCATCCCCAATTCCCGAGGCCTTATTTACTTTTACCCATACTAACATACAGAATATGCTATGTTTACGTAATGTTACGATATCGTTACTCAGGACAACTTACCCAAACAGAAATGTCGCTACCCAGGAGTGGCAAGGAAAGCCACCCCCCCCCTCCCCCACCCCGTACATACGCGCTTCAGAATTTGTATGTATGGGGGTGGATGGAGGGTCATCATATATTTGTGTGTGAGAGTATATAGATCTATACACTACAATATCTTCAGCCTCCCACTAATTTCCGATAAATATGTCTTCGAGCATCAGCTAGTGGCAGTATCCGCTGTTGTGATGTTTGGGAGGAAATGGCGATCAGAAATATCCAGCCAATCAAAGCAAATCCTCACCTCATGAGATTTATTTTACACACCCCTCCTATATATTTCTGATAAGACTAAGATTACTTACCTTTTTAGTCTTCTTTGTATAATAAATGGGATAGTAATAGGAGAATGTACCTTACTCTTTCCAGTCATTACAGAGACCCCCCCTCCCCTTCCCATATGCACTAGAACCAATGCTTTAAATCCCGGAATTGCTGACAAATAATCAAAACATGTATTTCCTGACTGATTAATGTCTCATTTTGTTTTCGAAGTTTGGCTGGAAGGCGTTTTAAATTCGTCCCGGTCTGTACTTGGATGACTGGAGTTTACCCTGGCATCGGTTGGGTGAAGACGCTCACGTTTTATTCGGGGTGCGATTTGTACTGAAGAATGTGATAAATTGTTTTCTCCACTTACTGGGTCATATTGATCAGCAACTCCAAAACTAATAAGCACCTTTTTGTGTGTGAGAGTATATATATCCAGCCTTGTGACGCCTGGTTGGTAAGAAAAGCGTTCAATCACTATTCAATTGGTGTCAGTACACAGCGAAGCGACTACAAGAGGTTCCAATTCAAAAAATCATTCCCTTCCATATTGTCAGAATTTGGAAGTAACAAATTTGGTTTTAGTTGTTGCTCATGTCATCCGGCTTTTTGTCACACTATCTTAATTTAATAATTTATGAAGACAAGCATGAGAACTGCCAGAGGGTTTTCAGTTGATGGATTACCGTCCTAATTCGGTAGCCCACCAGTAAGTGGCCTCTTGTGATCCTTTAGCTTTGACCAAAAAGGTGAATTTTTTGTCGAGAGGGAAATGTACCCCTTGGGTGTCTTATATTTTCCTGGCTTGGCGTTGTCATATTACTCTTGCAAATCTGAATTCAAATACACATAAATAAACTCCCCTTCATTCAAGATATCTGCTTGTTAAGAAAGAGCACCGAACCCGAACTTTTCATTGTCGAACGAGAGTTGGTGTCGGTTCGCTCGTAGGTGGTAAGGCATATTTACATATTTTGCATTTTAATCGATTCATGTGATGCGTGGATGGAAATCACCTGTTGTGATTTCCAGCAGGGCATTTCAAGTCTGAATCCCCACCTGTTATTTTCGTTCCTAATTTTCATAAAAAAAAAAAAAAAAAAAAAAACACAATCCGGAGACAAAATTTATTTTGCAGAAAAACAATTGACAGCATTCAGTCTTGTGACGCCTGGTTGGAAATTAAGCTTAGCTCTTTCCAACCGGGCGTTGCAAGACTGGATCTTGTCCCCTGATCTATATTTTTGAATGAGGATTCTATTAAATGAGCTATCTCTGGCGTAAAGCTAATTTAGAAGTTCTTACTATGTAGCTCCAGGCTGCTGACAGCCTATGTTTTCTAATGTTTCCGGGGCCCGGGTTTTCAGACTTTGTAATGTAATACGGAGGTATATTACAAGTATTTTACATATCGACCAGGGATAACATCTTCTTGTCCCTTTGTGCTCTATGCAGTCCGGAGACAAAATTTATTTTGCAGAAAAACAATTGACAGCATCCAGTCTTGTGACACCTGGTTGGAAATTAAGCTTAGCTCTTTCCAACCGGGCGTTGCAAGACTGGATCTTGTCCCCTGATCTATATTTTTGAATGAGGATTCTATTAAATGAGCTATCTCTGACGTAAAGCTAAATTAGAAGTTCTTACTATGTAGCTCCAGGCTGCTGACAGCCTATGTTTTCTAATGTACCCAGAGCCCGGGTTTTCAGACTTTGTAATGTAATACGGAGGTATATTAAAAGTATTTTACATATCAACCAGGGATAACATCTTCTTGCCCCTTTGTGCTCTATGCACTCCGGAGACTAAATTTATTTTGCAGAAAAACAATTGACAGCACCCAGTCTTGTGACGCCTGGTTGGAAATTAAGCTTAGCTCTTTCCAACCGGGCATTGCAAGACTGGATCTTGTCCCCTGATCTATATTTGTGAATGAAGATTCTATTAAATGAGCTGTCTCTCACGGCACAGCCCTGAGGTCCATTGGCTGAAGCTTTGCTTGTGATCGTGGTGCTTTGCAACAAATTTGCAGTTATTGGCTGGGTGGAAACGCCAAGGGGTGATTTTGTTGTGGGACAATGTCCACGTACTGTATTGGAAAGCACGAAGTTCCGTGCTCTCACCTTACTAAATGGCCTTGTAGGTAAAACAGCAGTTGAAACTGGTGCCCAAACTAGGCAACTCGGTGATAAACGAACTTCTGTAATACTTTTCACTTAGCCGATATCCCCAGGTTCGTATCACACGCCATAATGTGGTGTTTTATGGTAGTTTTTGTAAATACGTTTTATTTGATTGTCTGTTTCTACAGCTTTTCCCTGTTCCCTTATTTCGCTGATACCATGTCACCACATAACACCATGTCACCTGACTGTCTCTCGTTAGTCGCCATTCGTAGAGTTTCCGCCGTACCCCAAATTCTAGCTGCTCTGCCACCTCACTCTTCAAATAACTACTGACACAACTATGGCGATCAGTATAGAGCAGTACAGAGCGGCTGTTGGATATCACTGCAACGTTCTTGCATTCAAGAGTAGGCTCACTGTTAAAAAAAATCCTGCTAAAAAGTTATTCTACAATATACCGAAAATCGAGGTCCTTCTGAAGTTGCTTGCGTGTATTATCTTTTGTGTTCTGTTTATATCAGGTGACATAGAAGTTAACCCAGGTCCCCCAAACCCAACCCAGATAGCAACGCTCTCTGTTATTCACTATAATATTCGAAGTATTAGAAACAAACTAAGTTTAATAGTTGATGATGTTGATGATGCTGATGTAATCTGTTTCACTGAAACTCACCTGGATCCCAGTTTTAGCTCCGACAACGTGTTGATCCCTGGCTTTTCTCCACCAGTGAGAAAAGACCAGAACCAACGCGGTGGGGGAGTGGCAGTTTATTTTTCTAAACAAGTCAAATTTAAACGAATGCCTCGGTTAGAGTTTGATCAATCAATGCTTTGGTTCGAAATCACAACCGAAATGAAACTTATGTTATGCGTAGCTTATCGCTCAATTCAGTTTTCTACCGAGGGCTACTGGATGAAACTTGAACGCGCAATTGAGGACTCATTTTGTACTAACCCATCACTGGTAATTACTGGCGACTTGAATAGCGATCTCCTCGATCCATCAAGTGCACTCAACGAGGTAATTGATACATTTAACTTAAGAAACACCATAACCGAACCGACGCGGACCACTTCTCACTCAAGCACTTTACTTGACCCAATGATAGTCAGTGATAATGTCAAAGTCTTGAACAGTGATGTACTGGACCTCGGGGTCTCCGACCACAAGGCAGTTTCCATGACAATTCAGACTGGTATTACAAAACAGAAATCAACAACAAGACAGGTCTGGAATTATAACAAAGCCAACTTTCTTAAAATGAATAATTTTATATCCCAGACAGAGTGGCAAACAATCATTAATAGTAACAACAGCCTAGACACTTCACTTCACAACTTTCTGACACGGTTTCTTGAAATTGCGAAAGAATGTATACCGTGCTACGATATTACTGTTCGCCCTTCTGATAAGCCATGGTTCGATTCTCCACTGCGTCGGGAAATTCGGAAGAGAGACCGCTTAAGGCAACGAGCCCTAAAAAGTAATAATTCCACTACTTTTGAAAAATATAAACATATCCGTAATAAGGTAAATAATATGAAGAAAAAGGCTAAATCTACATACTTCTCTAAATTAGACACTTCTCTCTCTATAAATCGCGACCCGAAAACGTTTTGGCATACCGTTAAACAACTATTATGTAATTTTGATAGTAAGTCTCAAGTTCAGCACCTTGAAACTGTGACTGACACTGGAAATTTGGTAACTATATCCAGTGATCAACAAATGGCTAACTTGCTTAATACAAATTTTCTGAAAAATAGCGAAATCCACGACGAAGGACATGACCTGCCCATGTTCCGTTCCAAGAGCCAAGAAATTCTTTCCGACATTAATGTTACGGAAGCAGACATCTACGAGATACTGTGCTCGCTAGAAATCAATAAAGCAGCCGGCCATGACGGCATCAGTAATCGAATGCTGAAGGAGACACGGCAAACTTTATGCAAGCCACTCCTATTATTATTCCAGCAGTCACTTACTTCTCGCACGTATCCATCAGACTGGAAGCTGGCGACAGTTATACCAATCTTCAAGAAAGGAAACACCCACGACCCTAACAACTATAGGCCCGTTTCTCTTCTTAGTTGTGTGAGTAAAGTGATGGAAAAGGTTATCTTCAAGAAAGTATTCGACCACTTTCACAACAATAATCTGTTCTTTAAATACCAATCTGGCTTCCTACCGAAACACAGTACTGTATTCCAGCTACTAGAAATCTACCACAACTTATGTTTAGCCTATGACAACCGTCTCTTCTCACTAGAGGTTTTTTGTGACATATCAAAAGCATTTGATAGAGTCTGGCATAAGGGGCTTATTTTTAAATTGAGGCAATATGGTATTACAGGATCCATCCTGGAATGGTTCGAAAGCTACCTGAAAAAACATCAACAACGAGTAATAATAAATTCTGCTTATTCTGACTATCTCCCCGTTAAGTGTGGAGTACCGCAGGGATCAGTGCTGGGACCGCTACTCTTTTTGATTTACATTAATGACATTTCTGAATATATGTCCTCTGCAGGTTCGTGTAGGCTATTCGCAGATGACACATGTATAACAAAAAACAATTCTGATCTTGATCAGCTCAGTATAGATATTAACCTTGAACTTAATGTTGTATTAGAATGGGCTCAGCAGTGGCTCGTAAATTTTAACCCGTCAGAAACCAAGGTTATGCTATTTACCAGGAAAGCAGTAGCCGTGAGTCCAGGTGTGAGATTTGGGGGGACACTTCTGGATCTCACAACTGAACACACACACCTCGGACTAACATTACAAGCTGACTTGAACTGGAAAACACATATTTCCAACATATGCAAGAAAGCTAACTCTAGGCTTTCCCAGTTGAGAAGACTTAAATTTACACTGAGCAGAAAAACTCTAGAAATAATGTACAAGTCTTTTATACTTCCAATAACAGAGTACACAGACGTAGTATGGGCCGGAGCCCCCGATTACTTACTTTCTAGACTAGATAAAATACACACGGAAGCCGGGAGGATAATAACTGGACTCAATAGGTCGGTACCATCTTCGAGAGTACTTTTCGAACTCGGCTGGGAAACCCTAGAACGACGACGAAAATTGCATAAGATGGTGACCTTCTTCAAAATTATTCATGGGGATGCCCCAAAATACCTCCTGGAACTATTGCCCCAGTCATTCCAAGACTACTCGCCATATAACACACGTGCTCGTTCGAATTTCCAAATTCCTCTGATGCACACTGAATTATTCAAAAATTCTTTCATTCCATCTTGTATCTCAGAGTGGAACTCCCTTCCTATGGATATAAAGAACCTGGAATCTTTAAATGAATTTACTACGTATTTCAAAAGCGAGGTATGTAGGCCACCATCGTATTTTGGAATCGGTTCAAGAGAGATGAACATACTGCATTGCAGACTACGTAATGCATGCAGTGATTTAAATTTTGACAAATTTCAAAATTATATTCACGACACAGCAAACTGCTCGTGTGGCAACGGCCTAGAAGACGCATCACACTACTTTTTTGTCTGCCCAAGGTATACCAATGAAAGATTAATACTACAACAGGACCTGGCCAACATCACAATTAATTCTGTTACGGATATCCTCTACGGTATCCCTAACATGTCACCATCTGCAAATGACCATCTATTTCGAGTAATACAAAAGTATATCAAAGCAACCAATCGATTCAATACCTTTGAGAATATTCATTCAGGAGGTAGTTAGTTCTATGTTTCCAGGCCCCCGGAAAATAATGTAATGTAGTGCTGGTCTACTATGGTGGACAGTGCCGCATCTTTGGAAAAATTGCTCTGGTAGCCATTGAGTGGTGTGCAGGTCGCTTATAGTGACTGGCTTGATCAAGCCTTTGCCGGAAGTAGTGGTCTAAATCTGCCAACGCTTTTCATTTAATCACTAATATCTCTTTTTTAACCTCAAAATATAGCTTGCGTCTCCTAATTGGAGCGAGCTCGCTCAGCTCTTTCCAGTGGGGAATCATGAGCTGTGTGTTTGGTACAGAGGATGGAAAAGGGGCAGTTATTCGAGAGGTTTAGTTGCAAATTCCCTCTGCCTTTCTTGATGGGTAAGGTGTTAAATACGATTGGAGGAGATCTTGACTTACCCGTACCGTGTTTATGAGATAGCTGCACACGTTGGATCTGATCATATATATTAATGTCACGAATATACTATTGTCATGTGAGAACCATGGGATTCTATCTTCCGGTGGAAGAGAGAGCATTGTAGTTGTCAGATGACGATATATCGCTAGACGTAACTTACCTTCTTTATATGTGATGACAAAACACTGCATGCACCTTGCAGTGATGGGGATTTTCTGGAGCAATGCGGCCTGGTGAGTTGGCTGGAGACAGTTTGATGTTTGATATTTGATATTTGTTTGATGAGTACAAGGTATCAGTCCCCCTCTTTTTTTCCTTCTCTTTCCTTTCGCTGAACATCTACCATATTAACACCATTGCAATCTTGAATAGCGTACTGTTTATTATGATGTGTTCATATTGAAAAAAAAATGCTGCATTTACTTGTTAATCGTATACAAAGGAGAGGACGTGTTTTAAGTGTTGAGCACTTGTTGTCCAATCCTTTTTGTTTATTTTGACAAATAAAATATGTTTAAACTAAACTAACAGCTAATTGTCTGGATTATTGTGCACATGTTCAAACTTCGATATGACTGGGTGAAACACTTCACACACTCGTGAAAAAATACAGGCTACTTAATGTTATTGCTGAATAAAAAGTTGTAATTTTCTTTCCATGTTGTCTGTCCTACAGATATACACCTTCCTTTAAGTAACTATTTAGCTCAAGGTATGCGATTATCAGAATGTCGAATAACTCAAAGAACCGTCTTTCTGGTGATTGGGCGTACAAATACAGATTGACTATTGTCTGATTGGTAACTGTCTGATTTCTAGCTTAGCTTGACAAAGTCAAGATAAGCTATTGCCATCACCTGTGCAGAAGTCTGTTAGTCTGTGAGTCTGTTCACATTTTTCTTTAGCACAGGCTACACCCCGTAGTTCTTGTCTGATTGTCCCGAAATTTCACATGCAGGTTTGGGGTCATGTCAGGATGAGAACGTCCCCTTTTGGCTGTGATCGGTCAACCAGTATGGTTGCTCGAGGCCAAAACCTGAAAACCATTAGCACAATCTACAGGTCACATTTATGAAGGGATTTCATTGTAACTTGGCAGGATGTCTTTGTATAATGCCTAGATGAGAACGCCCCCTTTTGGTCATGATCTGTCAACCGTGATGGCTGTCCAAGCCCGAAACCCAAAAACTTTTAGCACAGTCTGCAGATCATATTTAATGTGGAGGGATTTCATTGTAACTTGGTAGGATGACTCCGTATGATGTCTGGATGAGAATTCCCCATTTGGTCGCGATCTGTCAACCATGACGACTGCCTGAGCCCAAAGCCCGAAAACGTTTAGCTCAGTCCACAGGACATGTTTATGGAGGGATTTCATTGTAGCTTGGTAGGTTGACTTTATATAATGTCTAGATGAGAACGTTCCCTTTTGGTTGTGATTGGGCAACTGTGACAGCTACAGGAGCCCGAAGCCCAAAAACCTTTAGCATAATCTATAGGTCATATTTATGGAAGGATTTCATTGTAACTTGTTAGGTTGACTCCATATAATGCCTAGATGATGACATCCACTTTTGGTCATGATTGGTCAACTGTGACGGCTACAGGTGCCCGAAGCCCGAAAACCTTGAGCATAGTCTACATGTCATATTTATGAAGGGATTTCATTGTAACTTGGTAGTAGGATCACTCCAGATGATGCCCAGATTGGAATGTCTCCTTTTGGTTGCATTCATTCAACCATGATGGCTGCCTGAGCCCAAAAACCTTTAGCACAGTCTTCAGGTTCTATTTCTAAAGGGATTTCATTGTAACTTGGTAGGTTGACTTCATATAATGTCTAGATGAGAACGTCCCCTTTTGGACACGATTGGGCAACTGTGATGGCTACAGGGGCCGAATGCCTGAAAACCTTTAGCACAGTCTACAGGTTATATTTATGAAGGGATTTCATTGTAGCTTGGTAGGATGACTCCAAACAATGTCTAGATGAGAACTTTTCCTTTTGGTCGCGATCTTCAGCCTTAATAACTGCCCGAGCCCAAAAAACATTATCATAGTCTATTGGTTGTATTTATGGAAGGATTTCATTGTAACTTGTTAGGTTGACTCCATATAATGCCTAGATGATGACATCCCCTTTTGGTCGTGATTGGACAATTGTGACAGCTGCAGAATTCCCCTTTTGGTTGCGATCATTCAACCATCATGGCTGCCTGGGCCCAAAGCCCAAAAACTTTTAGCACAGTCTATGGGTCATATTAGAAGGGATTTCATTGTAACTTGGTTGGTTGACTTCATATAATGTCTAGATGAGAATATCCCATTTTGGTCGTGATCATTCAGCCTTGATTGCTGCCCAAGCCCAAAACCCCAAAACCTTTAGCATAGTCTGTATTTATGGAAGGATTTCATTGTAACTTGTTAGGTTGACTCCATATAATGCCTAGATGATGACATCCTCTTTTGGTCGTGATTGGTCAACTGTGATGGCCTGAAGCCCGAAAACCTTGAGCACTGTCTATAGGTCATATATATGAAGGGATTTCATTGTAACTTCGTAGGATCACTCCAGATTATGCACAGATGACAACGCCCCCTTTTGGTCACGATCATTCAACCTTATGGCTTCCCAAGCCCAAAACCTGACTACAGGTCGTATTTGCGAAGGTATTTCATTGTAATTTAGTAGAATGACTCAGTATAATGTTGAGATGAAGATGTCCCCTTTTAGTTGCAATCGGTCTACTGTCATGGCTGCACAGGCCTGAAGCCTGAAAACCTTTAGCACAGTCTACAGACCATATTTATGAAGGGATTTCAATGTAACTTGATAGGATGACTCATTTTGGAATAATTTCACTGTAACTTGGTAACTTTTGTTGACATACGTTAACTGTGAGGGCCACATACATTAACTGCGAAGACATATGAACCCACCCCACAGCCCTTTAGTGCAGTGTACACCTCATATTATTTTTATTAAAAACATAGTATACAGGGAACAGAAATTAACATATTCCCAATTATCACAATTCTTGTCTTATTTTATAATCCTTTCATAAACATTGAACATTATCCTTTTCATAAAACACAACACACAAATTAAGCTACAGTGTCATCGATACATTCATTTGCTTTAGGGATAAAACACATATTTTTGTTTATGCAGGCAAACAGTTGAAAACCAGAACCACACAACTGGTGGAAATGTTTTTTTTTTTTCGCGGACGTATTATGTTATGGCATTGTCCGTCTGTCTGTCCGTAAACAATTTTTGTGCCGCTTACTCCTCCAAAGGTTTACATGCTACATTGTTCAAACTTTGCACACAATTTGATCAGTAATTACCGTTGTGCATGTGACAACTGCAGGTAACTCCATTTTGTATTTCCAGAGTTATGCCCCTTTTAGTACTTAAAACATTCCAGTATTGTGTTGCCTTCTCTTTCAACATTTTACGTGCTATATTGTTCAAACTTTGCACACATGTTGATCACCAGTTGCCATTGTGCATATGACAAGTGTAGGTAACTCTGTTTTGTATTTCCAGAGTAATGCCTCCTTTTAGTACTTAAAACAATACAGTTTTGTGTTGCCTACTCCTTCGACATTTTACATGCTATATTGTTCAAACTTTGCACACATGTTGATCACCAGTTGCCATTGTGCATATGACAAGTGTAGGTGACTCTGTTTTGTATTTCCAGAGTAATGCCTCCTTTTAGTACTTAAAACAATACAGTTTTGTGTTGCCTACTCCTTCGACATTTTACATGCTATATTGTTCAAACTTTGCACACATGTTGATCACCAGTTGCCATTGTGCATAGGACAAGTGTAGGTAACTCTGTTTTGTATTTCCAGAGTAATGCCTCCTTTTAGTACTTAAAACAATACAGTTTTGTGTTGCCTACTCCTTCGACATTTTACATGCTATTTTGTTCAAACTTTGCACACATGTTGATCACCAATTGCCATTGTGCATGTGATGAGCAGGTAACTCTGTTTTGTATTTCCAGAGTTATGCTCCTTTTAGTACTTAAAAAATTACAGTATTGTGTCGCCTACTCCTTCAACATTTTACGTGCTATATTGTTCAAATTTTGCACACATGGTGATCACCAATTGCCCTTGTGCATGTGACAAGAGCAGGTAACTCCATTTTGTATTTCCATAGTTATGCTCCTGTTAGTACTTAAATCATTACAGGATTGTGTCCCCTTCTTCAACATTTTACATGCTATATTGTTCAAACTTTGTACACATGTGGATTGCCGTTGTTCATGTGACAAGTGCAGGTAACTCTGTTTCGTATTTCCAGAGTTATTCCCCCTTTTAGTACTTAAAACATTACAGTATTGTGTCGCCAACTCCTTCAACATTTTACGTTCTATATTGTTCAAACTTTGCACACATGCTGATCACCAATTGCTGCTGTGCAAGTGACAAGAGCAGGTAACCCTGTTCTGTATTTCCAGAGTTATGCCCCTTTTAGTACTTGAAACATTACACTTTTGTGTCGCCTACTCCAACATTTTACTTTCTTTATTATTCAAACTTTGCACCCATGTTGATCATCAATTGTCGTGGTGCATGAGACAGGGGCAGATAACACCATATTATTTTTAAACAAACAATGAGAATCCTTGCCGTTTATAGCTGTTATGATACTCAAAATGTCCTTTTCTGTGGCGCCACCTATCATCCATCATTATCAATGAAGTTTACCGTCAGTGAATGGACACTACCATTGTAAATAGCTCTAGATGGGAGCTATCGATTTTCTTCCATTTCCATCAAAAAGTGTTGCCACTGGCAATATTCTAAGAACTTAGTTTAGTCAAACCTCAATATTTCCCTTTGTCACACCCTACAGGGCACATTTATGGTCGAATTGTTTTGAAACCTGGCATGCTTGTTTGGGGTGACCTCTATATGGGACCTACTGATTTTCTTCCATTTTCTGTCAACCTTTGAACTTAGTTTAGTCAGGGATGAACATATTCCTTTGGCATGCCCTACAGGGCACATTTATGATCAGGATGGTTTGAAACTTGGTATGCTTGTTTGGGGTTACCTCTAGATGGGAACTATCGATTTTCTTCCATTTCTGTCAAAAATAGTTGCCATTGGCAACAACCTCTGATGAACTTAGTAAAAACTTAATGCTGTCAAGCATCAATATTTTCTTTTGACACACCCTGCAGGGCACATTTATGATTGGATCGCTTGCAAACTTGGTGTGCTTGTGTAGGGTGACATCTATATGGGAGCTGTCGATATTTTTATACTGTACCAATGACCCAGACATAGCTGGTGCTAACTCTTAAAAATCTAGGGCCAAACACAAATTTTGCCCCCCAATCCCCAAAATTTGCATCTAAAACCAAAGAAATCATGTCCTGAATGGCCCTCCATACTTTGCCTCTACTGCGCATGCGCAGTGTCAAGGAGGTCCCGAAATTGGCGCCAATTATCATTCTTTGTTTGGCCCTTCATCAGTTCACATCTGACTGATCTTTGTGCTTGTAAATCTCAGTTTAAATGATGCCAGACACATAAATATTAGAGAAATGGTGGATCTAAAGAGGAAATAGAAGGAGGAGAGGAAAAATGAGTGATAGAAAATAATCAGGGCTGTAACTTGAAATTTTTTTATGAAATTATGTTAAGTTACCTATTTTCAAGGCATGGGCCTGTTGTTGTCATTCTTGCTATAAAGTTACACTGATTGTTCAGTGTTTCCTCTCTCCCTTTCCTTTAAGTCCCCCCTTGCTATTCTCCCATGCTTTTGGCATATTTTCTGTAATATTATTACTAAAATTTCTTGGGAGTTTTAGCTGGGTAACAGAATGAATTCTGTTCTTTTCCCCATGTTTACGTCCTCACCCATGGGTGTTTAGGCGTAGTGTTCTGCATCTACCATCTGATGTTCTGCAGTTTCTTCCCTGGAAGTCTCTGTTTTGCATCAGATAGTGTATTATTGGTAACTGATTTCAGGCCATGGTTATCAGTGCCTGGAGTCATGTTTCTGGTGTTTATACACTTCTTGTTTACATTGACAACAGTCTCTGTGGAGGGGGATTTCTTGTCTTTTTGTTAGTTTAATCATAACAAGATACATTATTATTATTCGTAAGTGTTGCATTAATTTTTTTAAATATTTTTAAAATTTTTGTCCACACTTAGGCTTGGGATCCATTGGGGCTCAACGTTACTTTTCAGAAACTTTTTTTGATTTCAGTTATTTTTTCTATGTTAATGGATCATGTTATTATGTATCTTTGTTTTCAGGGGTTGGTGTGAGTACTAGGACTTTTTGTATTCTTTTCACAATGAAAGGATATTGTTCAAATTGTAATAAGAGGAAATCTTCCTCTGACTTTCATAATCATTGTATTAATTGTAGTCAGTGTACTCGCACTAACTCCTGTTCAGTATGTGTCAATTGGGATGACAAACATGGGAAGCGTGTGTCACGGTATGTTGTTAGCGGGGAAATGGCCATGCCGGTCCTTTCTCCGCAGGGTCACTCTAGTTTATCAATCTCTATTTCAGAGGAACAAAAACAGGGTGATGTATCCGTGATGTCTTCCAAAAGTGTGCCTCCGTCGTCACAATTAAATGAAGAGCTAGCGGCAAAGTGCTCATGGAAATATGTCAATTGCCTAAGAGGTCCCTAGAAGGATCGACGGCTAGCTAGCTCGCCCGGTGTAGCGTCCATTCATCGAATGGTTTGGCAGCCGGGTTTGTCCGTTGCGGTTCAGGAAGGAGTTTTGGGTGATGCGAGCACTATAAATCAACAAAGTGCACACCCAGTGATGGCGGATCAGAGGAGAGAACGGAGGAAGCCTATTAGTCCGGTTTCTAGCTCGTCCAGGTCCATCCGGGCTGCGAGCGAGAGATGCCCCTCTCTCGTACAACAACATCTGGGACCAGATGTTGTGGTACAAAGCGTTTCGCATTCGGAGCATATGTCCACCGCTCGAGACGCTCCGTTATATAGACAGTCCGGAGAGACTGTCGATAAGGCTTCCTCCACCTCACGGCAGCGCACATGACCGCATCTTGGCTACGTGACCTCGGATATCCAGCCAGTTTCGCCTATCAGAGAATCCATGGCGACCAGGTCACGCCATCTGGTAGCCAGGAACACAAGGCCTTTAGACTCTGGACGTTCGCATAAGAGAAGTATGCAGGAGTCAACGTACACGGAGCTTCCAGCGGCAAAGCAACGTAAGACCGCTACTCCGCAGGCCTCAGTGACGTACGTGCTATCCCAAATAGCACAACTTATCGCAGCATCCCAGCAACGACAGAATCTCTGTCGGATCAGGTAATATCCGACGATGCTGGGTCGGTACGCTCCGCTGAAGCATCAGGTACGGACGACCAAAAACTTCATAGGGTCCGATAGGATGACGAAAGGGATTCGGAGGATTTCGAGCTCTCCCTTTCGGAACAACATAAGCTGCCGTACATTTCATCCGGCATTATCTTCCAGAGGTTGTTTCGTCAGACCAGAATGCTGCGATGCCGGATAAGAGACTGATAGCGTCTTGGGACACAAGAATTTTTTTTGATCGGTTCAGGGATACCGTCCCTGAGTTTCCGACACAGTCCAATAATGTCACAGAAACATTCGAATTATTGAACAACGCTATATATATGCTTGCTACTAAACAAGTAAGTCTGGTTTCTTGTTCGCAAAAGTTTCTGTGATGTCTTCCAAAAGTGTGCCTCCGTCGTCATAGTTAAATGAAGAGCTAGCGGCAATAAGCGCTCATGGAAATACGTCAATTGCCTAAGAGGTCCCTAGAAGGATCAACGGCGTTGACATCCGCTAGCTCGCCCGGTGTAGAGTCCATTCATCGAATGGTTCGGTGGCCGGGTTCGTCCGTTGCGGTCCAGGAAAGAGATTTGGGTGATGCGAGCACTATAATAAGACAAAAGTGCACACCCAGTGATGACGGATCAGAGGAGAGATCGGAGGAAGCCTATTAGTCCGGTTCCTAGCTCGTCCAGGTCCATCCGGGCTGCGAGCGAGAGAGGTCCCTCTCTCGTACAACAACATCTGGGACCAGATGTTGTGGTACAAAATGTTTCGCATTCGGAGCATACGTCCGCCGCTCGGGACCCTCCGTTATATAGACAGTCCGGAGAGACTGTCGATAAGGCTTCCTCATCCTCACGGCAGCGCACACGACCACACCTTGGCTTCGCCAATCAGGGTTTCCACGGCAAACAGGTCACGCCATCCGGTAGCCAAGGGACACGAGGCCTGTAGACTCCGGACGCTCGCATAAAAGAAGTATGCAGGGGTCAACGTACACGGAGCTTCCAGCGGCAAAGCAACGTAAGACCGCTACTCCACAGGCCTCAGTGAAGGACGTGCTATCCCAAATAGCACAACTTATCGCAGCATCCCAGCAAACGACAGAATCTCAGTCGGATCAGGAATAATCCGACGACGCTTGGTCGGTACGCTCCGCAGAAGCATCAGGTACTGACGACCGAGAACTTCATAGGGTCCGACAGGATGGCGAAAGGGATTCGGAGGATTTTGAGCTTTCCCTTTCGGAACAACATAGCTGCCGTAGTTTTCATCCGGCATTATCTTCCAGAGGTTGTTCCGTCGGACTAGAATGCTGCAATGCCGGATAAGAGACTAATAGCGTCATTGGACACAGAATTTTTTTTTTGATCGGTTCAGGGACATCGTCCCTGAGTTTCCGACACAGTCCAATAATGTCACAAGAACATTCGAATTATTGAACGACGCTATATATAAGCTTGCTACCAAAACAGGCAAGTCTGGTTTCTTGTCCGCAAATGCTCTAAATCTGCCTTTCATCAATTCAAGGAATAGATTCGAAACGGCAGGACAGGGCATACCGGGAGTTCCTCTGCGTCTAGGCGACGAGGCTGAAGACTTGGAATTGTCTATACCGTCGTCTATGTCAATTCCAACCACGACGTTGGAAACGACAATAATGTCTAACAGACTTAACTTAGATGCTTTATCATACGCAGACCACCTTACTAAGGCATTATCATTACATCTTCAAGGGAAAGAATTCCAGGATATGATCCTCATTGAGATTTCTTTGAAAGGCAGTAGCTTTTCCACGTATAACTCCGCCCTTCAGTGGCAAACCTGGAGTTGGTTAGACGTGACGCAGCCCTAGCTACATCCACGCGCGTGGATAGTAAGGTGAAGAACTCTCTCAGAGTCGCTTCGGTCTCGGAGAAGCTTCTCTTCGACGGCCAGCTTTCAGCAATTTATGAATTGCTCGATATAGACGTTCTCTTGTCAAATCAAGTGTAACAAGAGATTCAGACTTGGGCAAACATTCAGTGGTTGACTCAGGGAGTTCCACTGCAGTTGCCGGATCCGAGTTTTACGATTATGACGGATGCCAGTCAAACAGGTTGGGGTACAACATTGATCCCAACGGATTTGAAGTGCCAGGGTCTTTGGGTTTCGCAGTTTCTAGGCAAGCACATAAACATCCAAGAAATGATGTCAATTTGGCTTGCACTACGTCATTGGATGAACATTATTCAGAAAGCGCATGTCCAAATCCTGTCCGACAATACGACAGTAGTTGCGTATATCCGGAACCAGGGAGGCACTCATTCCGTTCCGTTATTCAATTTAACGGAAAGAATCCTTCTGTTTGTTCTAGAACACCAAGTTCTGCTTTCGGTCCGTCATATTCCGGTTCGTCTGAATGTATTAGCAGACTCCCTTTCACGGAAGGGTCGCTTGTTGCCGTCAGAATGGACTCTCAACAAACAGGTATTCAATCAGATTTGCTACCAATGGGAGCGGCCAATGATAGACTTATTTGCGACACAACTCAACAATCAATTGCAGACGTATGTGTCACCATGTCCGGATACCCGAGCATATGCAGTAGACGCTCTATCGATCTCGTGGGACGGAAGGATAGGATATGCGTATCCTCCAGTGCCGTTGATTCAGCAAATATTGCTAAAGATAAAACAATCACAATGCAATTCTGTTGGTAGCATCTCTGTCTCCACAGAGACCGTGGATAAATCTACTTAGGTGTCTGCTGTGGGACTTACCGCGAAAACTTCCTCCATGAGAGGATCTTCTTTCGCAGGGGAAATCGTGTCAACTTCATCACAACCTGCAAGGTCTCAACCTTCACGTATTCCGTTGTGCGGTCCTTCTTGCACGGCAAGCATTGTACAGGACGAGCAGTGGACGCGATTTCTAACTGTAGGAGGACCTCCTCTTCGCTATACTATGCTGCTCAGTGGAAGGTCTTTCGTCGTTGGTGTAGAGATCATTCTGTTGATATTTTTGATCCCTCCATACCAGACATTGCAAACTTACTAGGATACTTGTTTGACGAGATCAACTGCAGCCTGTTACTATTAAAGGTTATAGGTCTATGTTATCTGATACCTATGCACACCATGATAGTTTACAATTGGATCTAATGTCTCTTTATCTAAATTAGTTAGAAACTTTTCGATAAATAGACCTAGAATCCTTAGATTAATTCCTAAATGGAATTTAGCTTGGGTTCTTCTTAAACTAAAAGAAAACCATTTGAGCCTCTTGAGACAGTAGATTTCAAATTCTGGTCTTATAAGACAGCATTTCTCTTAGCTTTCTCTTCTGCTTGAAGAGTCAGTGAGCTTCATGCACTATCGGTGGATGATTCTCTACCTTTACTACTAATGTTGGATTTTTGGCTAAGAATCAGGCTCCTAATAAATATCCGGAACCTATTGTTATTAAGGCCCTTCCGTCTTCAGACGGGCATAGGCCTTTACTCTGTCCGGTTAGAGCTTTATGTATTTATAAACAAGATCTCAGTTTATCAGAAAGGGACGTAAACGCTTCTTTCTGTCTCTGATGCCTAATAAGAAAGGACATTACGGTCCATTCTGTTGCTAGATGGATTCAATTAACTATCTTTACTGCTTATGATAATCTATCTTCAACTCAGCAGTCTGTGCTTAAGATTCGGCTCATGAAGTAACAGCTCTTTCTACATCTTGGGCTTATGCAAATAGTGTTGCTATTACAGATTTAATGAAGGCTGCATATTGGTCTCAGCCATCCACATTCACGAATTTTTATCTCAGAAATATTGAGTTCATTTCTGGAGACCTGCATTGTTTAGGTCCGTTATCTGCTGCTCAGAATGTCGTTCACTAAACAGTTCCAACTAGAGTTATGCAGGCTTTCTATTCCGGCAGTGACTCCGTCCTGCTGCCCTCTTCGCTCTGGGCTATTTGACCCAGGGCAAGGGGAAGGGGGGGGGGGGGAGGGTGTTCCCTTAGGTCACCTGTTTTATAGTGAAAACAAGGGGATACCTCCTCCGGAGTCAGTAATTCTGAGTTGTTACCGGGATGGTTTTAAAGTGAAAAGTTAATGTTTAAAAATTCATTCATGTCATATTTTTAAAGTGTAGCTCGGTGTGAAGCATTTGTATATGTCACGTGTCAAACGGGCGTTAATATACAATCCTCGGACACTTTTAAAAGAGTATAAAGAGTCTCAATTCTCTGGACTAACTTTATTTATTGGCTTACTTTAAAAATAATTAGTATAAGGATTATACTGGATGTTAATAGAGAACATGAATGTTATTATGCTCAATTATGGAGGGTGTTGTGTCTTTCTAATTTATCATAAATAAGAAAGATATGTGTAAAGCCTAATACTCCTTTTCTCCTCGAGGGGATGACTCTATTTTATATAGTTGAGCTTATTGGATTTTCCTCTATGTCCTAGGCCCTCCAGCCTTTTTACTATTCAGCTATGTCTGGGTCATTGGTACAGTATAAAAATGTTAACAAATTTATAGTAATTTATATATTTTTTATACTTACCAATGACCCTGACGGGGATGGCCCTCCCAGGAGTTGGGAACTCATACCTCCCCGCTGAGTACATAGCGCTGACCAGGCACTGCTTGTAAGAATGATAATTGGCGCCAATTCCAGGACCTCCTTGACACTGCGCATGCGCAGTAGAGGCAAAGTATGGAGGGCCATTCAGGACATGATTTCTTTGGTTTTAGATGCAAATTTTGGGGATTGGAGGGCAAAATTTGTGTTTGGCCCTAGATTTTTAAGAGTTAGCACCAGCTATGTCTGGGTCATTGGTAAGTATAAAAAATATATAAATTACTATAAATTTTTTAACTTTCTTCCATTTCTGTCAAAAAATGTTGCTGCTGACCTTTGAACTTAGTTTAGTCAGACCTCAATATTTCCCTTTAACACACCCTTCAGGGCACATTTTTGATTGGATCACTTGAAAACTTTGTATGTGTGTTCGGGGTGACCCCTAGATGTGTGATGTTGCTTTTTTTTTCATTTGAATAAAAAATTATTGTTATCACCAGCCTTTAAGCTTACTGCATTTGTGCATCAACTTATCCCTTTTGCACTCTCTGCAGGGTATATTTATGAATTTCCATAAAAAAAAAACATTGCCACAAGCGATGACCTTCTACTTACTGCTTTTGTGCATTAACATCTTCCTTTGGCTTGCCTCAGAGGGTACGTTCATTATCAGGTTGTTCTGCAACTTTGTAAGCTTATGCAGGGTGATAAAGGAGTTATTGATTTTTTTTTCATTTCCATCAAAAACTGTTGCTGTTAGCAACAATCTTTGAATTTATTGCATTTGTGCATCAGCATTTTTCTTTAACAAAGCCAACAGGTCACCTTTATCATAGGATTATTTTTGAACATTGTGTGCTCATTAGCAAGACCTTTAGATAAGAGCTATTGATTAGCATTCATTTCTGTGAAAAAAGTTGCCATTTACAATAACCTCTGAACACACTGCATTCACCCTTTCACCAGTGTTACAGTTTACTTTTAAAAATGCATGGATTACTTTGACGTTGTGCACACACAATGCTGTTATGTTGAAATTTCATCAAATAACATTGATACCAATGATCTTCAATTTTGCCATTTCATTTATAACTTACCAAGTTCAAGTTTGTCAAGTTGAGCTACACTGTCATTGACACTTTCATTTTTATATTGTGAAGACCTCAGATCACTTGATATGAAAATGTGAAAACAGGTGAATTAATTACCCTTTACCCCAGACAGGGCGGGGGAATGGGCAATGATTGGGAAGGGGTGGCAGACATAGTTGAGTCAACAAAAATTTCAAATTTTGCCCCTGAGAAACTTGTGTGTGTTCCAATTTTGACAGGCGTATGTTGCCCCACTAGGCAGTGCTTTTGTTCAAAATGTATTTTTCTTCCTTAATTCTTGCTTGATAACTTCTTGATCACAGCAGTGATGGTGACATGCGGAAATGGAGGGGTCGGACTGCTGGAAGCGGACACGATCTCACCGGGTTCCATACCCCCCTCCCCCCCACAGACACACACTGTTCATCACAATGTTTTTTGTTTGTTTGTTTATTTATTGTTTATAATTGTTTAACACTTGCCTTACGTACATGTAAATGGAAGACTGTGTACACTCACTTGTAGGTACGGCCTGAATAAATTTACAAAATACCTAATTTTTTTGGGGGGCCCAAAGAACATAGGCTGACACTGATAGACAAAGGCTTGTTTCAGTGTGGCGTCACAATCCATACTTTTGAGGGAAGAAGTTTAACAGTAATTAAAAAGGATGGGGGGGGGGGGGGGGGGGGGGGCAGGGGCAGTATCTGTTCGCCTATTGTTATTTAAGTTTATGGCTGATATCGGCCTCATTATGTGAATGGATCTTACTGGATGCAGAAGCGGAGGTTGGAAACTCAAATAAAGGAAGGGGGGGGGGGGGGGGGGGGCTGAGCAATATTAAGCGGCAGCATAGCATAACATGTCTTAGTCATGTCCCAAGGAACCAAGTCCACCGAGCGGACGGTTGGCCTGGAAGAGGGAGCTCCCTCCCTCAAGTAGGTTTTCAGAGGCCCGCGATTTATTCTTCAAGTTATGCCTGTCTAGCTGTACTGTTGAAGTTAATTTTTATTTTCCTTGAACTTGTATATACCTGTCATGTTTCTAAGGTCTATATTTGATAATGTACATAGTTGTTTTAATTACTGCAATACAAGAAGATAAATTAATGTAATTTACTGGTTTGTGTTATGTTATTATACCCTCAACAATCCCTGTTTTCTCTCTGGTATAAATAATTAACATTTCCTCACTCATCTCAACACAGACAGTCAGCTTGTTTTTTGCGATGGAGACTGAAATAGTTCCATTTCAGTTAATGATTGACAGAATCTATTTATAGGCTGATTGATCTTAATTACCCTTGATCAACAAGACTCAGCTTTTTAATGCACTGTACATGTAATGTATGATATGGCCCGTAGTTAAGTTACAATGTGCTGAATGTTATCATAAAGCAGGGTTTCCACTAGAGGAAAGGGAATGAGGCCGTTAGCGTGTCGACCGATGATCGTTGGTACCACAGGCCATCCATGGTTCAGCCCGTGGTGGAAAAATTTTGAATTCTGGAATCCCAAAACCCCCATTTCCTTGCATCTGAGAGGATATTTTGCGTCTTTTCACGGAGATATATCTGTCCTATTTCACACATTGATAGCCAGTAATTTCCGATGAATAAGACGTAAATAAGAGAAAATGGTTGCTCAAATAGAAAATAATTCGTAGAAGTATACATGACTTTCTATTCGCCCAGGGTGTTTTGTCCCAATAAAACTGTCAAGCCTTGGCATTTTCATTGGGACTAAACGTCCATGGCGAATAGAAAGTGTGAGTAGGAAGGGTAGATTTGCCCATAATTTAAAAATTCAGTTTTAAGTTAGGGGCGAAACAATGCTTGTGAGATATTTTAGCAGACACAAGCACTGCGCAAAAATCTCACTGCACGTACATGGTACAAATTTTGACGTTTGTGCCCATTGTGAAAACGAATACTCGATATTACTATCATTTGATGTCTTTGATGTTGAAAAATGCTTTGAAATCAATTATTCTCCAGGTGCTGCAACAGAACCGTGAAATGGACATGTGTTTTGTTTTCAATGACATGTGTACGGAAATCGGCAAAAGAAGTTTAGAAATGGCAATTCTACAAGTTAGGAACTAAATGTCATCTTGGGGGATGGGCAGATCATGGCGAATTTCAAAAATTCTGTTATGTCGGGAAGGTGACCTGGCAGAGGAATGCGGACATTTGACGGCCACTGTACCAGCATAGCAGAAACTCTGCATAAACACAAGAACATCATTGGGATTCATGATGTTGAAACATTTAGGCCTTTTGTTGTGAAAAGGTTAGTGAACCCTTGTTAGGAACAAATGTGTCAAGCTGAAAAACTGAGGGACCACTGATCACGATATCTCCCTCCTTCTCCCCCTCCCACTTCCTCCCCCCCACACACACACTCTGTTAATATGGCCCATAGTCAAGTGACGACATAACAATGTTACAATATACACCTCCCAAATCCAGGTCTTGTACAGTGTTACTGAAAATTTGAAATGTTTTATAGTCTTCTTTGTTTTTGTTCAGGAAATAAAAAAAAGTTGTTGCTTGGCATGAAGAGCTTCTTTTTCAAAATGAGAATATCAGTGATAATGCATACACAGTAATGTTTTTAGGTGAAGAAGGTTTTATATAACGTAACAAATATTGCATGTGATTGTGAGGCTGAAGGTGGTTTATGGACTGGCCACAACCCTTTACTCATAGCAGAGGATATCAAAATTTATTATTTTAATTTTGTTTTTTTAAGTTTTTCATAATATTTCAACAAAACCACATCATGTGACATGATATGGTTTTGTTGAATGTTTTTGAAAAATACTTATTCCTTCAACTGTTAAATTTGTAAGTTACGTGGGCGGATGTAGCCGATCCATTAGGTAAAGGATTAATGGTCATATTGCCCTCAGACTCGATTCTGTCAATATGCACATTACAGGTCAACTGTCTGGTCCTAAAATTGACACATGGCTCACCACCTAATTAATCTGAGTACAGTGGAACCCTGTTAATTGAATCACCAGTTTGCCAGTGAAAATTATTCAATTGACAGGAGTATTCAATTAACAGGGATTGTGTCACTTTCCTGTAATACAGAGATAAACTTAGCATTTATTCTATTGTATCTTGTTTGACAGAGCTCCATGAGCTCTGTCAAACAAGATATAACAGATTAAATGTCTGTATTGGATGTACTGAGGCCAAATAGGGCTATAATCAAAGAAGAACTGGGGAGAGTCCGGGTAATTTCTCGACAGGTTACAAGAGTTTTTATTCAATTAACAGGAGTTTACTGTATAACCTATATTCAATTAACAGGTCAGATTTGTACTGGAGGTATGGTAAATGGTTTTGTGTTGGGAAATTATATTCATTTAACAGGGATATACAATTAAGAGATATCCAATTAAGTGGGCTCCACTGTACTTAGTTCAATTTTTGTTGTATAAATGCTCAGTTTTTCTCTGGGAGACAGCAAAGTGACCTTATGGAATAACTGAATCAATTCTGCTGTTAAAGAGGCCATTTAATTAACAGGGTTCCACTGTACTCCTTGTATTTTATTAGCTCAACTTTGACGAAGTCAAATTTGAGCTATTGTCATGGCCCATCTGTCCGTCCGTCCGTCCATCCGTCTGGCCGTCTGTCCGTACGTCAACAATTGGCTATGGCTCGGGCTAGAGGTCGTATTTATGAACCATCTTTACGAAACTTCTTGTGTACCTTTGTTATGACCCTGGGACGGGAACGAGTGTTTTTAGGTGTGGTCCGAAATTCAAGATGGCTGCCAGTGGCCATTTTGTACCAATGATGCAAAAATCAGTTTTTTGTACAGAACTTCTGTATGAAAGTTCTGATTTGAATAAAGTTTTGTATAAATGTTTAGTACCATGGGATACATCACATATAATACAGGTTTTTTTCTCGTGCGTAAATTATGCAAATTAGACTGACTTTGATTTATTTAGTGTTACTTTCAGAGCTGTAAGTGCCAAGCTGCTATGGCTCGGGCTAGAGGCCGTATTTATGAACCAATCTTTTCGAAACTTCTTGGGTACCTTTGTTATGACCCTGGGACGGGAACGAGTGTTTTTGGGTGTGGTCCGAAATTCATGATGGCTGCCAGTGGCCATTTTGTACCGATGATGCAAAAATCAGTTTTTTGTACAGAACTTCTGTATGAAAGTTCTGATTTGAATAAAGTTTTGTATAAATGTATAGTACAATGGGATACATCACATATAATACAGGTTTTTTTTCTCATGCGTAAATTATGCAAATTAGACTAACTTTGATTTATTTAGTGTTACTTTCAGAGCTGTAAGTGCCAAGCTTCTATGGCTCGGGCTAGAGGCCGTATTTATGAACCAATCTTTACGAAACTTCTTGGGTATCTTTGTTATGACCGTGGGACGAGAACGAGTGTTTTTGGGTGCAGTCCCAAATTCCAGATGGCTGCCAGCAGCCATTTTGTACCGGCGATGCCGAAATCTGTTTTTTGTACAGAACTTCCATATGAAAGCTCTGATTTGAATAATTTTTTGTATGAATGTTT